>OAMR01000273.1:394399-408691 GCA_900205405.1 Echinochloa crus-galli | reverse complement strand
AAAACCCATGCGCGCGCAATCCAAGGCGGCATTATAGCCCGTCGCTTCGGAACCGCTCGCACGCGCGCCGCCCACACCTAAAAAGGCACGCCCGCTCCCTCTACCCCGGGCCATGTCAGCCACGTCCGCGCGCTCGACCCGGTCAAGCCGAAGTCCAAGCGGTGGCGTCCCCCCGGGAGTGCCTTCCGAGGTAAGGCACCTCTTCGTGAGGCCCCACTGATCAGGGGTTCGAAGCCTAGCCCATCGGGGGTTCGACAGGTGCCCTCGATCCACAGAGTCAGGGGCATCTTGGGTGTGCTCGATCGAGCCTACCCACGAACGCGGAGTTTAGGGGCGTCGGTGATGTGTTCAAGGCCAGACAAAGGCAGCTGGGCCAAAGGGTCCCAACGAGGGAGAGCAACGAGCCCTCGACTCCTATCGAATGGGGTCAAGCCCTGCCCGGTAAACCTTTGGAAGTGCTTTCATGAGACGTGTCTTTGGACCACGAAGCTGACCCTTATCGAACGGGGCTCGGACGTCCACTTGAACCACCCATTAACAGCTCATCAAGGCATCCATGGCTCGTCGCCCGCTGGTGGGTAGCATGGATTCCCTCACCCCTCCGGCGATGAGGGTTGTACCATGAAGACGAGACAGACTCCTGATCGACCCCGCTCAGGCCAGGACTCGGGGGCTCCTCGCACCATGGCCAAAGCCTCTTTGAACAAACCATGTTGTCACATGGGTACAAATTTTCGTATCGGGTCAACCCCTTCGAATGCTCGAACGAGTTCTGTGGAGAGTGGTTCGTATAAGGGCAACGTTATCGGGTCAGCGTAGATTGCCGATTCCGGCTGAAAGAACGCCGAAGCCGGCTGAAGCAAACGCTGGACAAACGCATCACCCAACGAATCACACGGCCAAAGTGCTCACAGCCCTTGGATGAGTGTCCTCACTCCTCCAAGGCCTCGGGGGCTACACTCACGGGTGCGCTAGCGTGCGCCCCCCCATGGAAACTCTTACAGGTTCAAAGGGAAGCTCCACACGTAATGGCCGAAATGATGTCACGGAGGCACAAGCCTTTGCCGGACTAAACCACGCCGAGCCAATGCTCGGGGGCTACTGTCGGGGACGGTCTTGAGGGGTCCCCTAACTTAAGGGATAATCACCCCAGAAAAACGCAGACAAATCACAATCAAACCCCCACGAGCCAAAAAGAAGACCAAATCACGCACAAGGCCCATGGCCCATTACGGCCCAGCAGTCGCTTGGACCCCTCCACCAAAGGTCCCAATGCACAGACCCCATCTTCGCCTCACTTGAGGGTCTTAGCTCCCTCGACCAAAACACTGTACAAACTCCGCTTCGCTCGGGGGTACCGACCTTCCTAGAGCGAACACCCCAACTCCGCCTTGCTCGAGGCCACCCTTCCAAACAAAAGCGCCGGTGCGCCCATCCACCTCGCTTGACAGGGGCATTCAATGCCCGGCACTGCTACAGGACGCCAAAGTCAAAAGGCAAATCGCCGCCCATGCCAACTGACACGACCTAAGGCACTATGCGGTAAACTCCGGTCACCGTGCGGCTGACGCCGGTCACTGTGCAAGCAGTGCAGCACCCTGTGCGGATAGGCAAGCGTCACCTCGATGCACGGCTCTGACCATCCTTGTCCGTCCCCCACAACGAAGCCCTCGAATGAGCATGGGGAAGCCCTCGAATGGGTGTACGGACGAGGACTGTGCCCGAGCGCTGGTCAGTACAGCCGCACGGATAACATTGGCCAGGTTCCATCCGCCAACTCTGGTCACTGCTCCGCCATCCCCGGCGTTGTGCATGACCGCGCGACCCTGAACCACTGACTCCAGCCACCATACCGACCTGCGAGGCCCTGACCGGATCTGTGCTGAAGACTCTGGCACTCCCATAATGCCGACCCCCATACGGATCCCATGAAGAAGCCCTCGATGAAGCATAGGAGAACCCTCAAATGAGTGTACGGGCGTCGATCGGGCTCGGACACCGAACGGCATAGCCCCTCGAAGACGCGTACCTGCTACAGGAGCCGTCATACCACCGTCCATAGAAGTTGGCAGAGGTTCAGCGATTTGTGCCGGGCAAAAGGATACGTAGGACAGCCTCCACGCCCGGTGCCATACTCTCCAGTACCTGATGATTGTAGATTTCACTTCATGATACATGTATCTCTGCCCCTCCTTGGACTATAAAAGGGGGAGGTAGAAGCCCGGCCAAGGGCCGGCCGACAGACGAACACACACACAGGCAGACGCAGACCAACGAGCAGCCACACACGCAAACGTTATTAATCTACCAGAGTTCACGACACATCCAAAGGTTACGCTCGGGACTTCGAGGTTTTCTCCTCCTCTCCCACCTTGCTTGTAAACCCCTACTACAGGCACCCCGGTGCGGAGTAATACAGTGCGTGCACGTCCCTTGCTGGACGTACGGCCCCGCAGCCGAAACCAGTATAAAACCCGTGTCATTGTGTTATCGTTCGCACCAACCATCGAGAGAGTGGGCGTAGCTCACTCGTTCTAGTTAGTGTCGGGCAGCCGATCCGGACACCGACAGGTAGCTAATACTGAGACTGGAGGCATCACTCTGTTGCAGAAGTTAAATAAAGAATACACATTGCAATAACCGAGATACTAGACAGATACAGCTACTAAAGCCTTTGAACTAATATAGCAGTTCCTTTGAACATGATTATTCAGAAGAGGAATCAATTTCTATGGTCCTGTATGTACACAAATAAAGCCATACAGGGAAAATGTGAGGAAGTTGAAGGGAAACAAAGAGGCTATGCTAGCACATACAAAAACTCATTTACCCTAAAAATAGGAACAACAGCAATTATAGATAACGGATCGTTACTACTACACGCGCAGATGCAGTGGAAGCTGTCTCGATGTAGACGAACATGTCGAAGTGGCAATGCCGTGCAGTTGCTCACGTCCATCTTGTCCTACATGGTTAGTTCATCCTTGTGCTCCAAGCGCAACACCTCCGAGGTATCCACACGTACGAGGATGGAACGCCAAACGTAGGTGTACTAGCACCTCACGAATGTCCGCGATCTGCAGGATATAGATGGAGGAGGGGGTACTGTTCACGCGGCACTGTAGCACCTCTTAGGGTTTTCCCCTTCCTCCACCTCTGTATTTATAGCAGTCACTAATGGGCCTTTCAACATTTGTGGCCCATCAAGACTCTAGTACCCTAATGGAATAAATCCATCAAAACCCATTAGCGGATCCATTAGCAGATCCAATCTGATTGGCTCTAGGGTATATATCCAACAGTCTCCCACTTGCACTAGAGACAATCACCCAGGAAAGCTTTTCAATATTTCAACCCCTTAAGTGTGTGACCCTACGGGTTCACGCACACATGGACATGTCCCGAGTACTCCTACTTGGTCCAATAGTTAACCGCGGCCTCTAGTAAGTGTCACACCCCAAAATTTTTGAATTTTGGGATGTGATTTATCAGCATAATTAATACAATGATTTTCTCAATTTTCTAAATTTTCCAAGATTTATATAATTAACAGGGAATTTAGTACAGAAAAATAATTCAAAATAAAATAACATAGGTTATAATATTGAGTGCTTTGCATTCATGCCGGTTGCATTTAATGGCTTAATGTGCGTAAAGTTTTCAAAAACACGTTTAGAAGCCTAATGGGAATTTTTCAAACTTTCTGGGATTTATTCCTATTTTATATAGCTAATTCTAATTTATGGAAGGTGCTAAAATATTTTTCATGAGCTCAAATAGTCTATTTGGGTTCCTCATGTCCAACTCTATCTCTGGAATTTTTCCTATGATTTTTAGAATTTTTAGAATATTTTTCATGGTTTTAATATCAATTCTGGACTTATCTGGAATTATTTTATAACCAGGAAAATAATTATTTCGAAAAATAAAATCACCCTAAATCTTAGAAGACCAGCCTTGGCCAAAAGTTGACCCAATTTTAGGCCAAATCCATCCCATCACTTTATTGGGCCAGATTTTAAAGCTCATTCGCATTGGAATGGGGCAACCCACCTTTAGTTCCATATTGTTAATGAACCTGAAAGTGAGAGGTTTTCTCCCTATATATACGAACCATCTCTCCTTTGGAAAAGGCACACCATCGACTCCTTTACAGGGAGGCCCCTTTCTTCCACCATATCTTCCACTACTGCCCATTCTTCGTCTCGTCATCGCGCCGAGCCTTCCGTCGTTTTTGGCCTCAAGATTTTCAGTAAGACCCTCAGCGAATCTTGTAATTTTCTACCATATTCGTTTAGTCTATACTCTTTCGTAGAAAAGCCCCTGCTAGTTTTAAGCGTCGGAAATCTTGTTTTGTCCATAGTTTTCACGTTTTAGATTTGTTTTAATACGTTTTCATTCTGATAGACTCATATCGACATGAATTACGATTAGAGGTATTATTTAACTTGTTGTAGGATCGAAGCCCTCTAATATAAACTATCAGAGGAGGTGAATGATAGCAATAAGTCACAGCGGAGATGTTCACCCTCAAAAATAGATTCTGAAAGGTGCACTAAATCTTGTGTCATTTTTAGACAGTAGCTCCTAAATCCTGATCTTTTTTCAGAAGATAGATTATCAAATTATGAAGCTAACCCAATTGGAATCACGTTAATCGGATGTCTAGAACTCGAGATATAAAATAAACAAGCAGACTATGTCAGATGGTGACGAGAATTGATCAAGCCCTATCCTTTAGTGCATTCTTTTAAAGAATTTTCTTTTGATTGGTGTATTGTGCTTAGTTGTTATTGTTTGTTTGCTTGTTTAGCTACTTATGTGCTCGACTAGAAGGAACACGTTTCGAGTGCTATCGAGGAGAAGAGCTTGAAGATCAAGAGCTGAAGACTATGAGTCATTATACTGGATTTAAGACAAGTTATAGCACGGACAATCCTTGCTACCTAAACACACCTTTTATATTCATTACTTTCATATGCATGTGTCTAAATTGATGTCCCATTAAGGTTGTACCTAGTTTTGTATATCATGTACCTTGATAACCTTGGGCTTATGCATATGGGTAGAATTTTTGCTATGCGCAGCTACTGTCACCAATGATTAATTGTTAATCTTGATCTAATGGTTCACTTTAATGATAAAGTTAAAACTTGCTTTTTAGCAATATGGTTTAGGGAACTGGGGCATGTGGTGTGTGCTTTGCTCCAGTATCTCTCCCTAAGGTCCGGTTCTTAAAGCGGCAACTCAGGAGCCTGTCGTCACCGCTAGAACTATTATGGCTCTGGTCTTGGTCAAGTAACTTGTACGTCTCTAGCTTGCTAGTGGTTACCATTGGGGCCAATGACGTTAGTGGACACAAGGTGAAAGGGTGTTTCTTGATAATGTTAAAACTGGTCTTGACGTTAATGATAAAGTTAAAACTTGCTTTTTAGCAATATGGTTTAGGGAACTGGGGCATGTGGTCTGTGCTTTGCTCCAGTGTCTCTCCCTAAGGTCCGGTTCTTAAAGCGGCAACTCAGGAGCCTGTCGCCACCGCTAGAACTATTATGGCTCTGGTCTTGGTCAAGTAACTTGTACGTCTCTAGCTTGCCAGTGGTTACCATTGGGGCCAATGACGTTAGTGGACACAAGATGAAAGGGTGTTTCTTGATTCCACCGGGGACGGGTGATCTGTCGGCTATGCCCCCATGAGGCTCAGTCCCGTGCTGGGAGTCCCTGCAATGGGGAACTCCACACGTTGCGCATGGATAACCCGTCCACCTAATCTTGTTAGGGTATCTTGTGAAAAACCTCGTAGCGTCCCTATGTCGTCACACCTCGGAAGTGTTGATGTGCGTGGTTGGGTGCAAAGTTCCTTTGAACTTTTACGCGACTGATGGGTAAAGGGCAAAACCTCTACAGAGTGTACAATCTATCATGATAGCCTTGCTCAGGGTCACAAGCGGCCTGGATCCTTTTTTATTAGAACATGATGTCTATTTATGCTTAATGTCACTTATACTTTATTTAATTGGGTTGCAACTGGGTTTCACATACTTGCAGTAACTTGGATCATGCTAAAATGAATCAACTAAAAGTGCTAATGCAGTTAAGCCATGTCTAGCCTTATTTTGAGCCTTCATATACCTGTGCTATACTTGCTAAGTAATTGTTGACTTACACTTGTCATTTATTCAACAAAATCCTGGATGGGTAAACAGATTGGGCTGTGCATGAGTCTGTTGCTGAGTTTCCAGAAGATTTACCATACTTCTGAGTTGCACTCTCCCAGTCAGAGTCCCTATGGACTATGGCTCCGCTCTAGTTGAGAGTTATAGACTTCCACTGTAATAATCATTTATGATATACTCTGATGTAAACTATTTTATTCCGAGCATTTGTACTGTGTTTATCATATTTGTTCACTGTATGTGTTCTATGGACTTCCTAGGCACACATATGGCCGCATTCGGGTTTTGTGAAAATTCGGGTGTGACAGTAAGACATGTTAACTCCACAACATCACGTACAAGCTATTCCCTTTGCCTCACGATATTTGGTCTAACACCAAGTCGACCTCTCTTTCTCGAACCTGTGAGTTGGATCCTTCAAGAGGTTAACACTTAACCTAGCACGGCCATATATTTCTTGATCCAATCACTCAAGGAGCCTAGAGATATCTCTCTCGTATAGAGAGGGGCAAATCCCATCTTGATTGACCATGCCTCACAACATGCTTCATGACAAACCCGAAAACTACATTTATGACTACCTAGTTACGGAGTAGCGTTTGGTAGTCCCTAAGTAGGTCAATTCACATCTTGAGTATATGCGACAATCTCAAGTCTTAGGAAAAAGCATACGTGTTGTGCAAAGAGAGAACTATATAACAAAATCCCATGTTGGGTCAGTCCAGCCCCATGTCATACATGTGCCCACATTATTAGTTTGACATCTCCATGTCCATGACTTGTGAAACATAATCATCATCTAATACATGTGCTAATCAGATTAGGAACAATCATTAGAATAACCATACAAGTAAAGAGTTTCATGAACAATTCACATAATTGCCAATCATATACAAGTTGACTTTTATGGATATTCAATAAATAAATGATACATCATAGATACAATACAATCATCCACTCACACTAGAGCTAATCTAGATGATATCTAATACCCATAGCTCTCATGTGTGACTCATGCTTAGGCTGTGGAAGAGCCTTCGTCAAGGGATCAACAACATTCAAATTCGTCTGTATTTTGCATATATTTATCTCACCCCGTTAACCGAACTCTTGAATGATGTGAAACTTCCGTATTACGTGTTTGTTTTTCTGGTGATTCCTAAGCTCCTTAGCCTGCGCAATTGCCCCATTGTTGTCATAGTAGAGTTCCAATGGGCTAGATGCATTAGGAAACACACCAAGCTCAATGAGGAACTTTCTCATCCAAACACCTTCCTTCACCGCTTCAGAAGCTACGATGTACTCGGCTTCCGTCGTAAAATCAGCCACCGTATCCTGCTTAGAACTTTTCCAGCTAACAGCACCACCGTTTATCGTGAACACAAATCCTGATTGCGACTTTGAATCGTCTGGATCTGTTTGGAAACTAGCATCAGTGTAACCTGTTACAATGAGCTCCTCCTCACCTCCATAGACTAGGAACACATCTTTAGTCCTTCTAAAGTACTTAAGAACGCTTTTCATCGTTGTCCAGTGACCTTCACCTGGATTAAACTGGTGTCTGCTCGTAACACTTAAAGCATATGAGACATCTGGATGAGTACTTATCATGGCGTACATGATAGACCCAATTGCCGAAGCATAGGGGATTTTACTGATGAGCTCCATCAGCCATCGAAGGACATTGAGTCTTGCTGAGGTGTACGCCATGTAACATAGGCAAGAACCCTTTCTTGGACCGTTCCATGTTGAACCGTTTCAACACCTTGTCAATGTAATTATCCTGACTTAATCCTATAAGCCTCCTTGATCTATCTCTATAGATCCTTATGCCCAGGATGTATGCAGCTTCCCCTAAGTCCTTCATAGAAAAACTATTTTTCAGTGAAGTCTTAACGGATTCGGCATAGGAATATCATTCCCAATCAACAATATCTCATCCACATACAAGATTAGAAATGCAATAGAGCTCCCATTTTCCTTCTTATAAACACAAGCCTCTTCCTCATTCTGACGGAAGCCAAATCCTTTGACTACCTCATCAAAATGAAGGTTCCAACTCCGAGATGCTTGCTTTAACCCATATATGGATTTCTGAAGCTTGCATATTTTTCCAGCATTAGTTGGATCGACAAAACCTTCGGGTTGTATCATATATACGTCCTCATCCTGGTTCCCATTTAGGAAAGTTGTTTTGACATCCATCTGCCATATGTCATAATCGAAATATGCAGCTATTGCTAGAATGATCCGAATAGATTTAAGCATCGCTACTGGTGAGAATGTCTTGTCGTAGTCAACTCCTTGAACTTGTCAAAAACCTTTTGCAACAAGTCGTGCTTTGTGGATGTGAACATTTCCGACCACATCTATCTTTCACTTAAAGATCCATTTGCACTCGATTGGTCTCACACCTTCTGGCGGGTCAACCAAGTTCCAAACTTGATTGTGTCCCATGGAATCTATCTCGGATCTCATGGCACTTTGCCATTTCTCGGAATCTAGGTCCATCATTGCTTCTGCATAGGTCCTAGGCTCATCGTTGTCCATCAACAATATGCCGCGCTCTCCCGTAACTAGGAGATTCATTCTATTAGTTGCGCGATGTGGCCTTTCCGACCTTCGTGGTTGTGGCGGTTCTTCTCTTGCCACAGGTGCCTTAACTTGTTCTGCTACATTAGCATCACTCGTAAAGTCTTTTGATATACACATTCTGTCCATTTTTCTCGCTTTTGAGAAACTCTTTCTCCAAGGAAACACCATTCCTAGCGACAAACACTTTACCCTCTGATCGGTTGTAGAAATAAACCCAATTGTTTCCTTTGGATATCCCACGAATATACACTTGTCCGACTTGGGTGTAAGGTTGTCCGACTGAAGTCGCTTGACATATACTTCACAGCCCTAAATTTTTAGAAAAGACAAACTGGGAGTCTTACCAGTCCATATCTCATATGGTGTCTTATCCACGGACTTAGACGGTACCCTATTTAGTGTGAACGCTACTGTTTCTAGAGCGTAACCCCAAAACGATAACGGTAGGTCTGACTGGCTCATCATTGATGGTACCATGTCCAACAAGGTTTGATTACGTCGCTCGGACACAACGTTCCTCTGAGGTGTTCCATGTGGCCTAAGCTGTGGAACAAATCCGCAACTCTTTAGATGAGTGCTAAACTCATGGCTCAAATACTCGCCTCCACGATCAGATCACAAGGCCTTAGTTTTTTTGTCACGTTGATTTTCAACTTCATGCTGAAACTCTTTGAACTTTTCAAAACTTTCTGACTTATGCGTCATTAAGTAGACATAGTCATATCTACAAAAATCATCAGTGAAAGTTATGAAGTACTGAAATCCACCTCTAGCTGTCATGCTCATTGGTCCACACACATCCGTATGTACGAGTTCCAACAAGTCTTGCGCCCCCTCAGGAAAACCTGTGAAGGGCGCCTTGGTCATCTTGCCTAGCAAGCAAGCTTCGCATGTCTCGTATGATTCAAAATCAAATGAAGTTAAAAGTCCATCAGAATGGAGCTTCTTCATGCGGTTCTCACTTATATGACCCAAACCACAATGCCACATATAGGTATGATTCAAATCATCTAGCCAAGGCCTTTTAGCACTTATATTACAGATAGGTGAATCATCAAGATTTAAAATAAATAACACATTCATAATGGATGCAAGAGCCACAAACATGCCATTCGTAGAGATCACACAACCATTATTTTCACTCGTAAATGAGTAACCATCCTTCATCAAACATGAAGGGGATACAATGATTCGACTTAAACTAGGAACAAAATAACAATTATTCAACTCCATAATAAATCCTGACGGGAGGTGAAATTGCATGATCACGACGGTCAACGCAGCAACACTTGCATTATTGCCCACGCGGAAATCAACTTCTCCTCTTCACATGCTTCTACTTCTTATTAGTCCCTACAACGTATTGCAAATAGGGCAACCGATCTGGTATCAAATACCCAGGAATTAATACTAGAATCAGCGAGGAAAATGTCTATAACATAAACATGAAGTGTACTTGAAGTGGAAGTACCCTTACTTCCCTTGCTTTTTAAAAAAGCTAAGTATAACTTGCAATTTCTTTTCCAGTGACCCAATTCATGACAGTGAAAGCACTCATTATCAGCAGTTGGTCCAGCTTTAGCCTTGGGTGCTGGCTTAGATATCTCATCTTTAGCCTTACCCTTCTTCCAAGAATTACCTTTCTTAAATGTAGGCTTGTTCTGGATTGCCATCACATGGCTACTGCCCGCGCTTTTCTTAATGTCACCATTTGCTGGTAATGGGGTGTCTAGAATGTTTTCCTTTTTCTCAGCCCTAAGAACAATTCTTAGGTTACGGATCCAATCCGCAAAGTTTGTTCCATTCAACTTATCCTTCTCAAGGACCAAACGCAGAGAAAATGCTGTGGTGCTAGGTGCCATTGATCTACAACAAAAAATAATACAAAATACTAAGACAACATATCTATGACAGAGTAAAATACATTAAACAATTTAACAGAATCTGCTCCCACTAAAATCAATATACCTCCATTGATACTTAGTGATTCAGGCAACACAACTAACAAGTCCACTAGTGAGCTTTAACATCACCGCTAGAAGACATGGTAGATCGGTAAGCAACCCTTTGCTAATCATATCACATATGACTCCTGTTGTTGAGTGACATCTCTATATCTCGGCGCCCAACCTTTATGCCCCAAGGTCCTTAACCATTTAGATGACCTCGTCTAAGTTGATCAACCCTTTATGCGAGTAAGTATCCAATACAAACCCATCTAGTCAAGGAAAACTAGTGGCACTCTAATTTCATAGACCCACCACTAACTATACAAGACATGTGATGGTGCAAGGTTTAGTTGGGAGGACATTCAAAACTTAAACATTGCAGAGGGATCGTTCTACTTCTACCGTCGCATGCAGAAAAATAAATATTATCGTCGCATATGTAGAAGTAAAACAATAAGAACGACATTCACATAGTAATGACATGGTATGGCCCATTAACACATGGTGATCTCTATCTCCATTATACTGTCCATCATGATGATCCCCATCTCCATGATCCATGTATGTCATCCTCCAGTGATGAGTCCTCCAAGAACTATCTAACGCATGCTAGTAAAATAAATTACACAACCGCGCATTAGATCATCACAAGTTGGCACGTAGGCCATTACATCAAATTGATAATACATATGGCTTCAGCTGTATTGCCCTACTCACAACACGCAGGTCATGATTAATTATATACATGCATCACACACACATAGGGCCATACCGATCACATGAATCTGCAAAAACAAGTTAGCCGATCCCGACGTCCAAACTAAAATCACTGAAAACTTCATCTTCCCCGCCTTATTTCGCAAATCTAAATTTAGATAAATTTTCATATAAAAATCGTCTCAATCTGAGGTCGTGTGCAAAAGTTGTGGCTGTTTTACGAACAACCTATGTTTCACGCAAAACCCGGCCCGGTAGCAGATCCAATCTACACCGCCGCGCATCACCATGCGCCTGGCCATTGACCTAAGTTCGATTCGACCAATCCAATTAATCTCCATCTCACCATGACTGGGTTTACATGTATCACTTAGCTCCGATGGCGAAATTTCGACTGGTAGGAGCAATTCATTACACGACCATCATAGCAAGATCACGAACCGATCAGAGACTCATCTACAGCCAAGCATATCTCCATATGCACACATCCAAACCTATAACGAGACAGCTATGGCCCTGATACCGCTTAAGGAAAACGAGGAGGCTACGCTAGCACATACAAAAACTCGTTTACCCCAAAACAGCAACAGATGCAACAGATGGCCCTGATCCCGCATCACGGATCATTACCACTAAACGCACAGATGCAGCGGAAGCCGTCTCGATGTAGATGAACGCGTCGAAGTGGCAGTGCCGTGCAGTTGCTCACGTCAGTCTGGTCCTGCACGTGCAGTTCGTCCTTGTGCTCCAAGCGCAGCACCTCCGAGGTATCCACACGTACGAGGATGGAACGCCAAACATAGGTGTACTAGCACCTAACGAATGATCGCGATCTGCATGATATAGATGGAGGAGGGGATACTGTTCACACAGCACTGTAGCGGTGGCACTGTAGCGCCTCTTAGGATTTTCTCCTTCCTCCACCTCTGTATTTATAGAGGTCACTAATGAGCCTTTCAACATTTGTGGCCCATCAAGACTCTAGTACCCTAATGGAACAAATCCATCAAAACCCATTAGCGGGTCCAATCTGATTGGCTCTAGGGTATATATCCAATAGAAGTCTGAGTCTGCCTAGCTGATTAGAGGTGTGGCGCAATGGAGGTTGAGGTCATGGGAGCGAGGTGTCGATGCCTCGCAACGTGGCCTGTTGGGCTGCCGATTTTGCGTCTGGGTCGAACGGGATGCCTCGCAACGTGGCCTGTTGGGCTGCCGATTTTGCATCTGGGTCGAACGGGAGGCTTCTGGATACGTTAACAATACGGTTGGCTAAAGATCGAACGGTTCGGAAGGGAGTGAGAACTGTTGAATGAATAGTCGTGCCTGTGCGTTGCTACAGACATATAGCAAATAAACACACCACATAAGTGACGCATCTTTGGGAAGGAAGGGCAAACGTTGTGGGACACAAGTTCCTCCACCAGCTCTTGTAGCCCCTAAGCGGATTCGGTAGTTTGTTCATGTAGGATGATAGTTATTCGGACTTTAAAACTTAACATCAGCCAAATGGACCTATGCTCTCAATTTGCAATGGCATGTAAATATTTTTTACTACATTCTGACATGAATTGGTCTAAAGAAATGGCTCACGACAACAAAGGATTGAAAACCATTTAGGCCTTGTTCGGCAGACAGGGGTTTATGTTAGGTTGATCTCTCAGCCCACACGGCCCAAAGACCGTGGGCCTTGATCCGCGCCCTGATCGGGGGCGCCCAACCCAGCCCATGGTTGGTGGGCCCCTGTCACCCTGCGCTATAAAGAGAGGTGGGGGCCGCCGGCTCTACTCACGAAGTTGAACTCGAGTCGTCAGACCCACCGACATATCAATCCGATCTAGGGTTAGCACAGCCAGTGACGGGAAGCTCCGCCACTGCCGCCACGATGTCCGCGCCGTTATCTACCGCCGTTCCAGGCCAAAGCTGTTGGCGACCAGAGGGCCGGCGGGATCTACGACTGCGACTGTCTACACCGGCACTACGCGTCGCTGCCTTGCGCAGACCGTCACCGACCGAACCTGAGATGGCTTCCTCCGCCGGAGGCGAATGTATAACCTACATGTTGTTCATCTTATTCTTGTTATTGTCCAGTCATGTTTTACCGTCAAGTTTAAGTTGTCCCATCTAGATCTGTGACTAGTGATCCGTTCTATCTAACAATGGTATCAGTCGCCTTACTAGCGCATAGATCTAGACATTGGGATAGAAATCAGATATTAAATGGATCCGATTCGGATCGAAAGAATCAACACAGAAACACGATTTCGATGGATCGGACAGAGAACACCACCGCACCGCGGGGGCAACGAACATAGAAATCCTAAAACCCGAACCCTACCTCAGATCCACCACTCGAAGGTGGCAAAGAACAGAGCACCACCACGAAGCCTATCGGCGGCGGCGCGCGCACCCGAGGGTGCACGCGCGCGTCGGCGATGGGACCCGCGGCGGCGCCAGTTTCTCCTCCAAGATGCCATACGCGACCGCGGTTTCGGCCGTGAGGGCCTTGGTGGCTGTGGGGGACAGACAGATAAGAGAGCTGCGGCCATGGCGCCGACGGCGTGAGAGAACAGCCTGGCGGCGTAAGGCCACTGGCCTACTGCGCGCACATGAAGTGAGCTGCTGGAGCAGCTGCTGCGCGAGAGAGAAACTGAGGAGGATTATGGTTCAAGGGCTCCGAAGGGGCTTATATATCCCCTACATCCACGCTCCACCGTACGATTTGCTGAACGGTAGGGATGGAGGCGGGTGTGGGATGCGCTGCGGCGCTAGGCCAAATCGGTGGCCCAGCCATTGGTTGTTGGGCTCCAGGCCTGCGAGCTGCGCCGCGCATAGTGTCGGGCCGAGCAGAAGCGAGCGAG
>OAMR01000273.1:356341-385330 GCA_900205405.1 Echinochloa crus-galli | reverse complement strand
CCCCCCAATCCGCCGCTTGCTCGCCTTCGCTCGTCGTCCTCCGCCGCCCCATCCGCCGTCGCCTCCGCTCGTCGTCCTCCGCCGACCCATCCTCCGCCGCCTGCGCTCGTCGTCCTCCGCCGCTTGCTCGCCTACGCTCGTCGTCCTCCGCCACCCCATCCGCCGCCCCCATCCACCGCGAGATCCGCATAGGTGATTTCTTTGCACAGGTGATTTCTTTCTTTGCACAGGTGATTTCTTTCTTTGCGCAGGTGATTCAGTTAGCAGCAATGTAGTACCTGATGACAAGCGCGCAGCACGCTTACAACCTGAAAGTTGATTCATTCATCCCTTTGACAAGCATTTTTCTACTACTAGATTTAATGATATTTATCTTGCAGACTAAATGCTTTGATTATACTTTCCATCATTTCACCAGGTCACCATCATATTGGGATCTTGGTTTTGACCATCCACATATAGAGTTCTGTATGACACCCTTTTTCTGAATGGTTGTCTGCTGAAAAAAGTGACGAGCTGCATAGGTACACACAGACACACACAAACTAGCTATGCTATGTACTCCTGCTCTATTCATCCAGTTTTTTTTCTGTATTTCATACTGTCATTTAAATAACAGTAGATGTTTAACAGTAGATGTTTTCTTAGGTGTTGGGTAATTCATGAATTTCCAAGATTCATTGAGATTAAAGGTTTCAAGATACTTAAGTTTTTGACATTGCTATCCGTCGGTTCAAAGAGTTGGACCAGGCTATGTATGTCTCAAGTCCTGGTTTATGTTGGAGGCATTTGCTCGAATCTAACTTTGCAATAAGTATTCATTGCTTATTTAGGAAAACATGTCCTTTTTTAACATTAATGGGATGATGATAGTCATTGTCATTACAGTCATGCAGAGTCATGTCCTTGCTGAGGAAAACCCTTTAGACAATTTACCAATAAGAGATCAGTTTGTGGCTGATAGTATAGACTATGACCTATCAAGATGCTGCATGGTTAGTGTCGTTAATACTTCAAAATAACACCGCATAGCTTCAAAATACCTCTGCATACATATTCTGCATCTGTTTCTGCAGTTCTTTGTCCCTGTGCGTGTACTGGATATCTGGTGGTGTTATGCTTGGGATATAAGAAACAGAATAGTCTTCATACTGGATCCACTGGTTGGTGATGAAAAGGATGAAGTAATGATCAAAAGGCATTCTGGGACCATTGACATGTTCAAAAAAATCCAGACTGTCTGCCAGATAAATATGCACCCGTTCAAGGAGTACTTGCTTTATGAGATGCTTCAACTGAAGGATAACCGATGCAGGGTGCCTGCTGCTTTTGTCTACATTATAGTCAACTACTGCAGCCTTCTATCTTTGTTAGTCAGACTTTGTAGCTGTAATCAGCCTTTTGTCATTGGGAGGTTTTTATCCAGCAAACTTGTAAGCACCGCTGATCAGAACCTGATCGAATATGTGCATTCTGGACCATCTCATTTTTTTTATTACTGCATCTGTTTGGCACAAACATGTGATCATTATGGCTATTTGGATTGAGAAGCATTAGCACTATATTTGGCATTCTTGCTACTCCAGCTCAATGTCTATGAAGTCAACTAAGTGACAATATATACCATTTCCGTAGTTGCTACATAACCTTGGCATGCCACTAAATATCTTTTGTTGACCTCCCCCATGCCTCACACGTGGTCGCTTAAGATGAACTCAATTTAGATGTCACCAACCGTGGAACTTTACGAAACCCAAAACATGGATTGTAGAATTCTGTCAAAAATAAAACTATGAAATTAGAACACTGCAACAGATTGTCATATCACGCTCCTTGCAAGGTCCGACACTTGGTCCATTACATCAATTGCACAATCATGCGCACCATAAGCGCACGAGTTGGATAAAGCTAATTAGAGTACATAGCTACATATATACTCTAATCCGAAATACAACCATGATCACCAAAAGCACATCAGTTAAACATTTAGGATTCAAAGCGAATTAGGGTAGATAGCAACATAGTAATTGTATTGAAAACAACACCTAATCTGAGATACAAGTGACAAATCACCACACTGAAGCAATTGCATTAGAACTCTGGAAGTTCAGTACTCAAATCAACAGCCTTCTTCTTGTAATATTCTCCAAGTTTTTTGTGGATCTTCTTAAGCTCTTTCGATACTATTTCGAAAGCACCCAAATCTCATGGGTCGAATCCAAGGCAGGGGTGGGCTAAACGAACGCGTATTTTATGGTGGGCCGGGTTTCAATCCAGAACGGGGAGACTCCCGTGGATCGGGCTGTGACCCCGGTCGTTCCCGGTCCAACCGAACAAAGCCTTTACTAAAAGTGGTTAGCATAACTCAAATCAGGTTCTCAGTAAGTGTATCCCAATGGTGTATTTGAGGGTGACTAAATTGAGAGCCTGACAGTTCTCCCTGACCTTAGTAGCATCTGCATATTTAGAATAATTTCACAAGTACAAGAAGCATCTGCATTTCCTGAACAATTTCAAAACTACGAGTAACTTCTGCAATACAATTGATAAGTTTAATAGTATGTTACAATGCACCATGGTGTTTTGAGTGTTCTCTATCCTATAAATATGACCAAGCTGATCTCCCGAAAGCCTAGAAACTTTCATATTTGACCAAACTGATCTCTTCTGCTTCTAAAGAAGATTTAGTGTTAGACAAGTACAGATTCATCACCTATTGACTGGTGAAACTAATCAAAGTGCAACCGCACTCCTTGTTGCACATCTCAACGCTTCTTATCTGTTATAATCAATTCATAATGAAAAAATTAGCCATACCACTAAATTAGTAAAAAAAATATATAACAGTTGTTCCTACTTGCAACTTCGCCTAGATACTTATTTCTGCATCAGAAAAAACTTATTAGTTTTAACAGCTTTTTTTATCTGAAAGAGCAGGTAAAGACCATAATTTATCAATTCTATACAATTTTGTACTGTTGTATAAACCACAGGGAATTCTATATCTTTCGTCAATCTGATAACTCATGATCCTCTACCAACATTTGTTAAATCCACTTTTGGCAAGATTGTTCTAAGCACCATTCCGCAACTTACCACATGATGGAAACTTAATAAATCTCATGATTCTCTACCAGCACTCCCGTATGGATACTGTAGCAAGCTTTCAAAAGTTATGGCAACAATAAATGTATATTTAGCCCAAGAAACAGAGAGCAAATGTATGCACCAAGATTTTTGTGTGTTTATGTTTTGCCTCACTGCAGAATAGAGAGACGTATTGCTATGACTATAGAAGCCAAGATGACACCAAAAATGAAAAGGACTAAAAAGGGTTCCTGAATTTTTACCTTCCAGAAGCCAATTTCACGTCAGCATAGTCACAGTGATAGTGGTGAACAGATGGTGAAGCCGATGGCCTGCGTAGTCACCGTTCATATTAATCTACCAAAGGGCTATTGCATTCATTCATGCTCTTCAATGGTATTAAGACTCAAAAGCTTACTTGAGAACAGTTTTGTGGTTGCTGCAGCAACACACTTCCTCCTCAATATACAAAGTGCTATGTATAGACAGCTTGAGTATCTACGTGAAAGAATAATGGAAAAAGATCCTATGCTGTATGTATTACCTTTGCCCTGTTACTATCATTTTGACAAGCCCTTTTAAGAAATACAACTTAGTGAACCTTTCACAAAACCAACTGGATATATTATAGGGATTGTCTTAGAAGTCATATGTTGATCACAGGAATGATTCGCTCATTTCCATGTTATCCAGCTACATTATAGCAAGTGACTACAGGTGGCTCCTTAGGATACGTTTGGTTGGAGAGCGAGGTAGGATAGAATGGCTCCGCTCCAAAATTTAGGAATGAGATAGTTCTATGCTACATGTTTGGTTTAAGAGACAGAATGACTCCATTTCTTGTTTGGTTGGAGTGATGAGCATAAAACCGTTATTACTCCGTTAACCACCGTTATGTGGGGCCCGCCTGTCAGTTACCATCCCTCTTCTTCCTCCCTCTCTTCCTCTCCCTCTCTCCCCCCCAATTCCTAGCACCGCCGCCGGCCTCTGTCACACCCTAGAATTTTTGAATTTTAGAATGTGAATAAAAGTCTAATTAATATAATAATTTTTCAAGTTTCTAAAAATCTTCCAAGCTTTATATAATTTATAGGGAATTTAGTGTAGGAAAATTTTGTTTTCCAAATTAAATTTAAATAAATATAGGTAATGATAATGTGTGCAAGTTTTCAAAAATTGCGTTTAGAAGCCCAATGGGAATTTTCTAGATTTTTCTAGAAATTATTCCTATTTTCCAAGCGCAAATTCCAATTTTTGGAATGTGCATACAATCTTTTTCATCAGCTCAAAATACATTATTTGGGTTCCTCATGTTCAAATCTATCTTTAGGAGTTTTCCTGAGATTTTTGGAATTTTTGGGATACTTTTTGTGGCTTTAATTATTTGTTTAGAATTTTCTGCATATTTCTTTGCACGGTAAAATAATTTCCAAAAATAAAAGGCAATCCTATTTTCCTACTGGGCCGAATCCTTCTTGCTCTGCCCATTACCACCCCGCCGACCCGGCTCCTCTCTGTCTCTTGGGCCTTACCCGGTACGGGCCCGACTCAACCCGCTAGGCACCGCCGCCCACCATAGCACCTTGCGCGCAGGCCGCCACCGCCAGGCCATGCCTTGGCGTGCGCGCCACGGCCACCTCGACGTCCGCGCCCTATAAAAGCCACTGCCGCCCTAGCCCTGCAAGCCCTAGCCTCCACGCCGCCTTCGTCCGGCTCCCTGCGACGCAGCGCCGCCGCAACCAGCTGAGCGCCGCCGCCGCCCCCTTCGATCCGGCGATTCGCCGCGTCCGTCGCCCGTCGAGGAAAATCGAGGCCGCCATGTGCATCCCCTTGCCGAGACACATCGATTCCCCTGCTTCCCGTCGCTGTCCCGCCGCCGGAGTCCTCCGCCCGCGTGAAGGCGCCGCTGTCGGCCGCCCGATCCGCCGCCGGCCAAAATCCGGCCGTCGTCCTCCACTTCCCGCGCCGGTGAGCACCTCCACGCAATCCCCTACGTCTCCCCTCTATGTTGCGCACCTCTCCCAAGACCTCCACCCACCGTAGAACCGGCGAACAGGAAGCACCAGACCCGACCGCCATGGCGAGTTGAAGCTCTTCGAGCTTTTGCAAAACTGCCCCTAAGGAAACGTGTAATGTTTAGTAAATTTCTTGTGCCTTGCGCGTTTACAGAAAACCCCCTAGGAAGATCCCTCATCTAGCAAATCAGTCCAACCGAGCTCCTTTAGTAGATCTAACCCTGAAGTTATCTTATTTTGCGGCCACTATTCGGTGAGTCTTGCAAAAGTTACCTACTACACCCTGGGGTCTACGGTTAATCACGCATAGGTCCCTGGACCTTGTTTATCGCATAAAATCCATGTTTTAGATCTGTTTTAACCCGTTCTTGTTTCGCTTCACATCTACTTGAACTACACGTTAGCGCTATTGTTTAACATATAAATTGTATCTGATTTTTTTAACTAAAGGCCATTTACATGTGTTCCTCAATTAAAATCAAATTAAGGTTTATACATCAGTTTTTCATACTACTGTTAAATTGATTAACATTTATTGATTTAGTATTCTGAATAAGAGCTAAATAGGTCATATCTCGGTTTTCGTGAATTATGTTAATTGGATTAATGGTTATTTAACTAGCTTTTCTAATTAAAAGCAAATTAGAGTTTCACTTCGTGTTTTCCTAAATAAATGTTAATTTAAATAATACCAACAATAATGTGCTTCAATTATAACATTGATTAGTTGAATACGAAATATCATATTATTCGATTAGATGTTTTCGATCATATGCTTTATTCTAAGTTAATGTTTTAAATGGAATAATTTGTACTTCAATCTTTGTAATTAAAATATGACCAAGTTTACTTCGTCCTTTTCTAAATGTTCAAATATAATTTGTGTTATCTCTATATACATGGTTTTACTAAAATTAAAATTAATCAAGCATATAGTCTTTTATGTCTTTTATAATCTAAATCTTCCGGTAGCAGTATCTTTTCAACCGTAGCTCCGTTTTCAGCGTTTCTTGCGCTTGCTTGACCGTAGCCTCGAGCCCTACCTTTTAGTGCGCTCTTTTAAAGCTTTTCTTTTGATTGGTGTACTGTTCTTAGTTATTCTTGCTTGTTGCTTGTATAGTTGTATGCTTGCTTGTGCTCGATGATTGCTACGAGAAGATGGAACATGGTTCGAGTGCGTTGAAGATGAAAAAAAGCAAGAGTTAAAGACTGAGCAGTGGTATTTATGTGTTGCAAAGGAAAGTGTCCCTAACCATCCTTCTATCTATGCTTTAATTACAATATCATGTTGATCTTAATTGGAACATGGAGTGAACACCCAGAAAAACAGTACAACCATGAGAACTAGTGGGCTCTGGTCTTGGCTGATTAATTAGATGATCTCTTTGTTGTGTTGGTACTGTATGTTGGGATGTGCCGGTGGCTACCGGTGTGGTTTGTGTAAGAGGTGCGGATGAGGGAGCTGGACTGCTCTCCAATATACCAGCATGGAAGGGGACCAACACATACATCGAGTAATTCTTTGTAAAGGCCTCGTAGCGTCCCTATGCAGTCACACCTCGGTAGTGTGATGCGTGCCTAATCCGCACAACATTGTTGGGTCTAAAGTTCTTTTGAACTTTTACGCGACTTATGGTGAAAGTGTACAACCTCTGTAGAGTGTAAAACTGATATATCAACCGTACTCACAGTTAAGAGTGGCCTGGACCCTCGCATGATTATTTTACTTAAAGCTGATATTAAATTGTCTCTGATTATTTCTTGTGGCCTTCCTGAGTACCAACCATAAGTATACTCAACCTTCTAATTGCTGCTCAGAAGAAGAAGAAGGTGTATGAAGCTGATGAAGATGATGTTTAGTTTTAGGCGTAAGCAACCCCCAGTCGATTGCCTATGATGTTTGGAGCCTTCGTTTCCGGGATTTGTTGTACTCTGATAGACTTGTAAGTTATTTATATAGTTTATTTTACGTTATACTATATCTGTTATTCACTACTGGCTCACTGTATGTCTGAAACTTGATCCTGGCACACATACAGGGTACACTTGGTTTGTTTTCTAAAACCGGGTGTGACAGCCTCCCTCCACCCTCGCCCCGCCCGGCCCCGCCCGAGATCCGCTCCGGCCGCTCGCGCTCGCCAGTTCTCGCCGCCGCCGCGAGCTAGGACTTTGCACCTACGCCGTGGCTCGGCAAGGAAGGGCCCCTGCTCCTAGGGCCACTACAGGGGAGGGGGCGACGCGGCTCGCCGGCGGCCGCGGCCACGGCTCGATCTCTGCAGCCGCTCTCCACCCTCGCTGCCCGAGATCCACCCCGGCTTGCGCTCCGCCTCCACCTCTGGCCCGCGCTCCACCTACCTCTAGCTCGTGCTCCGTGTGCGCCACCCGACCTCCGCCAGCGGCCGCTGCTCCCGCAGCCGCGGTCCGCCCTCGCCGCCCGATATCTGCCGGTGGTCGGGCAACGCCGCAGGAGCTTCGGCCCTGCCCCACCGGAGCTGGCAGGCAACAAAGGACAGCGGAGAGATGAACGGCGCCAGGAGAAAATTCGATGGAGCGGAATGGGAGCCAACTCGTTCGATGGATTTTGCTGAGCGAGCTCATCCCGCATATTGAGCGAATTATCGCTGGTGGTGGGATCGGCTCCGCTCACACATCTGCAAACCAAACAAAGGATCGAGCAGCTCCGTCGCATTCGGCTCCCCAACCAAACGTATCCTTAATTGGAGGACAACTATAGTCATGATCATTTAGAATAATGATCAAGAAACAAAGTGTTGCAAATAATCCCAATCTAACATGTCAGCTCTGCCACCTATTTACAGATAAGGATAAAACATTAGGCCATTATTTTTTCTATTTGAACTGAATAGTTGTGACATGATTACCTTTTATTACTGAACCCAGTCAAACGTTAAAGCTGAATGGCTGCTGCCCATTGGTGCTGAAAGAAAAAAATTAACACAAGTGATTGCCCAGATTAACAAGAAAAGAAATACTGCTTATTCCACTTATTGCTACAATCATCAGTAGTAGAACAAAAAACAGGTTCATCTGTCATTTGTACTCAGGAATCTACTAGGCTAAAACATAAGATACAAGAACCTGTGCATTTTCAAAGAATCTGTGCCTAAGAATGGAGAATGTTCTCAATATTATCGCAGCATCCAAAACATATATCAAAGGGGAACGTCATAATTCCTATCATTTCCAAGGAAGTCACAATGTTTTTTCTACACTCGCAATACATTTTTTTGTACACTCGTAATACATTTCAAACGCTGCAACAAACATATGCATTAGCAGCATGGAAAATTATCATGAGAAACTACATCCTATCAAACATAGAACACTGGAAATTGAAGGACAAATAATATCAGGTATGCTCCAACCAATCTAATAAGAATCCAATATACTGAGCTGGTTTGTTTATGTAACTATTGTTAGCACCAAGAGGTGCTATGCTAGGCTGCATATATCATTGGTATACTCGTCCTTTATCCAGCAGAACGCCAAGCACCATCCATGCCAATAAGCCCGTCTTAAAATACACCACTGAACCTCCAAATATCTATCCTTCAGATAAAAGAATATGAAGCGGGACAGATCAACCTAAGAAAACCTTGCCGTACTTGAAACTAATTGTTGACACGAAACCGCGCCAACGAAGTCGCCGCTGCCTTGAAGCGAAACCGGTCAGACCGCCTTACGAAACCGGTCAGACCGCTTTTGATAGTGCGACGGTGAAAACCTAGAACCTCGAGCTCGGGAGGGACCCCGTCGGAGCTTGAGAGTCTAGGGTTGTTCTAGGGTCGGCAGGCCACCTAGAACGCCCTCAAACGTCGTCGAGACGAGAGAAGAACAGCAGATACGAGGGTTGGAAGAGCTAGGGTTTGGAGATAAAAGTAATGCGAAACATAGAAAGATAAATGTATTTGATCGATTGGAGATATTCTCAATCGGTCTTGGCCCTTTATATTTATAGGGTGGGATGGTCTTACCCCGTTGAGTTGGTTACAATATGGTATAAAACTCAGAGTCCTAAACCTACTCAAATTCAGATCCAAACCGGTCAGACCGGTTTGGGAAACCGGTCTGACCGGTTTTCCCAGGTGCAGAATCTTCCCGAAGTCATAACTCTCTCATTCGGAGTCCAAAATAGGCGCTCCACATATGCATCTTGATCGTCTCGACGAGAGCTACGCAATGGTGAAGTCCAATTTGCATTTTGACAATGTTTACTAAACCGGTCTGACCGGTTTGTGCATACCGGTCAGACCGGTTTGCACAGCCGTGCCAATTTTGGTCGTCAACACTAATTCTTGACTCTGAATGAATCTGATAATTCATGCATACAACTTATCTGATTCTTTCAGAGTATGTCAAAATGCTATACCTCCATAATGCATCTTCCCTGATACCACCGAACAACTTAAATCTTTTCTTCTCTAGCAACTTTCTGAATAGTTCTAAATATGGAATTTCCATAATTTGCATTAAGCAGAGTAGCCAGAACAAATGGCTTCAGTTACCTTATTATGATATATGTAGCTTGACACTGTCAAGTTAATACAATATACCTCCACTCCTTGTCTCTTTTTGCAGTTCTTTTCTATTTGAGTGAGGACACGAGCTGCCTCAAAAGGTTTTAAGGGATAATCTTGGAGCATAAAAGGCCCAATACACGAAGGGACACCTACCAGCCAAGTCATGGTATTAAACTCGACAAGCATGCTCCACAAGTTCTTGAGGGCACACGGTATGTCGGTAGGCATTGTCTGTTTCAAACGCCATGAACCTCCCCCTCTCATCATCCAATGTATAAGCCGGAGGCCCTCTCTACAAACTATTTACTCTGCTTACTTAGGTGACATGCGATTCAAGATTATTCTCCAACCTGATGTCATCGCTATGTTGTTTGCATTATGAATCACCATGCCAGCAGCTCCTCGGCCGGTCTGTTGAAGAAATTCGACATTCACGTTAGCTTGAGTAGACCAATTTGAGAGGTCTGCTAGCCAGACTACTCTGTTCAGGGTCTTCAATGTGGGTGCTTGCTCTGGATCTCAATTTTTCTTTCAGGCTAAATGCACCTGATGTTTGTTTGCCCATATCTAAGCTACTAAATGAATGAACCATATGAGCTCAGAGACATTTATTCTTCATTTCAGAGAGTAAAAGGCTTTGCCATGGTAGTAACCTACCACAATTCTAATTATTTTTTAAAAACGATATATACAAGTCTAGGAGACTGCATCACAACTAATATGCAAATGTAAGTTCAAGTGAGCAAACTTTTCATTAAGCACAGATACCATTTTAGGCTGAATGTTATGCATCTGCAGGAAATCCGTTGTTTCTGACCATGTATATCATTGCCACCTCCAACTATGAAAGGTTACTGTTCCCACTTCTCAAATTCATCACGTTCCTTTTTACTACACTTCCTATAGGAGACATGTGAATCATTCCACTTTTGGAACTCTATGAAGGTGCCCCTGAGCAAACATTCAGTATGGCCGGTAAAATCCAATGAGCTAGCAGATTGGATTTATCAAACAGAGTTATTCACTAACCTTTTAACTGGGATGTCCAAGTCAGCAATGTAATGAAGAGTGAAATTAATAAATTCCTGAAAAAACACATGCAAGTGTTACACCACATAGGCTCACCTTCAGCTTGTCTTCTCCGAGAAATGATTTCAAACTCTGCAGAAATCAAAAGGATAGGTATCAGCATATACAACGAACTTAGACAAGTCAGTTATTCAAGTATAGTAGCATATATTCCCTTGAAACAAAATCTGATGATCTATTTGAAGGGAAACGAGGAGGCTACGCTAGCATGTACAAAAACTCGTTTACCCCAAAACAGAAACAGCAGCAGTTATAGATCACGGATCGTTACCACTAGAAGCGCAGATGCAGCGGAAGCCGTCTCGATGTAGACGAACGCGTCGAAGTGGCCGTGCCGTGCAGTTGCTCACATCCGTCTCGTCCTGCACGTGCGGTTCGTCCTTGTGCTCCAAGCGTAGCACCTCCAATGTATCCACACGTACGAGGATGGAACGCCGAACGTAGGTGTACTAGCACCTCACACGTGGCCGTAGGGAACACTGTTCACCGCGGGGTACTGGTCACGCGATACTGTTCACATGGGTACTATAGCATGCGGCGGTACTGTAGCATCTATTAGGGTTTGGGCGTCGATGACTGGTCCTTGCACCCTTAGCCCCTCCCACATATATATAGGCCGTACTAATGGGCTGCCATCTCATGGGCCCAATCAGTTAACCTAATCCCTCGTGGATCAAGCCCATAAACAAGCCCAATCTGATTGGCTCTTGGGCATATATGATTCCCAACAGTCTCCCACTTGCACTAGAGACAATCACATAGGCAAGTTTTCAGTGTTCCAAACCTCTTAAGTGTGTGACCCTATGGATTCACGCACACATAGACATGTACTGAGTACTCCTACTCGGTCCAATAGTCGATAGCGGTCTCTAGCAAGACGTGTCAACTCCCATGTGCACGTAAAGATCATATCAGACGAACCACCACAACATCACGTACAAGCTATTCCCTTTGCCTCACGATGTTTAGTTTAACTCCAAGTTGACCTCTCTTTCTCGAACCTGTGAGTCGGATCCTTCAAGAGGTTAACACTTAACCTAGCACGGTCATGCACTTCTTGATTTGATCACTCGAGGGGCCTAGAGATATCCCTCTCGTATGGAGAGGGGCAAATCCCATCTTGATTGACCACGCCTCACAACATGCTTTCTGACAAACCCGAAAACCACCTTTATGACTACCCAATGACGGAGTAGCGTTTGGTACATGCGACAATCTCAGGTCTTAGGACAAAGTAAGAAGAGATAAACAAGTCTCAAACTGGGTCAGTCCAGCCCCATGTCATACATGTGCCCACATTATTAGTTTGACATCTCCATGTCCATGACTTGTGAAACATAGTCATCAACTAATACATGTGCTAATCAAATTAGGGACAATCCTTTTGAATAACCATACAAGTATTGAGTTTCACAGACAATTCACATAATTGCTAATCATATACAAGTTGCCTTTCATGGATATTCAATAAATAAATAATATGTCATAGATATAAAACAATCGTCCACTCACATTAGAGCTAATCTAGATGATATCTAATACCCATAGCTCTCATGTGTGACTCATGCTTAGGCTGTGGAAGAGCCTTTGTCAAAGGATCAGGAACATTCAAATCCGTATGTATTTTGCGTATCTTTATCTCACCCTGTTTAACGAACTCTCGAATGAGGTGAAACTTCCGCAGTACCTGTTTGTTTTTCTGGTGATTCCTAGGCTCCTTAGCCTGCGCAATTGGCCCATTGTTGTCACAGTAGAGTTCCAATGGGCTAGATGCATTAGGAAACACACCAAGCTCAATGAGGAACTTTCTCATCCAAACACCTTCTTTCACCGCTTCAGAAGCTGCGGTGTACTCGGCTTCCGTCGTAGAATCAGCCACCATATCCTGCTTAGAACTTTTCCAGCTAACAGCACCACCGTTTATCGTGAACACAAATCCTGATTACGACTTTCAATCGTCTGGATCAGTTTGGAAACTAGCATCAGTGTAACCTGTTACAATGAGCTCCTCCTCACCTCCATAGATTAGGAACACATCTTTAGTCCTTCTAAAGTACTCCATAGATTAGGAACACATCTTTAGTCCTTCCAAAGTGCTCAATGGATTGGGAACACATCTTTAGTCCTTCTAAAGTACTTAAGAATGCTTTTCACCGTTGTCCAGTGACCTTCACCTGGATCAAACTGGTGTCAGCTCGTAACACTTAAAGCATATAAGACATCTAGACGAGTACTTATCATGGCGTACATGATAGACCCAATTGTCGAAGCATAGGGGATTTTACACATGCGCTCCCGCTCATTAGCCGTCGAAGGACACTGAGTCTTGCTGAGGTGTACGCCATGTGACATAGGCAAGAACCCTTTCTTGGACTGTTCCATGTCAAACCGTTTCAACACCTTGTCAATGTAAGTATCCTGACTTAATCTTATAAGCCTCCTTGATCTATCTCTATAGATCCTTATGCCCAGAATGCATGCAGCTTCCCCTAAGTCCTTCATAGAAAACTATTTTTCATTGAAGTCTTCACTGATTCGGCATAGGAATATCATTCCCAATCAACAATATGTCATCCACATACAAGATTAGAAATGCAACCGAGCTCCCACTGTCCTTCTAAACACAGGCCTGTTCCTCATTCTAATGGAAGCCAAATTCTTTCACTACCTCATCAAAACGAAGGTTCTAACTCCGAGATGCTTGCTTTAACCCATATATGGATTTATGAAGATTGCATATTTTTCCAGCATTAGTTGGATCAACAAAACCTTCGGGTTGTATCATATATAAATCCTCATCCAGGTTCACATTTAGAAAAGCTGTTTTGACATCCATCTGCCATATCACATAATCAAAATATGCAGTTGTTGCTAGAATGATCCGAATAGATTTAAGCATCGCTACTGGTGAGAATGTCTTATCGTAGTCAACTCCTTGAACTTGTTGAAAACCTTTTGCAAGAAGTCGTGCTTTGTGGACATAAACATTTCCGTCCACATCTCTCTTTCTCTTGAAGATCCATTTGCACTCGATGGGTCTCACACCATCAGGCGGGTCAACCAAGTTCCAAACATGATTGTGTCCCATGGAATCTATCTTGGATCTCATGGCACTTTGCCATTTCTCGGAATCTGGGTCCATCGTTGCTTCCGCATAGGTCCTAGGCTTATCGTTGTCCATCAACAATATGTCGCGCTCTCCTGTAACCAGGAGATTCATTCTATTAGTTGCGCGACGTGGCCTTTCTGACCTTCGTGATTGTGGCGGTTCTTCTCTTGCCACAGGTGCCTCAACTTGTTCTGCTACATTAGCATCACTCGTAAAGTCTTGCCTCATAGGCTCATCTCAAACTTCTTCAAGATACACCTTCTGTCCACTTTTCTCGGTTTTGAGAAACTCTTTCTCCAAGAAAACACCGTTCCTAGCGACAAACACTTTGCCCTCTGATCGGTTGTAGAAATAATACCCAATTGTTTCCTTTGGATATCCCACGAATATGCACTTGTCTGACTTGGGTGTAAGCTTGTACGACTGAAGTCGCTTGACATATACTTAACAGCCCCAAATTTTTAGAAAAGACAAACTGGGAGTCTTGCCCACGGACTTAGACAGTACCCTATTTAGTGTGAAAGCTGCTGTTTCTAGAGCATAACCCCAAAAACGATAACGGTAGGTCTGACTAGCTAATCATTGATCGTACCATGACCAACAAGGTTCGATTACGTCGCTCGGACACACCATTCCTCTGAGGTTTTCCAGGTGGCATAAGCTATGGAACAATTCCGCAATTCTTTAGATGAGTGCTAAACTCGTGGCTCAAATACTCGCCTCCACGATCAGATCGCAAGGCCTTAATTTTCTTGCCACGTTGATTTTCAACTTCATGCTGAAACTCCTTGAACTTTTCTAAAGTTTCTGACTTATGCTCCATATCTACTAAATTCATCAGTGAAAGTTATGCAGTACTGAAATCCACCTCTAGCTGTCATGCTCATTGGTCCACACATCCGTATGTACGAGTTCCAACAAGTCTTGCGCCCTCTCAGGAAAACCTATGAAGGTCGCCTTGGTCATCTTGCCTAGCAAGCAAGCTTCACATGTCTCGCATGATTCGAAATCAAACAAAGTTAAAAGTCCATTAGAATGGAGCTTCTTCATGCGCTTCTCACTTATATGACCCAAACGACAATGCCACATATAGGTATGATTCAAATCATCTAGCCGAGGTCTTTTAGCACTTATATTACATATAGGTGAATCATCAAGATTTAAAATAAATAACCCCATTCACAATGGATGCAAGAGGCACAAACATGCCATTCTTAGGGATCACACAACCATTGTTTTCACTCGTAAATGAATAACCATCCTTCATCAAACATGAAGGAGATACAATGTTTCAACTCAAACTAAGAACAAAATAACAATTATTCAACTCCATAATAAATCCTAATGGAGGTGAAGTTGCATCGTCCCGATGGTCAACACAACAACTCTTGAATTATTGCCCACGCGGAAATCAACTTCTCCTCTTCCCAAGCTTCTACTTCTTATTAGTCCCTACATCATATTGCAAATATGAGCAACCGATCCGGTATCAAATACCCAGGAATTAATACTAGAATCAGCGAGGAAAATGTCTGTAACATAAACATAAAGTGTACTTGAAGTGGAAGTACCCTTACTTCCCTTGCTTTCCAAAGAAGCTAAGTACAACTTGCAATTTCTTTTCTGGCGACCCAGTTCATGACAGCGAAAGCACTCATTATCAGCAGCTGGTCCAGCTTTAGCCTTGGGTGTTGGCTTAGATATCCCATCTTTATCCTTGCCCTTCTTCCAAGAATTATCTTTCTTAAAGGTAGGCTTGTTCTGGATTGCCATCACATGGCTACTGCCCACGCTTTTCTTAATTTCACCATTTGTTGGTAATGGGGTGTCTAGAACATTTTCCTTTTTCTCAGCCCTGAGAACAATTCTCAGGTTACGTGATAAGGACATGACACCCATGCATATGTCGATGAGTGGTGCATGCGGTGGAGAAGAAGGAGACCAACAAGGTTTTCTAAGTGAAGAAGAAGGCCCGAGGCTAATCCGATTCGAGTCCCCAAGGGGGAGGCCCAAAGAAACTCAAGTTCGAGTCCCCCTCGGAGTACAGGAGCAGCCCGCACTAAATTCATCGCCCAGGTCGCATACGGGCTCGGTTTTTGACGTTCTACATATGCTTGGAAAGCTAAGGAGATAAGATTTTCAATGCCACTGGTCCCACCTCAAAATTTCTTCTGAGTCATCGGGAATCGTTGAAACAAATGGACATCCAGAATCTTCCAGGGTGCTGCGTCGCCATCTTTTGGGCCGTTGGCCCGTGTATCTGTTGGGGTCCATTATGGATATGGTTAGGGGGTTTCGCTTAGATTAATCTGTCGAGAACAGTTTCGCCGTTTGTCGGTTTGTAGAACCCTAACTTTGTGCTTAATCATACATCTGTAGTTTCTCACTTCCTTTAAGAGCTGCGTTCTTTCGAGTTCTTGCTTGTATTCTTCAATTCGCGGGCACGGATTAGCCTTCTTGGTGAGGTCAACCGGGTTGTGACACAGTTGATAACCAGAGGAGTCATGGTGCTAAGATTGCAGGGTTCGAGTTTGCTGACTTGAAGCTGGATCGGTGTGTCGTGCTCCGTCCAAAACGAGTTATCCTTTACCTAACGAAAGATCGGGAACCCTAGTTCCATTCAAGTGGTATTCAGAGACAGGTTTACCGTCAGGTTCGCATCAGTTGTACCCCTTCATTGTTCAGTTTGTTCCATTGTCCTAAAACTCCAGAAGATTGCCCCACAAAAATATTTATTCATTATGTTTCCGCTGTCCTATAACTCCTTTGTGACTTGCAATTTTTCTTTTCAGATTGCTTTTCTGAATTTTAGTCCCTCGTTGTGCCGTTGTGTGAGTCGTGTCTAGGTGTCATTATTGGTCTTTAGTGTCAAGTCTGCTAGTGGAGCGTGAGGATTTTTTCCCATAAAGATTTTTGCTAGCTCCCCATATTTGTTGCTGGTGTTGTTACACTAGAAAAAAGTGTCTTGAGTTGCGCCAAAGATTAATTCATTGTAATCATTGTTTTGTGGCACTCTACCATATAAAAAAAAGGAATAGAAAGAGGCAAATGTGCTGAAAAAAGCCGCATCATTATAAAAAGAAAGAAGAAAAAGGAGATATAAAAGAAAAAAAATTCAGAAGTGCTTGCATCCATTGTGTCCCTGTGCATAGTTGTATTGTTGCTTGCTTGAACTAGGTCCAAGACGAGTTTAGGCCGGCGACATAGACTAGCTTGGGACTAATTTTTAGTTTTGCAATTTCTGAATTGAATTATTGTTTAAACCTTGCTACCATATATTTGCCTCCCAAGCTCCACGTACATACTTCAGATCAGTACAATGATGGACCCTTGCAATCTTGGTACTACTTCCTCACAGGTATCACGAACCAACCACCGGTTGTCTTGTCCACTTCTTTGCGTTGGTAAGAACCTTGTAAGAGCTTGGTAAGACGTGTGAGATTGTGTATCCACCAACACAAATAATAGCTCATAGAGATTTATTTTGATCAAAGCCAAACAACAGTTTCTGTTTGAAAATTGCAGGAAATCATGGCACCGTTGTTTGCAGGGATGGAAGAAAAGGACAAACCACAACTACATATAGCTGACAGTCATCAAGGTGTGAGAGGTAAAATTACCATACCAACCTACTCTTGATCTTATGATGGAGACAAATATCTTGATTGGGAGATGACTGTAGAACATGTGTTTAATTCCCACCTAGTTCCTGAGATACACAGAGTTCAACAAGCTACAAGTTAGTTTAAGGATTTTGCCTTTATTTGGTGGTACGGGCTAGCTGCAACTAATGCTTTACCTAGTACATGGGAACAACTTAAATAAGCAATGCGTGATCGTTTTATTCCTCTTTCTTATAAACGTGATTTGCTTAGAAAAATGCAGCGCTTATTGCAGGGCAATATGTCTGTTCATGAATACTATAAAGAGTTTCAAAAGTGTAGAATATGTTGTGAAATTAAGGAATATGTAGAAGCAACAGAGAATACATTCTTACATGGTCTTCGACCTGAAATTCAGAATATTCTTGTTGATCACACTTATAGTTCTCTTTCACAATTATTTGAACATGCTTGTATGGTTGAAAAACAACTTTTATGTGATGATAACGTGTCAAAATTTATTGCACCTATTTGCCAAGATGAGGTACAATATTTGGAGTAGAACACCATCCCGTTTCTTGTCCCTAACATTTTGTAGCATGTACATAATGAAGATAGCCATACAAAAGAATAGGAACTGATAAAGTTTTCAGGTAAAAGCTCTCTTGATGTGCTAAATTTGCCCTCCAATGATGCAAATAATGTTATACTAGAACCTTCTCTTGTATTACCTTTGTCACAAGTAGAGAAAGAACATGATACGTTTGATTTGAAGCAACATACATGTGCTGAAAATAATATTATTATGCCGATTACTTGTGCACATGACGAACTGAAATTATTATCTTCTTTAAACACTTTGGGTTCTGTTGAGTTTGATACTTTATGTGCTCTTAATAGTTTGGAAGAGAAATTTAGATGTGCTGTGTTGCCATGGTTATCTACTTATACATATCATTTTATTGTCAAATATAATTATAAAGGAGAGTATATGGTGCATCGAGTCTATATTTGTGCAAATATGAAATCTCCTTTTGATGTACAAGATTGTGATCAACTAGATTGTCCCTCTAGTTTTACTATACCGAATCGGGTTCACTCTCAAGAAGGGAAGCATTGTTGGTTGCTACCTATGTGTGCTAGTGCTGATTTTTCTTGCACTGAACAGATACTAGCCGTTATGCAACCATCTATGCCTGCATTGCGTTTTGTTAGTGGTAATCTTTTGCAGGATAGTGTTGGAAAAGATCGTTTGCGTTTCGATCAAGGGGCCTACGTATTTGCTGACAACTCTATAGGAGAAGATACTTTGGGAGATTGGAAATATGGTCATGTCACTCCCCACAATATTCTCAGTTCCCATATTTTCTGCAACCACGTGTTTCTTCGTGTTGTGCAGGGCCATTTTAGAGCACAAACGACGCCGAGGACGACTTTTCGTCAAGAAGGGGAGGATGATGAGGACATGACACCCATGCATATGTCCATGAGTGGTGCATGGGGAGGAGAAGAAGGAGACCAACAAGGTTTTCTAAGTGAAGAAGAAGGCCCGAGGCTAATCCGATTCGAGTCCCCAAGGTGGAGGCCCAAAGAAACTCAAGTTCGAGTCCACCTCGGAGTACAGGAGCAGCCTGCACTAAATTCATCGCCCAGGTCGCATATGGGCTCGGTTTTTGACGTTCTACATGTGCTTAAAAAGCTAAGGAGATAAGCTTTCCAATGGAATTGGTCCCACTTCAAAATTCCTTCTGCTAGGGTGCAATATGGACGTGGTTAGGGGGTTTTGCTTAGATTAATCTATCGAGAACAGTTTTGTCATTTGTCGATTTGTAGAACCCCAACTTTGTGCTTAATCATACATCTACAGTTTGTCACTTCCTTTGAGAGCTGCGTTCTTTCGAGTTCTTGCTTGTGTTCTTCGTTTCGCTGGCACGGATTAGCCTTCTTGGCGAGGTCAACCGGGTTGTGACACGGTTGATAACCAGAGGAATCGTGGTGCTATGATTGCAGGGTTCGAGTTTGCTGACTTGAAGCCGGATCGGTGTGTCGTGCTCCACCCAAAATGAGTTATCCTTTACGTGACGGAAGATCGGGAACCCTAGTTCCCATCATTACGGATCCAATCCGTAAAGTTTGTTCCATTGATCTACAACAGAAAATAATACAAAATACTAAGACATCATATCTATGACAGAGTAAAATACATTAAACAATTTAACAGAATCTACTCCCAACAGAGCAAAATACATTAAACAATTTAACGGAATTTACTCCCACTAAAATCAATATCCCTCCATTGATACTTAGTGATTCAGGACCCACAACTAACAAGTCCACTAGTGAGCTTTAGCATCACCGCTAGAAGACATGATAGATCGGTAAGCAACCCTTTGCTATTCATATCACATATGACTCCTGTTGTTGGGTGACATCTCTATGTATCGGCGCTCAACCTTTATGCCCCAAGGTCCTTAACCGTTAAGTTAACCAACCCTTTATGCGAGTAAGTATCCGATACAAACCCATCTAGTCAAGGAAAACTAGTGGCACCCTAATTTTATAGACCCACCACTAATTGTACAAGACATGTGACGATGCAAGGTTTAGTTGGGAGCACATTCAAAACTTAAACATTGTAGAGAGATCGTTCTACTTCTACCGTCGCATTTAGAAAAATAACCATTATCATCGCATATGTAGAAGTAAAACAATAAGAACGACATTCACATAGTAATGATACGGTATGGCCCATTAACACATGGTGATCTCTATCCCCATTGTACTGTCCATCATGACGATCCCCATCTCCATGATCCATATATGTCATCCGCTAGTGATGAGTCCTCCAAGAACTATCTAACGCATGATAGTAAAATAAATTACACAACCGCGCATTAGATCATCACAAGTTGGCACGCATGCCATTACATCAAATTGACAATACATATGGCTCCAGCCGTATTGCCCTACTCACAACACGCAGGTCATGATTAATTACATACATGCATCACATACACATAGAGCCATACCGATCACATGAATCTGCAAAAACAAGTTAGCCGATTTCGACGTCCAAACTTAAATCACCAAAAACTCCATCTTCCTAGCCTTATTTCGCAAATCTAAATTTAGGGAAATTTCCTTTGGTAGTTGAAATCATCTGTATAATTTTCTATAGATGAATTTTCATATAAAAATCATCTCAATCCGAGGTCGTATGCAAAAGTTATGGCTGTTTTACGAACAACCTATTTTTCGCGCAAAACCTGGCCCGGTAGCAGATCCAATCTACACCACCGCGCATCACAATGCACCTGACCATTGACGTAAGTTTGATTCGACCAATCCAATTGATCTCCATCTCACCATGACTGGGTTTACATGTATCACTCAGCTCCGATGGCGAAATTCCGACCGGTAGGAGCAATTCGTTATACGACCATCATAACAAGATCACGAACCGATCAGAGACTCGTCTACAACCAAGCATATCTCCATATGCACACATCTGAACCTATAACGATACAGCTATGACCTTGATACCACTGAAGGGAAACAAGGATGCTACGCTAGCACATACAAAAACTCGTTTACCCCAAAACAGAAGCATCAGCAGTTATAGATCACGGATCGTTACCACTAGACACGCAGATGCAGCGGAAGCCGTCTCGATGTAGACGAATGTGTCAAAGTGGTCGTGTCGTGCAGTTGCTCACGTTCGTCTGGTCCTGCACGTGCGGTTCGTCCTTGTGCTCCAAGCGCAGCACCTCCGAGGTATCCACACGTACGAGGATGGAACGCCGAACGTAGGTGTAGTAGCACCTCACGCGTGGCTGCAGCGAACACTGTTCACCGCGGGGGCACTGTTCACACGATATTGTTCATGTGGGTACTGTAGCACGCGGCGGCACTATAGCATCTATTAGAGTTTGGGCATCGATGACTGATCCTTGCACCCCTAGCCCCTCCCACGTATATATAGGCCGTACTAATGGGTTGCCATCTCATGGGCCATATCAGTTAACCTAATCCCTCGTGGATCAAGCCCATAAACAAGCCCAATCGGATTGGATCTTGGGCATATATCTAACACTACTGAGCAACGGATATATGACAGTATACACCTGGCGCACACAGACTTAACTGAATTCCAATTAGCTATCTATGCTTGTGTGCAAAAGGCCATTTTCAGTCAAGACGTAAGCATAGTCAGTAATTGCTGCAAAATGGGAAAGAGCAACCAATTCAAAAACACTGTATAGGGTTATGCGACAATGACCTGTTTTCCCTAGCTGCTCGGTAATCTTTACCAGGACCGGCAAGGTTACATAGCATAGCAGCAGATTCCAACCATTTTAAAGTTTACATAGAGAATACAGTAACGTACGGGGGCCAATGGATGCAAGCATCGAAGGGTTCCAATAATGAGCCAGTATTGTATCACCGTAGCAGAGAAAGTGTACTCAGAAACGTAAGATTTGATATGATTCAGATTTTATAATATTTGACTAATAAATTTTAAAGTTATAATGTAAACTTTAAAATGGTTGGATTATAATCAAATGTATTATCTAATTACCATAGATTTATAACAATAAAAAATCTCTACTACTTCGTAAAAATAAAGAGGAGAAAAAACTTCGTCGTACCGGCTCGACGGCTCTGCCGAGTACCGATCCCACTCCACGGCCCCGCGGTTCGTCTGCCGCGAAATCGCCCGCCCTCTCACTCCTTTTTTTTCGTGGAACCGCCCGCCCCCACTCCTTTTTTTTCCCGCCCCATCCCCCTCTCCCAGATCTCGATTGCTCCCCTTTTACTGCCCCTCTCCTCCACCTCCGCTCGCCCCTCATGGTGGAGAGCTACTCATGGCGGCAGCGAGGAGCGGCGGCGGCGGCGCGCAGAGCAAGGAGTGGTGTCGTGCAGGGCGGAGGACCAGACTCGGCGCCACGAGCAGTAGCGGCGCGGTGGGGGGCTTCAGCGTTGACACGCCGAGCTGCCCGATGCGGCATGGGGGAGGCCGGATCCGGAGCGCCCCCTGCCGCCCACGCCGGCGCATCACCGCGCGCACGTACTCGGTTGCCCAGGCCATCTCCACGGGTGAGATCGATGATTTTCTTTACGGATTGCTGCAAAATATGTCGCCCGTTGAGTAAATATGGCTTTTCTTTCCAGTTTGCTGCTGCTGATTCGATCTGTTTTTTTTTTCTTTGGATGTGTGATCCGTTGCATTCTGGTATGTTCAGGGACTTCTCTCATTCATTTCTTCTCCTGTTGTGGACTTTGTTCTTTTAATATTGGTCTACATTGTTTTGAAGAATGAAGCATTGTTTTTTACTGCCAGATTTGCCCTTTGTTGTGCCGTTAATTGTGCGACAACATCTGACTTCTGAGGTCTGTGTTGCGACATTCAGGTGAGTTTCCTTGTTGATTCATGCATGGTATGCTATTTACTCAATGCGCTACGAGATAAGCATATCTGCATAATAAATTAGTACCTATGAATTGTGTGATCCTCCATCACGTTGCATGATTGCTCATTCAAGTTGTACTTACATGTTAGTTTTTAGTAAGCAAATAATGAATTATTGCAGGTAATATGATCATCTAGCCTGGGCCTGTTCAGTGGTTACCGAGTCACTCACACTGTTCGAATCATTGATTGTGGCTCTGTAAAATTTTGCTATCCAGACAGTATACTGTTTAGTGAACTTTCCTATCATAGGTGAAATTCGGTTCAGTACAATTCTTCCTTAAATGATATGTTCTTCTGCTCACTAATATATTAAGAAATACATCCTCTTTCTTTCTTTAGGAGAGGTGGCATGCATTTGTTGGAGCTGCAGTAAGCATCGATGGAGAGAGGTGAGGTCATGATGATAATGTTGGAGCTTGGGTATTTTGGATGGAGTTAGCGTGCTGCTACTATTGGAGAGAGAAGGCTAGCTGTGTGGCTGATCTGCTTGATGCTTACTGGCAGGAATAAGGAAGAGGTACAGCTGCTGTTGCGGTCTTGGTGGAGACAATGAGAGGGGTGCTGGTGATTCGAGTCGTTGGTGGCATGTTCTGATGAGATTGCAGTCCTCATTTATCTGTTTTAGTTGACATTGATTTATTGCTACAAATTTTAATATTTGAGTCCAGAACTAAGATTCCTCAGGTTGGCCTATATGCTCTTGCTAAAACATTGTTTCAGAAAGGTGTTGCTAAAAAGATACAAGTCCCAGTTTTTAGCCTACTTTAATCTATTAAGCTAGCATCCCATCCTGAGTAGTATTATATTAATTACCAACATTCTATCGTGTACAACTAAATCATGTTGAACAGTTCATTCCTTTTTTGGAAGAACCTATTGAAGTTGATTGTTATAGTATCATCATTTTTTAGTACTCCTGATTATCTACAACTGTGTGCATAAAGTTTCTTTGTCATGCAGAAGTTTGCCTGCCAGTGCACTCTTGAATTTTTCTTTTGGCTGTTGCAGTTGTCAGGTTTCAGCTCCTATTTTAACATGCATAGTTTTCAGAGATAATCAGAAGACTTTGAGTAGAATGAAAATATGTGAGGCTGCACCCTATGGTGTTCAGTTTTAGGGACTATAACCCCTCTTCTTTCTTCTTGTATGGATGGTCCGGAGCAAGAAAATGTAGTTGTTTGGCAGTGTGCTTCCATTCGTGTGCAGTAACTGCTGGTGTGGAACCTCTTGTATCTGTTTGACAAGGCAACTTTTTTTGTGAATATATATGTTCTTCATTGACAGGATAGTGAAATTGCTAGATGAAAGGCTTGCCAAATGTGTTGAACTTAGCGTGAATTGTTGCTAAAAGATTGTAATCCTAGGTCACATGGAACTAAAATGCTATCAATGTACAAATGTGATGTTATGCGATGAATCTCTTTCCAAATTGACAAAATGTATACAATTCATTGTGGTTTTACGACAGCGTTACCAGTCAAACTGTACATAATTGATAAATTGTGGTCCTTACCAAGTCTTTCTAATAATAAATGTTCTGATTGAAAAGTTGTTAAAACTACCAAGTTTTTCCGATACAAGAACTTGTATATCTAGCTGATTGCTGCCTGCGGGAACAACTGTTATAATATTTTACTAATTTAATGGTATGCCAAATCTTTTTATTTATGATTTGACTGTATTTTCAATTCTCAGGTTGATACAACAGAATATTAGTCGTTGAGGTGTTGCGTGACGAGGAATGTGGCAACACTTTGATTAGTTTCACATCAACTTAAGGTGATGAATCTGTACTTTTCTAACAATGAAGTGTCTTTGGAAGCAGAAGAAAGGTTGTTTGTGTATTTGTAATTTGCAAATATTTCTAATATAATATCTGTGCCATAAGAAAAAATTGGCCAGATCCTAAATTTAACTTGGCCCATTTCCCGTTGAATTAGATTTGTGCTTCCTTGATTATCTTTGTTAGTGTTATATGTATGCCTGTGGACCATGTGCATTGTTTATTAATCTTCTGATTTTAGTTCCTTCAACATTCAATTTATACGACCTGAACTGAAGGCCCTTTTTCTTTCTTTCAGGAAAGTAAACTCGAACTGCATGGTGCATTAGTTAAAATGGCTATAGTTGGAAGCTTTGTATATTTCTTCATATATGCTGTGCAAATACTAACATTTGCCTTAGTGGTGGTTCTATTTTTTTGCAGATCTCATGTTGCCCTGCTCTTAATAATGCTTGGTTAGCCACTGAATTTAGTAGCAATGTGAAACTTGACGTTCCTTTCTTGTGTGTAACTTGGTGTCCATTTCAGAAGAAAAGAATCATGGATGACTTCACTAGAGTACAAGAAATGGATCATTGTAAATTTGAATGAAATTGTTTTTGTTTGATTTATTCTTTGATAACATCACTTGAGTATATCTTTGTTCTATATACGATTGTTGCCCCGTAGCAACGCACGGGTATAGACCTAGTATAATATAAAATAAATAAATAATCAAAATATGATTTCAAAAATAGTGTGACCACGTCTTATAAATATGAACGGAGGGGAACAATAAAAAATGAGAAGGGGAAAGGAAAATATATAGTTGTGCTTCATGGGCGAGTGAACTCAAACTTGATTTCATTTCATTTTCGATTTCTTTCACCCATTCGCCGCAGCAGCCGACATATTTTCCCTCTCCCTATCTCCTTGCCCATCCCACCACTGCTCCCACATCCCGCCATTGTCGGCTCCCTACCCCGCTTGTTGTCCTTGTTTGTCGTCAAGGTCAAGCCGAGGCGCTGAGCTCCATCATCAGAACACCATATCTTCCATTGTCACCCATCCAACTCCCGCATCGAATGGAGCACGAGCGTGGTGCACCGTCGAGCTGAAATGAGGCCCCGTAGATGTGGCCACGGACTGGGAGACATGTAAGAATTAGACGAAATCAACGAAAGAAGCTTGGATGGCAGTGGCGTTCAAGATCCAATCCGATTGGGTTTGTTTATGGGCTTGATCCACGAGGGATTAGGTTAACTGATAGGGCCCCCATGAGATGACAGCCCATTATATACCGGATTTTCACAAAAACCCGAATGCGGCCATATGTGTGCCCAGGAAGTCAAAGTACACATATAGTGAACAAATATGATAAACAGAGAACATATGCTTGAATAAATTCTTGATTAAATAAAGTTTTACATCAGAGTGCTTCATAAATAAACTAACCAAATGCAGCGGAAGACTAATAACTCTCAAACAAATGGAGCCGCAATCCACAGGGACTCTGACTAGGAGATCACAACTCAGTAGTACGGCAAATCTTCTGGAAACTCAGTCAGACTCATGCACAGCCCAATCTGTTTACCCATCTGGGATTTTGTTGAATAAATGACAAGTGTAAGTAAACATTTACTTAGCAAGTATAGCACGGGTATATGAAGGCTCAAAATAAGGCTAGACTTGGCTGAACTGCATTAGCATTTTTAGTTGATTCATTTATCATTAACTAAGTTACTACAAGTGAATGAAACCCATTTGTAACCAAATTAATAAAGTATAAGTGACATTAAACATAAATAAATATCATCTTCTAATAAAAAAGGATCCAGGCCGCTCGTGACCCTGAGCAAGGCTATCATGATAGATTTACACTCTGTAGAGGTTTCGCCCTTTACCCACCAGTCGCGTAAAAGTTCAAAAGAACTTTGCACCCAACCACGCACATCAACACTTCCGAGGTGTGATTGCATAGGAGGCTTTTCACAAGACACCCTAACAAGTCAGTAGCCGCTAAGGTACAACAAGGTGGTGAGACTCTAGGCACCGAGATTGACTGACCCTCAGGGCGCAACGTGAGGGGATCAATGGCGTCCAAAGTGCAGGCAACTCATGCCAACAACAAAAATAAAGAGCACAACGTGCGGAGTTCCCATTCCACAGGGACTCCCAACACGAGACCGTGCCTAACGATACATAGCCGACGGGGCTACCGTCCTCGGTGGAATCAAGTAACACCCCAGGCCTTGCTTCCCATAACGCTGTCGGCCACTCCGGTAACCACTGGCAAGCTAGAGACGTGCAAGCTACTTAACCAAGACCAGAGCCATAATAGTTCTAGCGGTGGCGACAAGCTCCTGGGTTGCCGCTTTAAGAACTCGACATTATGGAGAGACTCTAGAGCAAAGCGCGAAGCACATGCTCTAGCTCCTTAAACCAAGTTGCTAGAAAGCAAGTTTTATCATTAATGTTGAAGTGGACCATTAAGTCAATATTAACAGTTAAATAATGGTGATAGTAGCTGCGCATAGCAATAATCTACCCATATGCATACACCCAAGGTAAGCAAGGATAGGATATTCAAAACTAGGTACAACCTTAATGGTACATCAAATTAGACACATGCATTTATGAAATAATTTAATACAAGGTGAGTAGGTAGCAAGGATTGTCCGTGTTATAACTTGCCTTCCTCAAAATGTGGCTACTGCTGCTGTGAGTCCTAACCCTCGAAGTCTTCCTCGTACTCGAAGTCCAACGCGAAAGGCTCATCGACTGGACACGAATCACCACACAAACATCCACGCAAGCCAATACATGCAAATAAATAATATTCTATTAGAACAGTACACCAAACAGTAGAAATAGTACAAATAAAGGTTTTAGAAATAATCTACGCTTTACTACGAACACATGAGCACAAAAATCACACTAATCAGAGCTAAAACGGAAAAGATATGGCAAATCTAAGTTCTAGGGACCTGCTGGCAAGTTTTAAAAATTTCTAGGGGCTTATTTGTGAACAACCAGGGACCTATGTGTAATTATGCTTAAAACTCCGAGGGCTAGCACGTAAAATGGGCAGGGCAGGACTGCGGGTTCTATTATTTTAAAGAGCAAGGGCTTAATTAAATAAAATAGGACATATCTGCAATTACTTTTGAACTAATCAGGACGGCGGGTTGATTTATAAAAAAACGCAGGGGGTCTTTTGCAAAAAATGCAGTGCTGGCCGGTATGGCTCTTGGTTTGACTTGGGCTGGGGCGGTTCTGGGCCGTTGGATCGGGATCCTGCGGCCGAGATTGGTCCTGGGCGAGAGCTCGCCGGCGTGAGGCAATCCGGTGCTAGGGGGCTCGGTTTCAAGCTTGGATTGGACCTACGGCATCGGGGAAGGACGACGAGTCCACTAGGGTGGCCCACGTCGAGGGAGGGGCGGTGGAGACGGCCGACGGCAGTGAACCACGGCGACGGAGCTCTGGCGAGTGAGAGCGAGCGTTAGGGGGCAAGAAAAGGAGTGGGGAGTGGCTCTGGGGGATCTTTACCTCTGCGCAAGGCTCCCAGGGGGCTCGGGCTGGAGCGCGGCGGCATCGAGGGCGGAGTTCCACGGCGGCCGGAGGTCGGGGTGATGGCGCTAGGTGGGGTGTGGGCTGGGGCGCTTGGGGCTCAATGTGGGGGGTTGGTGAGGGGCGTAGGGCTGCGGGGTAGCTTTTATAGGGCGTAGGGGCGAGCATCGGCGTGCGCGCCACGGATTCCGGCGACGACCGGCGGCAAATCTCCCCCTTCCATGCAGGGAGGGAGTTTTCTTGCGTGGGCGGCGCGAAAAGGGAAAGAAGCGGGGGCAGGAAGCTTCGGGGAAGCTCGGGAGCGGTCTACGGGGCGCGGGGTGGGGCCAGGACGGCCGGTCGAGGCGGCGCAATGCGCGCCGGGGAATGCTCGGGCGCTGCGGGAGGAAGAAGGCGATGCTGACATGCGGGGCCCGCCGGCCAGTGAGAGAGGGAGGGGGAAAGCACTGCGGGCCGCGGGGGAAAAGCTGGGCCGGCTTAGCGGAAGGCCCAGGAGCGGGGAGGGGGAGGAAGGCGGCTGGGTGGCTCGGCCGGGCCGGCTTGGGGAGGGGGAGAGGGGGGGAGCAAAGTCGGCCGAGGGAGAAAGTCCAGGGGGCAGAATTGAACTCGTTTTAAATAACTTTTCTAAAGATCAAACAAATGCAATTTAAATTACAATTGAACTTACTATCAAACAAAATAGAGTCCGCAGCATGAATGCAACAAAAATGTTTCTACAACTTATATTTGATTTTAATATTT
>OAMR01000273.1:330043-343204 GCA_900205405.1 Echinochloa crus-galli | reverse complement strand
GCAGCCCAATTGTTACAGCATTAGGGACTCCATGATGCAGTTACGTTTTCTAAGGATTGTGATCAACTAGATTGTCTATCTAGTTTTACTATAACGAATCGGGTTCACTTTCAAGAAGGGGAGCATTGTTGGCTGTTGCCTATGTGTGCTAGTGCTGATTTTTCTTGTATTGAACATATACTAGCGGTTATGCAACCATCTATGCCTGCATTGTGTTTGGTTAGTGCTAATCTTTTGCAGGATAGTATTGACAAAGATCGTGTGCGTTTCGATCAAGGAGCCTACGTATTTGCCGACAAATCTATAGGAGAAGATGCTTTGAGAGATTACAAATATGGTTATGTCACTCCCCACAATATTCTTAGTTCCCATATTTTCCACAACCTTGTGTTTCTTCGTGTTGGGCAGGGCCATCTTAGAGCACACACGACGCCGAGGACGGCTTTTCGTCAAGAAGGGGAGGATGATGAGGACATGACACCCATACATATGTCCATGAGGGGTGCATGGGGTGGAGAAGGAGACCAACAGGGTTTTCCAAGTCAAGAAGGCCCAAGGCTAATCCGATTTGAGTCCCCAAGGTGGAGGCCCAAGGAAACTCAAGTCTGAGTCGGCCTCGGAGTCCAGGAGCAGCCTGCACTAAATTCATTGCCCAGGTCGCATACGGGCTGGGTTTTTGATGTTCTACATATTCTTTGAAATCTAAGGAGATAAGCTTTCCAATGGCACCGGTCCCACCACAAAATTCCTTCTGAGTCATCGGGAATCGTCGAAACAAGTGGATGTCCAAAATCTGCCAGGGTGCTGCGCCGCCATCTTTTGGGCTGTTTGCTCGTGTATCATGTTAGGGTCCATTGTGGATGTGGTTAGGGGGTTATGCATGCCCCAACCCTCATATAATTAGTAGCTACCGCCACATTAGGGTTTGGGTTTTGCTTAGATTAATCTGTCGATTCCCGTTGAGTGCTGCGTTCTTTCGAGTTCTTGCTTGGGTTCTTCGTTTCGCAGGCAGGGATTAGCCTTCTTGGTGAGGTCAACTGGGTTGTGACACGGTTGTTAACCAGAGGAGTCGTGGTGCTAAGATTGCAGGGTTCGAGTTTGCTGACTTGAAGCCGGATCGGTGTGTCGTGCTCCGCCCAAAACGAGTTATCTTTCACCTGACGGAAGATCGGGCACCCTAGTTCCCATCACTTTTAGCACCCTGTCTCAATTGCTGCAACTGATGTAACAGATCACGTGCATAATAAGAAGGAACAATCTAGCCCGTATGACCCATTTCAAAGCATCCCAAGTTTGTGGCATGTTATTAGGATGTTTCTTTCCATGTTCTATCCACAAAATAGAAGCAAATTTAGTAAACTCTCTAGTAGCATCCCTAACACGTGTGGCTTCAGGAAATTCATGCCATGCAAATTTTTTATCAACAGCAATTTCCCAAGTAATATAAGCATCAAGATCATATTTACCATCAAAAGGAGGTATCTCAAATTTAATGTTGCTAAAAGCATCATCATTACCTTGTATCTCGCGTCGTCGATGACCACCCATACCTCGACGATTATAACGTTGCCGATGGCGAGCGGGATCTTGTCCTTCGACTTTAGTATCTGCACTATAAGCATTGTCTTCAAAACTTTATTCCTTCTTATCATCTCCATCTTTTCCAGTGGTGGTTTTAGCATGCATCTCATCAAATCGCCTCAAAAGTGCAGCAAGACTCTTGTCCGTGCGAGTCACTGATGCCTCCATCTTCGTAAGCTTGCTATTGGTTGCAATCTGAGAGGCCTTCAATTGCCCAATCTTGTCATTTGTCACCAGCAAGTCATTGTCAATCCCCTCGTTGTGCTGCTTCACCAACCTTTCAAAATGTTGTATGATGCCCTTGGTGCGAGGAGACCGTGAAGTCTTGTCACTTTGAGATCCATCACCATCATCTTGAGAGCCTGTCATGGTTAAACAAACAGAAGAAACAAGAGGAACATGTGAAGAAATAAAAGCCCTAGGATGTAGGTACTATAAGGCGCTCACTCTCAACTTGTGATACAAGCTCTTACCGATTTTTACCGTGCTCGACAGGAGGGCACGACTACCAACAAGTCTGCAAACCTGGAATGAAGTGTATCGGTGCCGCAGCAACAAGATCTGTAAAGTTGTAGTCAGATATGTGGAGCTATAGGTGGGCTAAAAACAAGGAATAGGTAGCACCACGTTAGTTAAAACAAAGCAAGCTGAATAATTGTTCAACGGCGGTACTATGCTGGTCCTTGCCTAGACCGTGCTAGAGATGCGAGCCTGGACACAAAGGAAGTCACAACGCACCACCGAAAACAATCACAATGATCAGCCCCTTTCTTTCTTCTTTTCTTTTGCTTCTTCTCTTTTTTTCTTTTTTTCTTTTTTCTGTTTTTTAGGGGTCCTCAAAACTGAATATATGAACAAAGAGCATCCCAAACAGCTAATCACCACACAAAGTTTTTCAGAAAGTACAGGGGTATTCTGGTAAAAAAGAGAGGTCGAGTATGGGGATATGAAGTGCCGCTACCTTCTTGTAACACATTGAGGATAGATACACAATGCAACAACCGCCAATTAAGTAACCTGTGGGGCCAGCAAATCGGACTCCAAAATCGATTGCAACTCGGATTTTGACACAGTGTGCGGTTCAGCTTCCCCCTTCTCGCAACCAGCAGATTCCTGGTCGCACTAGGTCACCAAAGAGTACTCAAAATCGCCCACACAGGAACAGAACGACGCCACACAGTTGTGACTAAAACGTGACAAGAACTCAAAACTCTAAACGACCAGAACTAAGACCATCAACTCGACGCGACCGATGCAACCGAAAACTCAACAAGCCCTAACTAAGCAGTACTAGCAAATGCTCAAAGGGTTTATAGGATCACGGTAAACTAATCTACTAATTTTCTTGGCTTTTGTGTACTGTAGGAAAAAAATAGGGGGAATGATTAGAATCTCTCACCGAACAACCTTGCTCTGATTACCAACTGATGCGAACCCGCTAGGGTTTCTGCCCGATCTTTCGATGAGAGGCATGGGGGATAACTCGATTGGAGGAGACGACGTTGATGGCCTGATTACATCCTTCCAAAGACTACGCCTTAGTAACTGATACACCACCTCCTATGGATGCCGTGATCTTGTGGAAGCAATCTTGTGGAGCGCGACACTCGTTCCTGCAAGCAATCGAAGAACTAGCAAGAACAAGTATCGAACAAGTACTAAAATTACTAGATGGGAATGAAGTGTTCAGTCTCAAACTCAATCACAAACGAAGTGGGGTTCTGAAGACTTGAAGACGGGCGGCTGGACCAGCACGCGCGCTTACAGGAAAGTAGCAATGACTAAACTTGATCTAAACAAAACCCAAGTGTTCTTGGCGGCGGCTAAGGGTTATAAGACATTGGAGGACAACCACAGGGGTGCTGGGGTTGTGCTCCAACCCTAGGACGCGTCCATAATGGACTCTACATGATACATGGCCCATTGGGCCAAAATAAGATGACACAACATCATGGGCAGAAAACATCTATGTTTAAATAGATGATTCTGGCCGACTGTGAATAGATATGGAGGTGCGGTTAGATCCATTGGAAAGTAGACTTGATAAGCTTTCCGTGAAGTACTTGAAGGCCCCAATCCGAGTCCATATGTTACCGTGGCGTCCATCACAAGTTGTAGTTTTTCTACCGTCCGAATCCAGCCCGCGTGATTCCTTTTCGTTCTTGATCCTCTCCATGATTCCTAAGAAAACAAGAGTGCACGGGTCTCCACAGTCTAAATAAGATGAACATGAACTCAGGAGTGAACTCACCGAATGATTAAGTTTTCTAGCACGAGCACGTGTAATAGGACCAGCAAAGATAGGAGAAGATGGCGTGGTTGTATCGTTGGCGGTGATGTCCTCATCTCTAAGAATGGCATGTTTGTGGCTCTTGCATCCATTGTGAATGGGTTATTTATTTTAAATCTTAATGATTCACCTATCTGTATATAAGTGTTAAAAGACCTCGGCTAGATGATTTGAATCATATCTATATGTGGCATTGTCGTTTGGGTCATATAAGTGAGAAGCGCATGAAGAAGCTCCATTCTGATGGACTTTTAACTTCGTTTGATTTTGAATCATACGAGACATGTGAAGCTTGCTTGCTAGGCAAGATGACTAAGGCGCCCTTCACAGGTTTTCCTGAGAGTGTGCAAGACTTGTTGAAACTCATACATACACATGTGTATGGACCAATGAGCACGACAGCTAGAGGTGGATTTCAGTACTTCATAACTTTCACTGTTAATTTTAGTAGATATAGCTATGTCTACATAATGAAGCATAAGTCAGAAACTTTTGAAAAGTTCAAAGAGTTCCATCATGAAGTTGAAAATAAATGTTTCAAGAAAATTAAGGCCTTGCGAGTATTTGAGCCACGAGTTTAGCACTCATCTAAATATTTGCGGAATTGTTCCACAGCTTACGCCACCTAAAAACCTCAGAGGAATGATGTGTCCGAGCGACGTAATCGAACCTTGTTGGACATGGTACGAATCAATGATGAGCCAGTCAGACCTACCGTTATCGTTTTGGGCTTACGCTCTAAAAATAGCAGCTTGCACACTAAATAGGGTATCGTCTAAGTCCGTGGATAAGACACCATATGATATATGGACTGGCAAGACTCCCAGTTTGTCTTTTCTGAAAATTTGGGGCTGTGAAGTATATGTCAAGTGACTTCAGTCGGACAAGCTTACACCCAAGTCGGACAAGTGCATATTCGTGGGATATCCAAAGGAAACAATTGGGTATTATTTCTACAACCGATCAGAGGGCAAAGTGTTTGTCGCTTGGAACAGTGTTTTCTTGGAGAAGGAGTTTCTCAAAAGCGAGAAAAGTGGACAGAAGGTGTATCTTGAAGAGGTTTAAGATGAGCCTATGAGGCAAGACTTACGAGTGATGCTAATGTTGCAGAACAAGTTGAGGCACCTGTGGCAAGAGAAGAACCACCACAACCACAAAGGTCGGAAAGGCCACGTCGCGCAACTAATATAACGAATATCCTAGTTATGGGAGAGCGCGACATATTGTTGATGGACAACGATGAGCCTAGGACCTATGCGGAAGCAATGATGGACCTAGATTCTGAGAAATGGCAAAGTGTCATGAGATCTGAGATAGATTCCATGGGACACAATCAAGTTTGGAACTTGGTTGACCCGTCTGATGGTGTGAGATCCATCGAGTGCAAATGGATCTTGAAGAAAAAGAGAGATGTCGACGAAAATGTTCACGTCCACAAAGCATGACTTGTTGCAAAAGGTTTTCGACAAGTTCAAGGAGTTGACTACGAGGAAACATTCTCGACAGTAGCGATGCTTAAATCTATTTGGATCATTCTAGCAATAGCTGCATATTTTGATTATGAGATATGGCAGATGGATGTCAAAACAACTTTCCTAAATGGAAACCTGGATGAGGATGTATATATGATACAGCACGAAGGTTGTCGATCCAACTAATGCTGGAAAAATATGCAAGCTTCAGAAATCCATATATGGGTTAAAGCAAGCATCTAGGAGTTGGAGCCTTCGTTTTGATGAGGTAGTCAAAGGATTTGGCTTCCGTTAGAATGAGGAAGAGGTTTGTGTTTACAAGAAGGAGAGTGGGAGCTCTGTTGCATTCCTAATCTTGTATGTGGATGACATACTGTTGATTGGGAATGATATTCCTATGCTGGAATCCGTTAAGACTTCACTGAAAAATAGTTTTTCTATGAAGGACTTAGGGGAAGCTGCATACATTTTGGGCATAAGGATCTATAGAGATAGATCATGGAGGCTTAAAGGATTAAGTCAGGATATTTACATTGATAAGGTGTTGAAATAGTTCAACATGGAATAGTCCAAGAAAGGGTTCTTGCCTATGTCACATGGCATACACCTCAGCAAGACCCAGTGTCCTTCGATGGTTGATGAGCGGGAGCGCATAAGTAAGGTCCCTTATGCTTCGACAATTGGATCTATCATGTACGACACGATAAGTACTCGCCCAGATGTCTCATATACTCTAAGCGTTACGAGCAGACACCAGTCTAATCCAGGTGAAAGTCACTAGACAACGGTAAAAAGTATTCTTATGTACTTTAGAAGGACTAAATATCTGTTCCTAGTCTATGGAGGTGAGGAGGAGCTCATTGTAACGGGTTACACTGATGCTAGTTACCAAACTAATCCAGACGATTCAAAGTCGCAATCAGAATTTGTGTTCACGATAAATGGTGGTGCTGTAAGATGGAAAAGTTCTAAGCAAGATACTATGACTGATTCTACAACAGAAGCCGAGTACATCGCAGCTTCTGAAGCGGCAAAGGAAGGTGTTTGGATGAGGAAGTTTGTCACTGAGCTTGATGTGTTTCCCAATGCATCTAGCCCATTGGAACCCTACTGTGACAACAATGGGGTAATTGCACAGGCTAAGGAGCCTAGGAATCACCAGAAGAACAAACATGTATTGCGGAAGTTTCACCTAATTCAAGAGTTCATTAGACGGGGTGAGATAAAGATATGCAAAATACATACGGATTTGAATGTTGTTGATACTTTGACAAAGGCTCTTCCACAGTCTAAGCATGAGTCACACATGGGAACTATGGGTATTAGATTTCATCTAAATTAGCTCTAGTGTGAGTGGATGATTGTATTATATCACATATCGTTTATTTATTGAATATACATGAAAGGCAACTTGTATATGATTGGCAATTATGTGAATTGTTCGTGAAAATCTTTACTTGTACGGTTATTTTAAAATTGTCCCTAATCTTATTAGCATATGTATTAGTTGATGACTATGTTTCACAAGTCATGGACATGGAGATGTCAAACTAATAATGTGGGCACATGTATGACATGGGGCTGGACTGACCCAACTTGAGATCTTGTTGTATGTTTATCTCTTTTCACAACGTGTATGCTTTGTCCTAAGACCTGAGATTGTCGCACGCACTCAAGATGTGAATTGACCTACTTAGGGACTACCAAACGCTACTCCGTAACTGGGTAGTCATAAAGATGGTTTTCGGGTTTGTCAGGAAACATGCTGTGAGGTGTGGTCAATCAAGATGGGATTTGCCCCTCTCTATACGAGAAAGATATCTCTGGGCCCCTCGAGTAATCTGATCAAGAAATGCATGGCTGTGCTAGGTTAAGTGTTAACCTGTTGAAGGATCCGACTCACAAGTTCGAGAAAGAGAGGTCGACTTGGAGTTAGACCAAATATCGTGAGGCAAAGGGAATAGCTTGTACGTAATGTTGTGGTGGTTCATCTGATATGATCTTTACGTGCACATGGGAGTTGACACGTCTTGCTAGAGTCCACTATCAACTATTTGACCGAGTAGGAGTACTCGGACATGTCTATGTGTGCGTGAACCCATAGGGTCACACACTTAAGAGGTTTGGAACACTGAAAACATGCATATGTGATTGTCTCTAGTGCAACTGTGAGACTTTTGGATATATGCCCAGGAGCCAATCGGATTGGGCTTGTTTATGGGCTTGATCCACGAGGGATTAGGTTAACTGATAGGGCCCATGAGATGGCAGCTCATTAGTACGGCCTATATATATGTGGGAGGGGCTAGGGGTGCAAAGACCAGTCGTCAATGCCCCAAACCCTAACAGTGCTTGGCGCTACAGTAGCCGCGAGCTACAGTAGCACAGCCCATAAACAGTAGCAGCGTGGTGAACAATGTCATCATGAATAGTGTTCCTGCAGTCCCTCCTCCATCTATATCCTTCAGATCACAGCCATTCGTGAGGTGCTAGTACACCTACGTTTGGAGTTCCATCTTCATACGTGTGGATACCTCGGAGGTTCTGCGCTTGGAGCACAAGGACGAACCGCATGTGCAGGACCAGACGGACGTGAGCAACTGCACGGCATGGCCACTTCGACAAGTTCGTCTACATCGAGATGACTTCCGCTGCATCTGCGCATCTAGTGATAACGATCTGTGATCTATAACTACTATTGTTCCTGTTTTGGGGTAAACGAGTTTTTGTATGTGCTATTGTAGCCTCCTCGTTTCCGTTCATTTACATGGTGTCGTTCTGGATTTCACGGATGAACTCTAGTGTTGAGGTTCCAGTCGTTCTGCTTCTCCAAGTCCAGGGGTGGCTATGGCACGGCTAATGCCGCGCGGAGGTTGCAGAAGGCGGCCTGAAGCCACCGCCGCATACCTAACTTGTGCCACCGGGAGCGCCGAGTGAAGCCATCGCCCCCTTGATCTGTCCAGTGCCCAGAAGCACTTTGCATGGCATGGCACTGCTACTGGCCGAGCAATGGAGTGCAGCGTGACTGACTGTGGGAGTAGCAATTGGGTGGAGTGGCTACACGGGAGTAACGACGGGCGAAAGTAGACAAGCAGCAACACTCGGCTTGATCCGGTGACCGGGGACTGGTGGTTGAGAATGACGCGGCGTGACCTACATGACAGTGAGAGTTTGAACAATGGGTCATATTTCTCGGGCATGACGTGCAACAATGGCAATGTAATTAACCATAAAAATCCCCATTTTTAGACTTCAAATTAAAGCACATTCTTAGCTAAATATCTCATCCAGAGAGATCCAACTGTACATAGAATCGGCTACATGTGTAGTTGTGAAGTGAAGCAGCAAAATCTAGAGTTAAAGTAATGCCAAAAATGTCCACAGGATAGGCACATCATTGTTATCTCATAGGCAGTATGATGCATTGATACTATTGATGCCGTTTTTCACATGTCATCGGTCAAAACGCAGTCAAAGGAGAATGGGCTGACGGTGGATCGATTCAGATTTTAGGCGATACAATGGTGAAGCCGATGACATATTGAAGGTGAAAGCTAGTGCAATGCAAATGGTAAGATGCCATGTCTTGTGATGGTTTTTGAAAGCCGATGCCTGTTTGGAGTCAGGGAGCCAATAGAGGTTGTAAAAGACCAAGAGAAGGTTGAAAGATTTTTTATGATGATGTTGTTGGAACTCATTACAGCCTACAGATAAATCCGCAAGCGAACGGATACCGATATAGCTTTCACCCGGGAGTATTCTAGAGTATCGATTTCCACGAGGAACGAGGAGTGAACTAATTCGAAACTAAGTTGTCTAAGGATGGCGAAATGGAATGGGTGACAACGAGGAAAATGGACGAAAAATGATATGAGGGTAGAGAGGGCACGAGTCTGATAGTATTGCCCGTCTGACTAGCTGAGCGGGTCAGGAGATACAGATAAATGCTTACGCAGGGACACGGAACCAGCAACACACAGAAAGGGATTATAAGTGGTGATGCCAATAACTGCAACAAAGATCCTACAAGCCAAGCCAGACGTGATGGACTACGTAGGCCGTATAGGGCTGTCACCACCTAACGGCTACCACACAACCATGGACTCGGTGGCAAACCAGGTTAATTTCAATTCTAGGCACCACGCCTACACTAGTCAGGTAATACTTATCTCCAATAGAAAGATAAGTACCTAAGCAAAGCAACCAGTATACAATTATACCAATCAACTACGCATTGAACAAGGAACCAGTAAGCATATAAAAGTAAGAACTAATGCTCAAATAATCAGAGAGATACAAGAGTTACCAAACACGACCCGGATGTCAATCAAAACTGAGCCGCATCCGTAGAGGTACAGGTGGAAGAGGGGCCGACACTCCGGCTCCTCTCCGGCACGCTCACCTCTCCTCTCTTCCTATCTTCTAAGTGTGAAAGTGCAGCGCTCTACCAATGCCTCTCTCTCTTCTGTTGTGTTTGATACATGAGCTGGAGGCCTCTATTTATAGTGGAGAAGGGTGGTTTGAAGTGGAGTAGTGGCCACGACACCTCAAGGCAGTTTTGAGCACTTCGGCCGAACTAGGCGGGTTCGACGAACCACCCATTTGCACTGCCTCACCTTCCAACGCTCAGGATTGCACCCTAGAGGTGGTTGTAGGTCGGTTGGGTGTTCGGTCGACCCTTGTACTTTGGCCGAACTGGTCTGGGTGCCCGTCTGACCTTGGATCCACCGCCTATGTGTTGGGGACGGTCATGATGGTCCACCCATGCCTGTGGTTTTGGTGGATTGCACGTTTTCTAGCTGTGGCATGCACCGGGCATGAGGGTGGAGTTCGGTCGAACAAAGGGGTTCGGTCGAACCCACCATTTCGGGTGGTTTTGCCCCAACTTTAGAAATTCGCCTCCTGGAATCAAATAAATGCCAAAACTTGTGGAAATGATTAGAAATAAACCCTATAGCTATGGTGCATTATTCCATTGTGTTCATTTTATACTTAGTTGGAGGTCGGCAATCAGGCCGTAACGACCACCAACAAATGGCATGCTAGACCGAATTATATTTTGACTAGTTTTGTAAATATAATAGTTTATTTTCTGTTGGGTCAAGTTTTGTACCTGTCATAATCGACATGGAGTCTTTAGTTTAGACTATAAATGATATCCCCGTGGACTTGTATATGATGTTCACACCAATCAATCAAACACGTTATTTCGTTTCGACGCATTTACTTTAAACCCTAGTTTTTCGGTAGTTTTCGGTATTTGCTTTCAAATAGGCAGAGCTGCATCATCTTGATCTCCAGCTTGCGCTTGTAATTCTTCGTCTTTCGAGTAATTTAAATCTTGTAATGACGGTGCATCATTTCTCTCTTGATTCATGTTATTCACCAAGTTATCGTATATTATTAGATTTTAGGTTTACGGCACATATCTTTTATCGTAATCTAATCCATACACAAGTTATGATATCAATTAGTTCTTAAGAAGTTAATTATTTAACTTTATTGGTTGTAGTTTTTATCAGTCGTTATCTTACTTCTGGATCATAATCATCTCATCGGCTAAAAGAAATAAACATCAATCTGTAATCCAAAGGATAGCCGATAAACATCAATCTGTAATCTACTTAGAAATGTTCAGAATTATAGCTGATATCTACCATATAAATTGTTTGGATTTAACAAGAAAGTTATCCCGTGTCAATTACGGGTCAAATTTACTAGCACGCCACGAACCTCAAGATTTTTATAGGACTCCACTAGAGTAAAGAAAATCTCTCAGGCCTTTTGTGTCTTGCAACACACAAGTTCACCGCTCAATTTTTGCGTCAACACTATTTTGGCACGCTTGGTGGGACAAGAACAAGTTTTCAAGATGACCAAGAGCAACACTATTCTGAAACCATCCGAAGTTGATGAGGACAACATCTTGACCGTGACTTTGGCAGATCTCAATGCTGAACAAAAGGAGATCGTCGACAAGATGATGAAAGAGTATCAATAGGCCCGTCTTCAATCACCCAGTGTTACCAATAGAGGACAAGCCATTCAGAAAAATCTTCTTCCAAAGTCTCGTGATATTACAATTACTAAGGATACTACAATATTCTAGGAGATGTTCAATCAAGCCATGCACCAGGCATTGATCAATCAATCGGGAGTTCTGATGAATGCGATGCAGAACTCATTGATGGACACCATAGTTGGAGGCTTATCGCAACAATGTCAAAGAGGGTATGCGTACTTACTCCTAGGTACATCGGCTGATGGAGCAGCTAAAGGCAAAGGAGTGATGGCTGAAGAAAGTGGTCTGATGCCACCATATGTGCTCAAACCCAACTACAGTTCATAGATCAGGACAACGGTTCAAACCGCTCCACCTCTTGCATCTCCACCAGAAATGACGTCATTGGTATGAAAAGAATTGTTTCAACTTCCACCTGGGTTTGTATCAGATCCATACTTAGGGATGCCATGAGAATTCACAATGTTGACAATTTTGAAGAATTCTAGCTCCACAAATACAGGCCGAGTGGTGTAGAGCCAGGAACATGTTCACCACACCTCACAGTTGATGGGTCCTCAACCATCAGTTCAACATCATCGTGATCCTCAAATACAACAATCTCCCAAGACGCCACAGAGGGTTCTGTGTGCTCAAACATCTGCTCAGAACTTGCAACAAGGAAGCTGTCAATGGCAGTGTGCTCATGGATGCGTACAGTCGATAGTGCAGTTCCCTCAGTTGTCAGCTCAAGGTTACTATTTGGGAAACCATCCACAATTTAGGGTGCAAACCATCAGCAATCATGGGTTCAAAACCAGCAACAAAGGAATCAACAGCCTCAAGTCATAGAGATTCCTATGTCACATGCAGTGTCACAGTCGACGGAGGTGCAATCGGTAACCAGAAAATGCAGCAAGTTGGGTATCAACCCCTCAATCGCAACGGATGGGCTATGAGAAAATAAAAAATATTATTCGTTGCGTGACAACAAAACCATTATATATATAGAAAAAATCTATTTTACACACACGTGTAGCTACACCCACCTGTGTATCTCATGATACATGATGAATTTGATCCGACAAAGAGTATGTACATGTAGTATGTGATGATACTAGACTATCTATGATGATATATACGTTGGGTATGTAAGCATACATTGGGTATATGGACATCCTATTTTATATAGTATTAAAAAGATATAATTAAAATATATTTAAAAATAGGGTTGATTTTGAATTTTTTTCATGTAAGTCGCTTTGAAGGATCTTAGAATTAGTATATGAACATACTAAAAATGATAAACTAGGATGCGGACATACGTACAATGATATACTGATCGTAGGTGTGGCTACACGCATATGTAGATAAAACTAGTCATATAACATATCTATATATATAGGAAAAATCTATTCTACACGCGTGTGTAGCTACGCCTACCTATGTATCTCATGATACATGATGAATTTGATCCGATGAAGAGTATGTACATATAGTATGTGAATATACTAGACTATCTGTGATGATTTATACGTTGGGTATGTAAGCATACGTTGAGTATATGGACATACTATTTTATATAGTATTATAAAGATATAATCAAAATATATTTAAAAATAGGGTTGATTTTGAAATTTTTTTCATGTAACTCGCTTTGAAGTATCTTAGAATTAGTATATGAACATACTAAAAATGATAAACTAGTATGCGGACATACCCAACGTATCCGGCACGTCCTCAACGTACTCGAAGTCCAAAGCTACGGGCTCGCCGACTGGACACGATCATCACGCACGCATCCCAAAGCAATCATT
>OAMR01000273.1:294176-328410 GCA_900205405.1 Echinochloa crus-galli | reverse complement strand
AGCTGATCGAACAGATCATCAATCCTCGGCAGCGAATATTTTGGGTGTTACAAACCTACCCCCCTTAGGGTGAATCTCGTCCTCGAGATTCGGATGTGGATGTGAAGAGTTGTGGATAAGCGGCCTTGAGGTCTTCCTCTCTTTCCCAGGTCGCTTCATCCTCTGAACATCGGCTTCATTGAACCTTGCACATCCGGATGACCCTGTTTCTTGTCACCCTCTCAGACTCCTCTAGAATCTTGACTGGATGCTCCTCATAGGTGAGATCCTCTTGCACACTCAGCCCTTCTATCGGGATCACCTTCTCAGACTCTTCAGGTACCCGCAAACATTTCTTCAGCTGAGACACATGGAACAAGTAAAGGTGACAGTGGTTGCGCCTAGCAAAATACTACCCATATGCATAAACCCATAGGAATACAAGGACAGGGAAATTAAATGCTAGGAAATAACCTTAATGGTAAACAATATTAGACACATGCGTATGTAATGAACAGTGTATTAAATGAGTGAGTAGGTAGCAAGGATTGTCCGTGCTATAACTTGCCTTCCTCGGAGTACGGCTGCTGCTGCGAGTCCTGCTCCGGCACGTCCTCAACGTACTCGTAGTCCAACGCTACGGGCTCACCGACTGGACACGATCATCACGCACGCATCGAAAGCAATCATTACATGCAAACAAAAGTAATACTATTAGAACAGTACACCAAACAGTGAAAACAGTACAAAAACAGGAGCTAGAAATAATCTACGCTCGCTACGAACACATGAGCGCGAAAATCACACTAATCGGAGCTAAAAACGTGAAAGTTATGGCATTTCTAAGTTTCAGGGACTTGCTGGCAAGTTTCTGAAACTTCCAGGGGCTAAACTGCGAAAAACCAGGACCTAAACATAATTACCGAAGTCGCCAGGGGCTGGCGCACAAAACTACGTGTACTGGACCGCGGGTTCAATTTTTAAAAAGATCAGGGGCTTAAACGAAAAACAGGACCTATCTGTAATTATTTTCGAACTGGAATGGACCGCGGGTTGATTTCCGAGAAGTCCAGGGGCTCTTTGCAAAAGTGCCAGCGCTGACCGGTATCCCGGGATTTGACTCGGGGCGGTCAGATCTGGGCCATTGGATCTGGATCGAGCGGCTGAGATTTAAAACGCGAAGGGGTATCGGCCGATCTAATCTCGGCCGTTGATCTTGGATCAGACGAACCACGGCAAGGGGCTCGCCGGGGACGAAGATCCCGCGGCGGCGCTGCTCGGCCGGGGCCGGAGCTCGCCGGAGTTGGGGATATCTCGAGCTAGAAGCTCGGATTTGAACAAGATCTAGTCCTATGGCTTCAGGGCGTTAAGGCGAGTCGACTCAGGGTGTTCATGACGAACTTTGGACGACGAGGGGGTCGGACGGCGTCGGGCGGCGGAGAAGTGCTCCGGTGAACAGTGGAGAGTGGGTTCTGAGGGGTTTGGGGCTCGGGTTTTAGCTCTGGAGCATCAGTGAGCGATGGTGAGGGATTTGAGGGTGATCTTGTGGTGAAACATGTGGTGTAGTGGCCTGTCGGCGATGACCGGCGTCGGCCGACGGCGAGGGTCGTGGGGGGCTGCTACGGTGCTCTAACGCCGAAATTGAAGGCTGGGGAGCCGTGTTACCTCCCAAGGATGCTCCTGGCGCGAAGAATCGGTCGGAGAGGTGGTGGAGCGACGAGTCGACGGCGAGCGGCGGTCGTGCGTCGGTGCTCGCCGGCGATGGTGCTCCGGAGCGCGAGGGCGGCGGAGTAGCTCGGCGCGTTCCACGTGGCTTGGTGAAGACCGTCCGAGGCTCGGGTGGCGCGGAGCGGCACCAGAGCGCGACGACGACGGGCGGCGGCGGAGCTCGAAGCTCGGCGGCTCGGGAAGAACGGTGGCGAGCGGCGGTCGGCTGCTGTGGCTGGGGAGAGGCGAGATGGGAGCGGAGCGGCGTTAGGGCCCAATTAAGTAGGCACGGAGGGTCGGGCGAGCGTGACGCCGGGCCGGCCGGATCGCCGCACCATTAGCGGCGTTGGGGAAGGAAAGCCGAGCGGGGGAGAAGAAGGAAAGTGACGCCAGCGCGACGTCAGCGGCTGACAGGTGGGGCCCGCTGGCGCGAGAGAGGAGCGGGGCGCGGCTGCGAGCTGGGCCGCGTTGCTGGGCCGCACTGTCACTCCTCCATTGGACAACACATGACCCAAGAATGTCACTTCCTTTAACCATAACTCACACTTTCTCAGCTTGGCATACAACTGATGTTCTCGGAGCCTTTGCAGCACCAATCTCAAGTGTTCCTCATGTTCTTCCTCATTCTTGGAGAAGACCAGAATGTCATCAATGAATACCACCACGAACTTATCAAGGTAATCCATGAACACGCTGTTCATCAAGTACATGAAGTATGCAGGAGTGTTGGTCAATCCAAAATACATGACCAAGAACTCATACAACCCGTACCGAGTGGAGAAAGCGGTCTTGGGTATGTCTAACGGGCGGATCCTCATCTGGTAGTAACCCGATCGAAGATCTATCTTGGAGAACACACAAGCTCCTCTCAGCTGATCGAACAGATCATCAATCCTTGGCAGCGGGTACTTGTTCTTGATGGTCACTTCATTGAGGGCTCGATAATCCACACACAATCTCTATGTACCATCCTTCTTGTCGACGAACAATACCGGTGCTCCCCACGGCGAAGCACTCAGACGAAGGTACCCCTTGGCCAACAACTCGTCCAACTCCTTCTTGAGCTTTTCCAGCTCCTTCGCTCCCATCCTATACGGCCTCTTGGCTATAGGTGCAGTGCCAGGTTTTAGATCAATAATGAATTCAACATCTCATTCTGGAGGCATACCTGGCAACTCGTCAGGGAACACATCCGGGAACTAGCTCACCACCATGATATCTTCGGTTGTCGTCCCTTCAGCTTGATTGGCTTGGCCTTGCTCTGAGGAACTGGCTGCCTGGTACTCCACCTTGTCACCGGACTCTGCTGTCAGCTGGATGGTCCTCGTAGCACACCTGATCACTGCATCATATCTGGTCATCCAGCTCATACCCAAGATCAGAATCAAATCCCAGGGTCTCCAAGACTATCGGGCGTGCCTCGAAATCTACCCCCCTTATGGTGAGGGTGATACTGGGGCAGCGTAAAGTGGCGCGTTGCTCCCCCCTGGTGAGCTTACTAGCATAGCACTCCTCATGGGCAGCAATGAAACTAGGTTCTTTTTTACAAAAGCAGCGGATATGAAAGCATGTGAAGCTCCAGAATCGAATAGAATAGTGGCAGGGGTCGAATTAACAAGAAACGTACCCACAACAACATCAGTAGCTGCCTCTGCCATACAATGCCTCGAACGGTGCCATCTGCAGACTCTTCTGGTAGCTGTTATTGTAGGAGAACTCTGCATACGGCAAACTCTTATCCCAGCTGACTCCATACTGCAATGCACAAGCCCTCAACATATCCTCTAGTATCTGATCGGTCCGCTCTGATTGGCGAAGTGTCCCTGCTCGCCACAGTGGTAGCACACCCTCGGACCCACTGGTGTAGTGTTGGCTGGACTGATGCGCTGGACTGGACTGGGCTGCACCGGGCTGCGCTGAGCTGGACCCATCTGAGGCGGGCCCTGAGGACGCTGCTGCTGTGGCGCCCGAGGAAACTGGGGACGCTGCTGCTGGTACTGGCCACGGCCGAGCATGCCATACTGGCCCTGGAAGCGCTGCTGGCCTCCCACCTGCTGACTCTGTGGAGGTGCGAAGCGTGGACGACTGCTACTGCCAACCTGCTGTCCCTGGAGCTTCCTCTTCTTGTCCTCCATCTCACGGCGCTTGTGCTCCAACATCAGAGCGCCGTCCACCAGCTCGTGAAAGGTCGGGAACTTGGTGCACATGAGCTGGTACTGAAGAGCATCCTGCGTACCGTCACGGAACCTGGCCTGCTTCTTCTGGTTAGTGGCCACGTCTTCTGGAGCATAACGGGCCAACGCGACGAACCTGTCACGATACGCCGTGACACTCATCCCTTCCTGCTTCAGTGCCAGGAACTCCTTCTTCTTCAGAACCATCAAAGCCTCTGGCACGTGGTGTGCACGAAAGCTGCTGCAGAACTGCTGCCAGGTGATCTGAGTACCGGCCGTCGGACGTGAAGACTGGTATGAATCCCACCAGTCCAGCGCCGGCCCCTGAAGCTGTCCTCCGGCGTACAGCACCTTCTCTCTGTCATCGCACTGTGCGATGTCCAACTGTCTCTCCACTGCCTTGAGCCAATCATCTGCCTCAAGGGGGTCGCTGGCCTTGCTGAAGGTCGGCGGGCGTCCCTTCAGAAACTCGCCCTTCTTGTCTCTGGGCGGAGCAGCTGCCTGTGGATTGTGTTGGTTCTGCTGGATCAGCCTCATGGTCTCAGCCATCTGCTGCATCATCTGAACTTGAGCATACATCAGCTGCTCAATGGTGGGGATCTGATGATTCGGATTCAGGTTCGGGGGCGGGTTCTGGTACGGAGGCTGACCGCCCGCATTGCCCCCAGGGTTAACCATCTATAATCACAAAGTTCAGATGTCAGTTGATTAGTACGAGAAAAATATATACCCCCCTCACACCCGGATTTACTCAAAACCCGAATGTGGCCATATGTGTGCCCAGGAAGTCCACCGACACATATAGCAAACAAATATGGTAAAAATCAGAGTACAATGCTTAATCTTCATCATAAAGTAGCGTTTACATCAGAGTTTTGCATAAATGAAATACATGGACAGCGGAAGACTAATAAACTCTCTCTAAGTGTAGCCGCAATCCCACAGGGACTCTGACTGGGAGAACGCGAGCTCAGAAGTACGGCAAATCCTCTGGAAACTCCACAGCATAATCAGCGTGACTCCAATCTTTTACCCGTCCGGGATTTTGCCCAAAAATAGTAATAACAGCAAGTGTAAGCAATGGAAATTACTTAGCAAGTATAGCACGGGTTATGAAGGCTCAAAAAGGCTAGACTCGGGTTAACTGCATTAGCATTTTAGTTGGTTCATTTTATCATTGTCCAAGTTACTACAAGTGACTGAATACCCTGTTGCAACCCAATTAATAAAGTGTAAGTGGACATTAAGCATGAATAAATACCATATTCTAATCAAAAAGGATCCAGGCCGCTCGTGACCCTGAGCAAGGCTATCATGATAGATCGTACACTCTGCAGAGGTTTCGCCCTTTACCCACCAGTCGCGTAAAAGTTCAAAGGAACTTTGCACCCAACCACGCACATCAACACTTCCGAGGTGTGACTGCATAGGGACGCTACGAGGCTTTCACAAGACACCCTAACAAGTCAGTAGCCGCTGGAGTACTATACGGTGGTGAAAACTTAGGCACCGAGATCGACGTACGCCCACGGAGTCACACCGTGAGGGGGTCGATGGCGTCCAGAGCGCGGGTATCCACCCCAACAATGCGCAACGAGTCCCTGTGGGATTGCGGCTACGCTAGAGAGATGTAGTAGTCTTCCGCTGTCCATGATTTTAGCGCTCACGTGTTCGTAGCGACGCGTAGAATATTTTTAGCTCCTGTTTTTGTACTGTTTTTACTATTGGTGTACTGTTCTAATAGTTTTACTTTTGTTTGCATGTAATGATTGCTTTGGATGCGTGCGTGATGATCGTGTCCAGTCGGCGAGCCCGTAGCTTTGGACTTCGAGTACGTTGAGGACGTGCCGGAGCAGGACTCGCAGCAGCAGCCGTACTCCGAGGAAGGCAAGTTTATAGCACGGACAATCCTTGCTACCTATCTCACTTTTAATACACTGTTCATTACATACGCATGTGTCTAATACTGTTTACCATTAAGGTTGTACCTAGCATTATTTCCCTGTCCTTGTATTTCCTATGGGTTTTGCATCTATTAGAAACAGTACACCAACAGTGAAAACAGTACAAAAACAGGAGCTAGAAATAATCTACGCTTCGCTACGAACACATGAGCGCGAAAATCACACTAATCGGAGCTAAAACGTGAAAGTTATGGCATTTCTAAGTTTCAGGGACTTGCTGGCAAGTTTCTGAAACTTCCAGGGGCTAAACTGCGAAAAACCAGGGACCTAAACATAATTACCGAAGTCGCCAGGGGCTGGCGCGCAAAACTACGCGTACTGGACCGCGGGTTCAATTTTTAAAAAGATCTGGGGCTTAAACGATAAAAACAGGACCTATCTGTAATTATTTTCGAACTGGAATGGACCGCGGGTTGATTTCCGAGAAGTCCAGGGGCTCTTTAGCAAAAGTGCCAGCGCTGACCGGTATCCCGGGATTTGACTCGGGAGCGGTCAGATCTGGGTCGTTGGATCTGGATCGAGCGGTGAAGGGGTATCGGCCGATCTAATCTCGGCCGTTGATCTTGGATCGGACGAACCACGGCAAGGGGCTCGCCGGGGACGAAGATCCCGCGGCGGCGCTGCTCGGCCGGGGCCGGAGCTCGCCGGAGTTGGGGATATCTCGAGCTAGGAAGCTCGGATTTGAACAAGATCTAGTCCTATGGCTTTAGGGCGTTAAGGCGAGTCGACTCAGGGTGTTCATGACGAACTTTGGCCGACGAGGGGGGGTCGGACGGCGTCGAGCGGCGGAGAAGTGCTCCGGTGAACCGCGGAGAGTGGGTTCAGGGGGGTTTGTGGCTCGGGTTTTAGGCTCTGGAGCATCAGTGAGCGATGGTGAGGGATTTGAGGGTGATCTAGTGGTGAAACATGTGGTGTAGTGGCCTGTCGGCGATGACCGGCGGTCGGCCGACGGCGAGGGTCGTGGGGGGGGGCTGCTACGGTGCTCTAACGCCGAAATTGAAGGGCTGGGGAGCCGTGTTACCTCTCGAGGATGCTCCTGGCGCGAAGAATCGGTCGGAGAGGTGGTGGAGCGACGGGTCGACGGCGAGCGGCGGTCAGTGGCGTCGGTGCTCGCGGGCGATGGTGCTCCGGAGCGCGAGGGCGGGCGTGGAGTAGCTCGGCGCGTTCCACGTGGCTTGGTGAAGACTGTCCGAGGCTCGGGTGGCGCGGAGCGGCACCAGAGCGCGACGACGACGGGCGGCGGCGGAGCTCGAAGCTCGGCGGCTCGGGAAGAAGCGGTGGCGAGCGGCGGTCGGCTGCTGTGGCTGGGGAGAGGCGAGATGGGAGCGGAGCGGCGTTAGGGCCCAATTAAGTAGGCACGGAGGGTCGGGCGAGCGTGACGCGCGGGCCGGCCGGATCGGCCGCGCCATTAGCGGCGTCGGGGAAGGAAAGCCGAGCGGGGGAGAAGAAGGAAGGTGACGTCAGCGCGACGTCAGCGACTGACAGGTGGGGCCCACGTGGCAGCGAGAGAGGGAGGCGGGGGCGCGGCTGCGAGCTGGGCCGCGTTGCTGGGCCGCGGGGGAAACTGGGCCGGGGCGGCTGCGCGCGGGAAGAGGGGGAGGGATGGGCCGCGGCTGCTGGGCCGAGGTGTTGGGCCGGACTGGGGGGGAAAGTAGAGGGAGCAATAGTGGACCGAGGGAAAAGTTCAGGGATCAAAGTGAACTATGGGCCTAACAACTTTTCTAGAGCTCCAAACAAAGTGATTCAAATTTGAATTTAAATAAATTTAAATTCTTGTTTGAATCACAAGCAATACAAAAATAAATGCAGCAGCATGAATGCAACAATATATTTGATTTTAATTTTAGAAAATTATTATTTAGCTATAATAAATATAGCAAGCTCTAAATAATTATTAAATGCCAAAAATTTTAAATTGAGCATTTTTGGGTGTTACAAACCTACCCCCCTTAAGGTGAATCTCGTCCTCGAGATTCGGATGTAGAAGCGAAGAGCTGTGGGTACTCGGACTTGAGATCTTCTTCCCGCTCCCAAGTCGCTTCATCTGCTGAATGCCGGCTCCACTGCACCTTGCACATCCGAATGGTCTTGTTCCTCAGCACTCTCTCTGACACCTCCAGGATCCTGATCGGATACTCCTCGTATGTGAGGTCCTCCTGAACATTCAGCTCATCAATCGGATCTGCTCTTCTGGCACCCGCAAGCACTTCTTCAACTGGGACACATGGAACACATCGTGTACTCCGGCTAGTCTCTCAGGCAGTCCTAGCCGATATGCACTTCGCCCATCCGTTCCTGTATCCTGAACGGTCCGATGTAACGAGGCGCCAACTTGCCTTTGACATTGAACCGTTTACACCTCTCATGGGTGACACCTTGAGGTACACAAAATCTTCAACCTTGAAGCTGAGGTCCCTCCGTCTGACATCGGCGTAACTCTTCTGTCTGGACTGGCCACCTTCAGGTTCTCTCTGATCACCTGCACCTGCTGCTCTGCGTACATACGTACAATGGTATATTGATGGTGGGTGTAGCTACACGCATGTGTAGATAAAACTCATTATATATATATATATATATAGGAATAGGGAACTGATATTCAACAACATGGGTGTTGAATAATATTCAGCGCACGGAGGCGCCGCTGATCCACTGGCGAGGGAGAAAACTGACCCACCACCACCCGAATCAAATACCTGCATGTACAACATTTATTGGTTCCTAAAATACCAGGCCATGTTCTATTGTATGGAATCCAATAAGGGTAAATCTACACATAGGCGGGAGTAAATATCTCACACCTTTTACTGTCTATTCATATGTGAATCCCACCACTGTTTGAAATCACCGGTAATTGCATCATATTGATGGACCCAAAATAGACGGAAAATTCTCTCCCTATCCTCCAACACCCCCTACCTCCGCCATTCCCCTGGGCCCTTGGGCACAAATCCACCACCACCCCCTGCTGCTGTCGATCCCCACCGGCGATTGGGGACAGATCAGCGCACCCAACCACACTGGTGAGCCTCCCCCGAGGAATCCAACGCCCGTAGCCCCCTCTTCGCGGACTCTACATAGCCGGCGGCGGCGGAAGGACTCTCCCTCCGTCACACCAGCGTTGGCAATCCGCACAGCAGGCTCCGACATCCATGGCAGCAATTGCCTCCGACGGCTTCTCCCCCTCCGGCGTATCAAGGCGTCGGAACCAATGACACTGCCTGGGCCACGGGCCACTGGATTTCGTGTGTTCATTCGCTGCATCCCATTGATTTGCGCAGGACTGGTTTGTGCATCCCACTGTTCTTCTCCCATTGATTAGATTATTCGATCTGAATCGCTTATCTCCAGTCCCCAATACCTTTCCTACCTTTTTAAAAACTCCTGCCCAGCATGCATCATGTTATGGATTTTTTTCCCGGCTCATGGATTACTGCCGGTGTTGTTTGTTCTTTGCAGATCGATCGATAAATTGTTCTGTACCAAGTACTAAGAAGCAGACACTGAAAACTTGGGATCCCGTTGATGTACTTGGTTATTACGTTCCTGAATTAGTGTGTATATGTGTACTTGTTATGATTGAGTTTCTGAATTTGTATGATTGGAAGTTTTGCTGTGATTTTCTGGAGACCAAAGTGGTAATCATTAGGAATACCCCTCTAGCCAATGGAAAATTACTCCTCACAACAAGGAGTAATTTTTTAAATAAGAAGTATTTTTTCATAATTGGCTTCATAGGAAATTACCCATACCGTCAATTGGAAAATACTCCTCTAGTCAACATAAAATACTCCTAAACTTTGAAAAATAAATGCTACTAACATTTGAAATACATCTCAATTGGGAAATACTTCTCATGACATTTGAAATATTTCTCGTAGTTGGAAAATTATTCATCTTGTTTGTGGACATATTAAAGATAAAATTTTACTCTGAGTAGAATTTATTCATATAAGGTTAAAATTACTCCACTCGTATAGCTAAAAATAGCTCTCCCTGGATTAATATTGATAATTATGTTTTTTTTTCAAAAAAAGATCACCCCTCTAATATAAAAAATGCAACACTAATATGGAATATTACTCTCAATTCTTCACAAAATATCAAGTGGAGTAATTTTTAGCCTGCACGGCAGCAGCACCATAGTACTCGTCAATATAGAGAATACAACTCCTTTTTGTAGAATTACTGCTGACATTTGGAAATTACTCTTATCAGTTGAATAATACTCCTGAAAAATACTCCTCTAGTGAAGTGAAAATACTCCTGATATTTGTAAAAGTCCCAATAGTTGGGAAATATACTCTCTTGTCAATTTAAAAATTGAAAAATACTCCTCTATTTAATTGAAAATACTCACGACACTTGACAAAAAATACTTTTGACATTTTGAAAATACTCCTCAGGATTTAGCAAATTAGGTGCTGCCATATTGAAGGAAAATACGTCCCTGATATTAACCAAGATACTACTCTTGATTTGGAAAATTACTCGTCTGGACCTAGCAAAAGATGCACAGTATACTATTTTACTCCCTGATCAAAAAAGAAGTAAATACCCAACCAAAATTACGTCGTCGGAGAATGGGCGGCACGCTACCGTAGCGTTCAACACGCAGCGCGACAAATAGACGCGTCCTATAAAATAGTATACTGTGCAGGGAGTAATTTTCCAACGCTATATATATCAGATGCCTTATCCTGAAGCTTCCGATCGAATTCCTCTGCCACATCGTTACAGAGTCTCGGATTTTACTAAGTTTTCTAGGCACGAGAGCGTGTCTACAGGTTGAGCACATCAGTCAATTCTTGATACAATGTGGGATAGCTGTTGTAGAGGATGCTTTAACCTTTGCCTGGTTTTCTTTACTACCAGCGAATTCTATCATACAATGGGCTGATCTAGAGAAGCAATTCCATAAGTACTTCTTCTCTGAAGTAAATGAGATGAAAATTACGGATCTGATGGCTTTCAATCAGAGAAACGATGATCAGTCCAGGATTTTATTCAAAGGTTTAGAGACGGAAGGAACCAATGCTGTAGTTTGAACCTTAGTGACAGTCAACTAACTATGATGGCTTTTGAAGGGTTTTTACCATACATAAAAGAAAGATTTTCTTCTCAAGAGTTCAAGAGCCGGAGTCATTTGATACAGAGCATGTGCAATGTAGATGTTCGTTTTCAAAAACAGAGGAATCGACCATTCCACAAGAGGGTGTCTTTTGTGGAGTACACTTTCGATTTTGATGACAAAGCTAAAATTGACTTAGCTGAATGGACCAAGAATAAAAAGTCAGTTTCATTTCCCTTTGGCAAGAAGGAACCTGAAAATTTTGGGTTTGACATTTCTAAAGATGATGAGATCTTTGATCTCTTGTTACAAGAAGTGCAACTGATGCTATCTCCCAACCATGTGATCCAATCGGACGAGGAATTAAAGAGAGACAAATATTGCAAGTGGCACGCCTTAGTCTCTCATAACACTAATGATTGTAAGGTTTTTCGTCAGCAAATCCAATCGGCTATTGAGTAAGGAAGGATTAAGTTTGAAAATCCTACTAGGCCGATGAGGATTGATGGGCACCCGTTTGATAACAATTAGTTCTTACAAAATTAGTTATTTAACTTTATTGGTTCCAGTTTTTATCACCAATTATCTTACTTCTGGACCATAATCATCTCATCAGCTAAAAGAAATAAACATCAATAAATATGTAAGACAGTCCACAGCGTGTGCGATGGCGAGAATATAAATGCCCTGACACTTGACATCGATTCTGAGCAGGCTTCAATATGCATAGCGTTAACCGATGCTGATGTTCGGGTGGACCCCAAGCAGCCAGACTCACATCCTTTGGCCTCTGTTTACTTTTGGGTGGTGTGAAATTAATTTTCTATTCATCGAGCACCGATGCATCAACATGACCCGCAAGCATTGTTTTCATTTTTCAGCATCGATCCTGCAGTAGTATGTCTCGATGCTCTAATATTCTCTCTCTTATTTCAGGCATCGATTTCTACCACGCTGTTGGTAGTCTAATCCAAAGGATAACAGATAATACTTTGATCTAAGATTTTATCTATTCAGAAAGGATTCAGAATTATAGCCAATATCTACTATATACACTGAATATCTACTATATACACTGTTCGGAAATAGCCGATCAATCTTTCGAATTTAACAAGAAAGTTATCCCTGTCAATTTGAGGTCTAATTGACTGGCAGGCCATGAACCTCGAGATTTTTACCGGAATGCAATAGAGTAAAGAAAATATCTCAGAACTTTCGTGTGTTGCAACGGATACATAATCTTTAGATAATTTAACAAACAAACCGTATAATACGTTATTGTTTGGTTGTCTCATAATATCATATCCCTTAATTTGTGAGTGGAAAAGATGTTACGAGTTGCATGGCAACGACTCATACAACGACGTTGGAACGGTCATGAGGTGATTGTTTCGCAAAACAACTATTTTTTCTCTCACCTCTGATTTTCTTATCCATATCATCAGAAAAATCTTATGTACCAATACATTTTTTAAGACAATCCTATATACCAATACATGTGATGATTTCTGAGACAGCTGATATTATATGAGTACCTGACCTTTGTCGGCTTCTCGGACTCCATCTTACGTCAACTTGACTATATTGATCTTCATCATTACATAAACTTTGGTTGATAGAAGAAGAATAATCTACTCGGTCAGAAAAGGTGGGCCGGTAAAATGATCAAGCATGGCCCATGAATGAAGTCACTCTGCGGCCCACAAATCTTGGGCAACGTCAGGCTCGCTGCCACGATGGAGCTGCTGGGTGCTGTGGGACGGGAGTGCTGCGCCTAGATCGAACCGGACACACTGACAGATCTCGCACGTTCCATGAGCATGCGCTGTACAAGTGTCACTTCACCAGGAAGCGTTATCATGGCTCTGCTGTCCAGTGCCCAGTGGCTGTGATCTCTAGCTAGATCCTCCAGCGCTGGGCCGGCGCGCGTATATATTCCGGCCTATTCCACTACAGTGAGTGTACATAGGTAGTGCTCGATCAGTTTCTTGCATATATATGAAGAGTGCCGTAGAGATTCGCCTGCTTTGCCTCGCTCGGGTTATGATGATAGGCCCCGTCCTTTTCCGTTTTCATGTTTTATTTCCATGGATCTGAGATGTGCCTGTCGAATCGTCAGACTTGCTGATCTCTGTGTGTACGAAGTACTGCTAGCTAGTTGCTACGTGCGCAATCCTCCATGAATCGTACGTGTGCTGGAAACATGCTGGGCTTGTGTACTTGATCGCTTCTGTATTGTATATATGTTTTCAGGTATGTGCACTTCATTTTTCTGCGGCGAGAGTTCAATTTTATGCTCGCATGGATGTGTCTTTTCGAGGTTTGAGTTCAGCTGATCAGTTTAAATTTATATACTTCATTTTCTAGGTTTATCAGGTTTGTAGTTCCTTCAACATGTACGTGTGATAATTACAATTTACTTCTAAAGATCTGGCTAATGGCTCGGTTCATCTTTTCAGGCCGGGGGCGAAGCTATGTAACTTTCAATTTATTATCATAATAAGTGTTTAGCTCTCTTTCTTGCACATGTTTATTATCCTTTAGCTGAACATTTACGATTAGATTTAAAGTCCCGTATTTTTGCCGTTTGTTGGTTGGTGTCTCATTGATGGTCTGTCGTCAGTCACTTTTGATGATGCGGTCCCCTATCTCTTCCCATTTCTGTTGTATCGACAGAGACGACAAATTCAAGATGGTTATATATGCATGGTCGCGGCACGTGTCGTACGTGACACATGTGATGAGAAGCCACGTCTCGCGGGTCGCGGTACGGTGCGTGCTAAAGACGACACACGTCGTCCTGGATAGATCGAGCTATAGCGCCTAGCTAGAGGCGTGCAACGCTTGGGTTTTGCCACCGGCCAGGGAGCTGTACGCACCACCGCACGGGTGCATATGCGCGCGGCGGTCAGGTGCATGATGCAGCATGCGCCTCGGCGCGCGCGGTCTCTCTAGCCAGCTGCAGCTGCAGCATGGAGGCCGACACGTACGACCAAACACTTGTCGCCGTCTGGCTATCTGTTGCATGCACCCGCCCCCGGCCGGCCACCAAGGTGTCGGCACGCAATGCAAGAGTCCGTATAGTACACGTACGTCCTATCTCTCTAGTCTCTCCATGCATGTCGGCCGTTCGTTCCTTGTGGAATGCAAGTTGCGTTAATGATTCGCTAGTGGCCGCAGCATGCCGATTGCCATTCATATGAGGATCGATGAGCAGAGACACGAGACTTTAGAGATGTCATCGATGGGCGACAAAGACGCTGGAAGGGATCGGATAATAACTTGCACACATTTCCATGAAATTTTCGACTTACTGAACAAATTAGAAACAACACGTGTCCTGGCTCTGTATATATCCCGGAATGCGATCATCATCCAAAATACGGCCTTGGCGGTATATATTTCTGCAAAATAATGGTTCTGCAAAATCAACTGGACGAGGATGAATTCAGCTCGGCCTCCCATCTCCCGCGGCCCGGCCCTCTTGTTCATCACGTGAATGCACGTGACAGGGCACGCTCACCGCGCCATCTCAGCTCTCTTCTTCCATGCTGTTTTCTTCCTCGACTCCGATTCTCACGAGCGCGTGAAGGGCGAATAATGCGCGGACGAGAGAAAAAAGGCGGCTCCCAATTAATGCAACCTTACATCTTACGGAGGACATGCATATGCATATGCATATGTCTAATTGTCGATCGATCGTCGTCTTCTCCCTTCAAGGAAAAATCCGAAATTAGTTACCATGCCCCGGCGTCTGTAGATCAGAGCGTTTCAGAAATAGAGGACCATCACGTAATAATACAAGGTACATTTTATTCTATATAGGTGGTCGAGAACTAACCACTACTACCTAACACAACAAAAAAACCTAAAGGTTAGCATACTCGTGTCACTTCGTTCATACGTGTGTACATGCATGTATAGGTAACCAAATCATGAGAACTATAACCTCTTTTTCTTCTAATAACGAAAAATTCCAGAACTGTCAGTCGTAGCGCATGGCATGCACATGCATGGATGCATGATACCCCGAAAAATGTAACAGCATGCATGTACTCCTGGACCTGGAAGTAGATCAAGCTTTTTTGACATATACATGCTCCTGTTCCACTAGATTGATGATGTCGATCGAAATGGGCTCTTGGGCAAACAACTTGGTTGCATACTGTGCGCCACGTACTTTGTACAAAACAAAACCCAGTAAATTTTTTGCGGTTTGTTTGTTAGAACATTATCCATGCAGGAAGCTGAATATATATACCATCATTTTTTTCGTTGATGTTGAAGTTTCCAAGGAAAGGTTGCTTGTTGTGCAACTGGCCGGAGAAAAGGAGCTATATATATTCTACATGATGAAAACATTTGAGACATACCTAATAAATAGCTGAAATTTGCATTAGATGGAGTGATACTCACTCGGACCGATAGCTAAAGCTTTTATGCCAAGAGGAGGGAGAAAAAGCTAGGAAAGAAAACAGCCTGTTTGGGCCGACGTACCCGGCCTGTTTGACGATCCAAACACGCGGCTTTCATTCCATGTTCAGTTCTCTCTCCATGAAAGATGAAGTTGAAAAATAGCGCTGTTCGAGTGTAATGCAGCCAGCCCGGCCAGTACGTGCGTCAAGATCCGAAACTGCATGCGGCCGGTGTAGCTTAATACTACAAGTGGCACTATGCATGCATAGATAGCGATTCTTCATTATCGATGATAATGCACACATGCAGCCTGCTGCTCCAATATGGTTTTATGCCTTCGGCGAAATCCCTAGCAGAGAGCTGCATGCACATTTATATTTTGTGCAGCGTCGGATGAAAAAACTAGCGAAAGCTGCACATTAGCCAAAAACACAAAATAAACTATGTGTAACACTGATGGGGCGAACCTAGCTATATACTCCCAACGTGAATAGAGAACATGCGCATACCCATGCATGCATGCCTGAAGATGAATCGGAATGGCAGATAGCATACCTGAAAATGGCACGGGGCGATGACCTACAAATTAAACACAGCTCAAAAAAAATATCAGTAACAAGCTCGAATGTAATAACCTCGGGGGATGTAGCAGATCGAGCTAGGCCACGTCGCTCAATGCTGTACATAAGAGAGGGTGCATCAGACGCACGCAGCGTGGCACGATCAACCAGCTAGCCCCCTGCTGGAAGCAGATCGAGAGCACACGGCCGGGTGTGCCACGCCATGCGCGTCTGACATCAACCCTCTCCGTTCATGATCGATGCTCCATTGAAAATTGTATTTCTGCAGCGTTTTCCCAGCGATCATCTTTGATCAGCTGTGTACTAACCCATTCTGAAAACACCATGGTCGACCACGTATATATATATGCCCGACGACGGAGGCTATAAATACCAGAGCCCAGACGACGGAAATGACCATCTAGCCCGCGCGCGTGTGAAAGGCCCATCCATTTGGCGCCTATTAATGGCATGATTAGGTGTGTGGGTGAGGTGGGACGCATGGGCTCCCTCGTGCCCGGGCTCGATCACCACGCCGGCGGCCATACATATCATATAGGCTGCGCTGCGCTCCCATTGGGCCCGGATCGCCCAGCTCTGTTTCCCCTGCCACGCCGACGTGGGAATCGCGCCGGCCACGCACACAGAGGACTAGTACGTACGTACAGGAGGGATCGGATAGGAAGACGGCGTGCACGAATTGGCGGTGGCGGCCTCGCTCCCTCTCCGAGCAAGATTAATAGAAGAGACGAGTGCTTTATTATTAGACAAAATATAAGAGTCAACTCATACAATAGTGATCTATTACTTGTCTATATATTACTAACTTTTTGCTATTTATTATCTTCTATTTCCTATTCACTCTCATATTCTCTCTCATCTGACCTCACCTCTATATAGGAGCCCGTGCTCAGCTTGCATGAGAGCCAAGCTCTCTTCTCTCTCACCATTTTTCTCTTCCACATCAGCAAAAACATTAATTAATTTGGCTATAAGACCATTATTGTATTTGCTCGGCCATGTCGTCGTGGCTCGTGCCCGACACGAAGAGGCACAGCGAAGCTGGCGCGGGAATGTGTCAGGGTATATACGCCGGCGAGGTCGCGCCACATAATCTTAGATTAGTCTCAAGTCTGAGTGGGGTTTTACAATGAGTTTTATAATATTAAATATATTGATATAGTACAAGATAGAACACAGAGTTTTATGGTACGTGAGGAGTTTGATCACCAAAAAACTCATTTTTCTAAGTTATCTAGTTTCTGGTCTAGGTAACCGTACAGTAAAATGTACACTTAAACTGGTACTCCCTCCGTCTATTTTTATTTGTCGTTTACGGTTCCCGAGAAATAATTTTGATTGAATATAAAAAATATATATTAATATTTATAGTAGATAATAAATATCATTAGATAGATATTTGAATCTAGTTTTTAACAAAATTTTTTGAAGATTAAAATATTACACATATTTTCTATAAATGGAATCTAAATCATGGCACGGAAACCAAAACGTATAAAAAGGTACCGAGGGAGTATTAAACAGGGTTTAGTTCGGTACCGTGTAACATAATAGGATAACATATAATAGAGCAACTGATATCATCAAACACGTTTGGTTTGGTATGGTCAATAATCAATTATTGATACCGTCACGTACAACTGTGATCCTACCAGTTCATCGCTGTTATCGCTCCATGCACTACTAGAGATCTTCACATCCGCCCCTCTCATATGCCTCGGTGCACTCAAGATCCGGTGCTAATATAATATTAGCGCCGGGTGTAAAATTGGGTGCTAAGTGCTAACACCACCTCGCTCAGTCGCTCGGATTCCCTCGTCTTCCTCCTGCAAGAGAGAACTCCTCCCTCCCGTCATTCCCGGTGGAAGAGCTACGCAACCTCTCCTTGATGAGAGCATAACGAATACCTCCCCCTCGGATTCTGCCATGTCCTTTTCTGCTGTTTCTTCACTCATGTTCTCATCTATCTCCACCAAAATTGAACTGCCACAGTCAAGATTTTTGTAACCAAAATTGAGGCCTCATGATATTCATATTCGAGTTCAGATACACCAAAATTGATTTCACATAGTCCAAATTGAGTTACCGCTCCGCCCCGTACCTTAGAGCTCTTGCACTTGTAAAGACCTCTTAACAGCAATGAATCATTCACGTCCATCGAAATCGGCCTCCCACTCCACGAATCGACACTACTAGAGAAACCATCATCGGTCCGGCACATATGTCACAGCACCCTAAAGATTCGGTGCTAAATGTGCATGAGCACCGATCCAAAATTCAGGTGCCCTCGGGAACCCTTTAGCACCGGTTGGTAAAGGCCCCGACCTAACTACAACCCGGTGATAAAGGGGTGTCACATGCTACTTTAAAAGAAAAGCATCTTCTACCCCATCACATGTGCTGCGTAGGTGTAACGCCCGTAAAATTTTATCTCATAAATCACTCACGTAAAAGGTTTTTAAAATGTTTTTACCGCCGAGTGTCACACCCGGCCCAGTTTGTATGGCCCGGTAGTGGCCCATTAGTGCGGGATGCACATGTTTAGTGCCACATTGCTAGTTGAGCAAGGGTGGAGGCAACTTATAAGCCTTTGTCTTCCAGCCATAGCACCTTCGGGTTAACCCTTTTACACGAAGCGAGGACGAAAGTGTAAGCAGGGTGCTATGTGTACGCGTGCGCGCCCCTCGGAAGGGCTGTGCGGGGCGGCTCGTGGAGGGCAGGGTGTTACAAATGGTATCAGAGCTGACCCTCACGGTTGCGCGTACGGGTCAGTGTGTCAACTTTTCAATATGGTAACCCAACCAATGTCCATGGATGATGTGTTGGGGATCATTGGAAGGGCCGAAAATGTTGAAGGATGATGTGTCACACCCGGCCCAGTTTGTATGGCCCGGTAGTGGCCCATTAGTGCGGGATGCACATGTTTAGTGCCACATTGCTAGTTGAGCAAGGGTGGAGGCAACTTATAAGCCTTTGTCTTCCAGCCATAGCACCTTCGGGTTAACTCTTTTACACGAAGCGAGGACGAAAGTGTAAGCAGGGTGCTATGTGTACGCGTGCGCGCCCCTCGGAAGGGCTGTGCGGGGCGGCTCGTGGAGGGCAGGGTGTTACACCGAGCTTTGAATGTCAAACCCTAGCTCCCACCATCCCATCCCGGTCGTCCGACCAACGCCGGCGTCACCGCCGCTAATCCCGCCCCGAATCTCTCTCTCTTTCTCCCTTCTCCCTTTCCTTTTCTTCCCCTCTTTTTCTCTTTCTTTTCCTTTCTTCATATTTTTTTCCCCGGTGTCGCGCATGCCAGCCGCCTCAAGCCCACGCGCGCGCTACCACCTTCCCACAACTTTCGTCGCTGCGATGTCTGGCCCCACCACCTGCCCATGCCGCTGCACCACGCATCGCCGCGCATGCACACACACGCCGGCCGCACGCCGGCCGCACACCGTGCCGCACGCCGGCCGCGGCCATGCGCGCCACTCTCCGCGCTCTGCTGCCACGAGGCCCCGCTCCCCGCACCGCGAATGCCGCCGCTTCGCCACAACACCGCGCGCCGCCCCGCACGTGTACCGCGTCGCGAGGGCCACATCCCGCCAAGGCCGCCCGGCCCCGCTGCGCTGTCATGTGCGTGACCTCGCTACGTGCGCCACCGCCAGCCCCGCCTTGACGCCGCGACGCCCGCCATTCGAACCCGGCCCTATGTGCCACCAGCCCCACAGCCGTGCAATCCCATCGACCAGCCGCAAATCCCGGCCACCTTAATCGCGCACCCGCCGGCCGCCAAGGCCGCCGCACGCCCCTTCCCGTCGGCCCCTCACTCAGGCCCCTCCCCACACCTATAAAGATGGCCGTCTGCCTCCCATCACCCCACTTCCCCCTCTCCGCCGCCTCGCTTCCTCCTCCAGCTCGCCACATTGCTGCCGCTGCCCGCTCGCCGCTGTGGGGCCACCTCCTCGAGCCGTCCCCGCTTGAGGTAAGAATGGGGATAGACTCCCCTTCTTCCCCTCTTACTCCCATCCAGCCCCCAACCGTCGTCGCCGCGCCAATCGCCGGTGAGGCCGCCGCGCCCCCTCCCCTATTCCCCATCCTCTGTCTGACCGAGGAGAGAAAGGGGCACTTTGCCCATAACCCCCTGACCTTTCTCCTATTTAACCCACCGTCCATACTCCATCTCTTTCTCTCTGGTGATTTCGTCAGGAGCCCCTGCTCTTTAAAGTATTTACAAATAGGTCCTTATCTTTTTAAAACAACCTCTACATACCCTGTACTATATCACTTTGTGTGTCTTTTTTATTCGGATCGATCCCAAACTTCACCACACTCCTTCCCACTATAGTTTCCCCAAGCCATTCAGTGCACCCCCGAAAATAATCACCCCACCTTTGTTTTTTCATTCGCTCTCTCATTCCTCTCTCTCTCTCTCTAAGGTCGGCAATAAAACTTTATTTTCTTTTATTTATTTGTGTGCTTTCTTGTGTGTACCGTAGACAATGTTGTGACCGAGGAAGAGCTCGAGGAAGAGCAGTTTATGAGCAGGAACACGAAGGATAGTAACCCAAGCAGGAACTCCCGGAAGGCTTTGAGAACGGCAAGTTCAATCTCACCCTTTGATGCATATTTATCTTAATTTTTATAAATGCAACCCATTGGCCTGTTTTGTAAAACCTGCATGATTTATTGCTGAACCCTGGTTGAATGGCCACCCCTTGATTGTTATGACTGTCTCCTTGATATCCCAGATTAATGTTTAAATATGACATGGCTCTGTTTAATTATTAATCACTGTTAGGGCTTAATTATTATTATACTCATTATTACACTCACTCAATGTTTACAAAAATAATGGTGTGTGTGCCTTAAAAAGAAAAGCGGATTTTGGGTGAATAAAATAAATAATAAAGTGGGATGAGGCGAACGGTGTTTCTTGTGTGAAATGCCGAGCTGAGCTCGTACCTTTGTGGTTGAGCATGGTGGGAGGTGTTCGTCTTGTCAGTTTTAGGATGAGTTGATATGTCATCTAGCCTAACCCAATTTTCCGTACCACCACTCGACCGTTGTATGCGGCAACGGCTTAGTGTTGGCACTTCTTACGATCCAATATCAGGATTGTGAATCCCAGTACTGGGGTAAGGAGCGTTTCGATGGTTTTTCTTATGACTCAGTAAAATATATAAATATTCTGCAAGCTCATAAAATTACCGCTGTAGCACTTCACCAGTGAGTAATCTAAGGTATCATAATTTATATTTCCGCAGGGAAGCTGATGGCAAGAGTACTAGCAAACAATTATTCGAGACTATCAAAGAAGGGTATACGACTAAACAAGACGGGGGATAGCGGTATTGGATAGGAGTGGTTATAACGTGACACACAGCTCAAGGATACTCAGATAGGTGAGAGAAGTAGTTAGCTGGGAGGACAACGAGAAGAAATAGAGGACTCCTGGGTACTTTGTCTATCTGTATTACTCGGGTTTAGAGATACAAAAGTTGAGAGAGAAGTTCTACTGGCTTTAGGATAACTCTATTGCCTTAGCATAGGGAAGTGGCGCCACCAACACGTAGAAAGAGATGCAAAGGGGTGTTGACAACAATCACTGGAGGCTCCTGCGGACCGAGACGAACGTGATGGGCTATGAAGATCGTATAGGGCTGTCACTACCTACCACCTCCGCCGACTCGGGGTCAATCTAAGGCTGAGTTTAGTCTAGGTACCGCACCTACACTATCCAACAACTACTTACTCTGCTAGCAAAGAGCAAGCAACCCCCTCAGCACTCCTAGTGACAATTCACCTCAAGTAGTAAGCATGATCGAAGAACCAGCCAAGACAAGGACTTAAACAAGAACTAGAAGAACTATAACTACAACTCACTATAGTCTAAACACGCAATGCTTGAAACTAGAATCAAGTAGAGGCAAGGTATAAATAACTCGGACAAGATGACAAAGATAACTATATTGATAACTGAAAGTCTTACAGAAAGTAAAGGAAAAGATACAAGAGGTAATACTAGAGATTCTGAAGAGGACTCCAGAACCTCCGAGGCATAGCTCGACTCAACTCTAACTCCCAACTAAACTATCATAACTCTACTAGAACAAGTGGAAAGAGAGCTCCTTGGCTTTTGTGTGTGTTTTGATACAAGTGAATGACCACTACATTTATAGGTGATCTAAGGCGGTGGAGAGGAGTGGTGGCCAAGGGAACCTTGGGGGGGGGGGTACCCCCTGGTGATTGGGGCGAATTGCCCGGGTTGGGCCGAACCACAGGATGCACCGGCTTCTCCTCAGGATGCTTGGGATGCACTCCTAGAGGCGGTTTCGTGCCCAAGGTCGGTTTGGCCGAACGGCTGGGGTTCGGCCGAACCCTTGATCTTCACCGACTTCGATCCTGTGGCTCTGATCAACTTCTAGGGTCGGTTTCCAGTGCTGGGGTGGTTCGGCCGAAGGATGTGAGTTCGGCCGAACTGGGCCTGTGGCCCAGGCCTGCCTCCTACACCGCCTCTTGCCCCTGGGTCCCCTTGGGTTGCCTTCTCTTGATGAACTTCATGTTGGTTTGGCCTAGAGGTGACGTGGTAGTGGTGTATGTGGCACGCACGATGGGGGTAACCGGCCGGACGGAGTCGTTCGGCCGAATTGGTCAATTCCGATATCTATAGCCCGTATTTCTTGTTAATGTACTTGTGCCCGGAGTCGTTCGGCCGAATTGGTCAATTCCGATATCTATAGCCCGTATTTCTTGTTAATGTACTTGCACAAGTGACACACCCCAAAACTCATGGAACTTTATTACAAATAAACCTAAGTTCATGGAATGTTACATATAACCTCTTTTATTCCCGAGTATTGGTGGTCGAGAATGGGTTGTAATGACCGCCAACAAGTTCCCCCAAGCTTAGACCTTTGCTCGTCCTCGAGCAAAGATAAAGACTTAGGCTCGGTGGATCAGAAGTTGCTACAATGCTAGTGTCTTACAGGTAACATTTATAAACAACTAGTACTCTAAAATACTAAAATCATTGGTGAAGTATTAACTCACCATTTTACCTACGGGGCGTATAGGAATCTCTTTGTCTTGGGTGGTTGAAAGGTTGAACATATTAACTCAGATTTATTCCACTCCTACTCTTTTCAGGATCCCATCTCGGAGTTTTCCATAATTTTTGAAAATTTAAATTTGTTCCTCAATTGGCACACTCAATCACTCAAGTGGTATTGGAATCCTCACCAAAGCCTTTTGCCTTCTTTTATCCTAAAATCTAACAAATCTTTTTGTGTGGCTCAGGGACAGAGGACGAATGCATACTTGCATCTTATATTTTGCTAAGTCAAAGACTGGATCTTTGGGGAACCAAATCACACCTTTAGATCGATAAGTGCAAGTGTGTGGAATATATGGAGTGGAATATGGTGGAACTCCTTGGGATGATTCTTCCTCTCCTTGATTTATTTTCGAGGTCATGGGCTATCTTTCTTTTTGCTCATATTTTTCATGCCATTTGGCATGCTTTTCTTATTTTGCCATGCTCTTCGGCATGCTTTTCTTTTTCTCTTTATTCTTGCCATGCTCTTTGGCTTGCTTTTCTTTTTGCATAGCCCATGTCTCTATTCAAAGATATTTGGAAAGGGAATCATAGAACATGGAGCATTTATTTTGTGGATGGATGATGGAAATATTTGCTAACTCCCGGTGTAGAAATTGCAAGTGAGAGTGGTGTGTATGTGAATCTCGATCTTGAGAGCATGAAAGTTTCACCCAAAGGTCACAATAATTTGACAAAGCTCACTAAGACGACAAGCAGCATATGAGTAGAAATTTTGACTAAGCTTAGCATATGGCTTTGGTAGGGATTTCTAACCAATGGGGAACTTTATTTTATTTTTGAAAGCAAAAGACATCCGAGATTTTCACTGTACTAAGAGTAAAAGTAGGAATGCAACCAAATCTCACTATATCATTCCTCACAACAACTTAGACTTGGAATAAAGCCTGTGCTCCCACAAGGTTTTCAGGTTTATTTTTACTCATGCCATTTAACTCAAGTACTACAGAGCAACTAGTTGAAAACAAAGTACTCACAAGATTAATTACAGCGCAACTATTCATCATTTTCAAGGTGAGAGGCATATGGTTTATTCCATGCATAGTTGGGAGTTATTTTATTCAAGGGAAATATTTTTGGTATTTTTATTTTTAGATGAAATTGAAATTGAAATTGAAATTGAAAGAAAAATAAAAAGGGAAAATGACAAATGCGAAATCAAAGTGCTGATGGAAACGTGAGACATACCACCCCATAAGCTTGGGTCTTTCCATCACTGGTAGGGTTGAAACCTTGAGAAGTAGTCCGTCATCTGGTCCATCTGCTACTGAATGTCGTACCTTATGGAATCCAGCACGCCGCTATTCTCTTGGTGGTACTGGGAATGGCGTGCCAGAGTGCCCTCAATGTTGCGGGTATGGTCATCGAGGACGTCGACTCGGTCAGAGATGAAAGACAACTCACGACTGATGTCGTAACCGCTTGGGATGGTGAAGCGTGCAGACTGTGAGTGCCCAGGGTAGTATGGCTGGTTTGTACTGTCGTACGCCTCTCCATACCAACCCTGGGAATACCCAGAGTCTGAACACTGAGCATAATCCCAACGGCCCATCATCGTTATACTCCTCGTATGCTGCCTCAAAAGCAGAAGTATGTCGGTGCAGCTGTGATGGTGATCTTGCTAGCTCCTGGGAGGTAGTGAGCCCAGCATCTCGCCTGGCTCATCCTCGGGTAACTGGCCCCGTGGCTGCAACACTGTGCCGGGCTGGCTCTCTCCGAGGAGGAGAGTCATCCACACCGGTACTCAATTGAAGGGTCAGTTTTTGGGCAGCATACAACTTAAGTTTTGCACATGGCAGGGGGACTTCTGTTGTATAACCGCGATAAATCATGGCTAAGTTCCAATCAAACGCCCATCGTATCATATGACCTTGCATGAAGTGCTCGACATCTACAACAGGGTGTGCTGTCTCGATGTAATTCAGTCGGGCTCCCTCGAGAACGCCCAACCGAGTAGTGAGTGACTAGAGAAGTCGCCGCCACACTACCTACACGAGCGGGATAGGACAACCAATGGGAAACCATGTCTTGGATAGGTGAAATGACAACTTTCTTTACCATAGCATAGAGCAAACACAACTCAACTGTACTGACCGAATGCAAGTCGGATCGTGGGAACACTGTCATAGCCAGCCACCGATGCATGAAACACAAGGTGGGGTTATGGATGTTGTTGGTACGGGGAGCCATACAACTAGTGTGCTTAGAAATCTTTTTCCAAAAACTATCTCGACTGAAACTCCTTGAAGCTTTGGCGGGCTCTAAATGACATCGACGATCAAAACGCAGAGCCACGCTCAAATCCCTCCAAGAGTAAAAATAATCTTGGTTGAAAAACCGAAAGCGAATACCCTCCATTTTAGATGAAAGCATTGTGAGAAACTCAAGGGTGAGGAGATATGAACCTGGTTCGTCGATGTGCCAGAAGTTGCTCCAGCCGACGGCTTCAAACACTTCTTGAAATTCTTCATCCATACCCATTCTCATGAGCAGGTCTTGCTCGTAGACACGATTGAGCTCAAACTCCTTCAGTTGTAGCATGTTGAAGGCTTCACGCACCCGGTTTGTCTGGAGGACTATGTCATCCTCGCTTAGGAGCTGCCGAGCTGGGGCCGAGGCAGAGCCTCTGCCCAAGCTAGCCGCTCCTAGCTCATTCACCTCCATCCGGCTGAAACCACGGGATGGTGTTGGGGAGCTCCCAGTACCATCCTCGCCTGAGCGCTTGCTCAGTCGGGCAGAGCGTCGGAATGCGGAGAGGAACTTCGACTTGCTTCCTACAAAAGGTTAGCAAAACGACTACCCGAAGGACTAAAAATATGGGGTTAGCACAAGTAAATCAAGTTAGTCATTCGTGGGTCAATCGTACTTGAGGGATGAAAAACCTCCACAAAAGGGTTAGTCGTTCTTGTGGGTGTCGGTGACCACCACAAACACGTTCGAGTAGCAGCAAAAGGATCAAGCAAATGAAAATATCTTTGTGTTTTTCATAATGCAAGTGAACCAAACTTGAGCAAGAACAAGGGAAGAACTTGGGCAAGCACTTGAGCAAGAATTTGAAAGAGGGAGAGAGCTCCTAGCAGAAATTTTTTTAGAGTGGAATGGTGCAAGGAGAGAGCAAGCAAGTGCCAGCTTTTATAGGCAAGGAGGGAGGCATGAGCTGGTTCGGCCGAACCAGGCATGTTCGCCCGAATGCCCTATGTGGGTGCACTCCCTGCTGCCTCCTTCCAGCACTGAAATTTGCTGTAGGTCCAACACTAGGGCATGGGCACTTTGATGGTTTTTGGTAGGTGAGATGCAAATTTGACATGACCAAAGTGGATTTTAATAGAGTCACTCCCATGCTGCCATGTTTTGTGGTGATTGATGAGTGTGCAACCATGTGAAGTGGGGTGGACATGTTTTTTGCTGGTTGGTGATGACAAGGAGTAAATGGAGCACTTTGGGAAATGGTAAATTTGAGGGATTACAAAATGTACCCAATTCAAATAAAATTTCAGCATGCTCTCCATTTATTTTTTATCATGCCTGCAATTCTCTACTCTCTTTCAAATTAATTGCACAAGTGGTTCATTTATCTTGGAAAAGGGAAACATGCAAATCCAATGATGAAAAATAAAATTTGGAAGGGAAACATGAGATACATACCGGTTTTCCTCGCAGCGAGAGCTCGTGTTTAAAGTCCGTGAGCAGGACTTCTCCTATCTTCAGTGAATTTTATCATCATCCACTCCCGGAGTGGGTGCTTCGGACGATGCAACCTTCTTCCGCCACACCTTCTTGATTTTCTTCGGTGTCAGTGGCGGTGGAATCGGTTCCTCTGGTGAATGCTAGAGGGCTTGTTCCTCCTTGTATCTTTTGACAAGGATATCCATTTCTTCTATGCTCATTGGTCCTGTCAGCTCGTCCTATTCGAACTGCTCCCCACCGAGTATTTCCAGCTCTCCACTGAGGAATGCTTTTAGGAAACACTCAACGCTTTTCTGCTCCAGGGTGTGAGGTTTCATCTTCTGCTCCTCTCGAGGTCAGAACTTGAAGAAGATCGGCGTTCCATTGATACGGAACGAGATTTCCCTCGTTTCCATATTGATCATAGCCTGGGCAGTGTTCAACAATGGCCGGCCCAACACAAGAGGAAATGAGTAATCGCTCCCCGTGTCAGGACAATGAAATCCGTAGGGACGTAATATCCCCAAATTCGGACCGACACATTCTTAATTACTCTCTCGGGGTAGCAGATTGTCGAGTCCGCAAGTTGTACCTGGGCAGTTGTAGGAGACAAAGTACAAATAGTGTAACTTTTTAAATAGTACTTTGACATAATGTTGATGCTGGCTTCCAGATCACAGAGTGCATCATCAATGCGACGATTCCAGATCGCGCACTGAATGATGGGCACTCTGGGATCTTCCTTGCTTTCTAGAGGGGTTTTTGTGATCGCCTTTTTTGCGGCTTTTGGCAGGTATGCTGTTGGCGGTCATTACGGCACATTTTCAACCACCAATACTCGGGAATAAAAGAGGATATATGTGACATTCCATGCACTTAGGTTTATTTCTAATAAAGTTCCATGAGTTTTTGTGAGTTTCACTTGTGCAGGTACATTAACAACAAATACGTGCTATAGGGGTCAGAATTGACGAATTCGGCCGAACGACATGATTCGACTGGTTACCCACCTTAGCCGTACACAACGCGAAGCACAACTGGAGGGCCGTCCACATCAATGATGACCAAGCGATGACAACGCATGACACGTGAGCGACCGCCATCTCATCCTAGGCCAAATCAACACGAAGGACATCAACCCAAGCCAGCCCAGGAGGTCCGCAAGCAAGAGGCGGTGCTGGGGAGGCCGGCCGCGGGCCAGGCCCAGTTTGGCTAAATCCTAGCCTTCGACCGAACTGCCCCCAGCACCAGAACCAACCAAGGGAGCAAATCCTGGCCCATGGGAGCAAGGGCGGTGCATCCCTCGGTTCGGCCGAACTGGGCAGTTCGGCCGAACCAGACGATTTTCTCGAATCAGGGGGGACTGCCCTCTGGCTCCCTTGGTGGTTACTCTACCCCCAACCATCATTGCAAGCTATAAATACAGTGGTCCATGCCCCGGATCAACACACCAAGCCAATGAGCTCTCATTTACACTTCTCTCTAGTAGAGTTAGGATAGTTTAGTTGGGAGTTAGAGTTGAGTCAAGCTGTGCCTCAGAGGTTCTGGAGTCGTCTTCAGAAGCTCTGGTATAAGCTCTTGTATCTTTTCCTTTCCTTTTGTAGACTTTGAGTTATCAATATAGTTATCTTTATCACTTTGCCTCTGTCATTTATAGCTTGCTTCTACTTTATTCTAGTTGCATCTATATCGTGTTTAGACTATAGTTGGTTATAGTTCTGGTGCTTCTAGATCTTGTTTAAGTCTTTGTCTTAGCCGGTTCTTCGATCTTTCTTGATACTTTAGGTGAATTGTCACTAAGAGTATTGACAAGGTTGCTTTCTCTTGCTAGTGGAGTAAGTAGTTGTTGACTAGTGTAGGAGTGGTTCCTAGGCTAGCAAGTAACCTTAGTTTGCCCCTGAGTCTGTAGAGGGGGTAGTCGTTAGGTGGTGACAGCCCTATACGGCCTTTGTAGCCCATCACATTCGTCTTGGCTTGTAGGATCCCCTAGTGCAGGGTAGATGCCACCCCTTCTCATCCCTTTCTGTGTGGCATAGGTTCTGCTGTCCTGAAGTTAAGACATAGGTTTGACCTTGAACTCTGAGTGCTGGCTCTACAGCCTCTGTATCTCTAACCCCGAGTGACATATACAGATAAAGTACCTAGGAATCTTCTATCTCTTCTCATTGTCCTCCCAGCTATCTATTCCTTCTCTTTCTTATCTGAGCCTCCCTTGAGCTATGTGTCATGGTATATCCAGTCCTATCCAATACCATTATCCCCCGTCTTGCTAGTCGTGTACCCTTCTCTGATGGTCTCAAATATATGTTTGCTATTACTCTTGCCATAAGCTTCCCTACGGAAATATAAATGACAATACCTCGGAATACTCCCTTGTGAAGTGCTGCAACGGTAATTATGTGCGCTTGCAGAATATTTCTATATTTTACCGAGCCATAAGAAAAACCACTGAAACACTCCTTACCCGAGTACTGGGATTCACAATCCTAATATTGGATCATAAGAAGTGCCAACAAGCATTTCTGGCGCCGTTGTCGGAGAAGCAATTGGCTAGATACTTTCAAACTTCAATCTCGAGCTATCTTAGTTGAGTATACCGCTACTCAAGCAGGTTTATCCTAGCTCTGTTTCGTTGGTCTTGTGGAGCAGAGCAGTGCATGACTGGTTTCTAACTACCGTCAAACTTCCAAGAAAATCCTGAGTCTCTTGTGAGGAAAGTGTGACCCCGTGTTGTACCTCCTCAGAAGCAGCTCATTCCGATGAGCCCAGTCTTTCCCGTCGTCGACACGGCTTCATCGAGGATGGCAAGCAAGACGATCCATGAGTTCTCCGTTGATCGGGACTAGGGTGCCCGATCTTCCGTCAGGTGAAGGATAACTCGTTTTGGGCGGAGCACGACACACCGATCCTGCTTCAAGTCAGCAACTCGAACCCTGCAATCTTAGCACCATGACTCCTCTGGTTATCAACCATGTCACAACTTGATTGACCTCGCCAAGAAGGCTAATCCCTGCTTGTGAAACGAAGAACACAAGCAAGAACTCGAAAGAAGCAGCTCTCAATATGAAGTGACACTGCAGATGTATGATTAAGATCAAAAGTTGGGGTTCTACAAACCGATAACGGCGAAACTGTTCTCGACAGATTAATCTAAGCAAAACCCAAGTCTAAACGATGGCGGCTACTGAATTTAATAGTCTAGGGTCGAGCTAGGATTGAGGGTGCACCAGGGGGGCATCCACAACATGGGCCGAGAGGCCCGACACGATACAAAGCCTGAAAAGGCCCAAAACAGGTGATGCAGCACCTTTTCGTGGTCACACAGTATAATCCCCGAATCCTCTGGAGCTAGGACCAGAACCAAAAGAAGCGTTTCATCGTCATGATTCCAACGCATCTAAGAACGCCTTATTTGGACTTTGTATGAAAGAGAAATTACAGTTGAAGCGCAGACATGTCGGCTGAAACCGAACCGAAGATGATGTCCAACATGACAACGACTTGTAACTTGGAGACGAGTCCTGCTCGTGTATGTGCAACACGGTGATGTCCTCATCATTCGCTCCATCGAGCAAGAATGTGCATGTCGGACCAGCTCTGCCAGTCAGAGATGGCAACTTCAAGCTCAAGCCAGCCCTCATCAACATGGTGCAGGCTAGCCCGTTCTGCGGCAAGCCACACGAGGATGCCAACTATAATTTGAAACAATTCAGTAAGTAATAAAATTGATCACAATTTATATATATTACTAGAAAAGAATTGGTAATATTAAAATAGTGCAACTCACATGATCATGTAGATGGTGGCTTGGTGGACCTGCTTGTGCTTGGCTGTGACTTGCACTTGGAAGATCTAGTCTGTTGTGACTTGGTGGTAGCCTTGCTTCCACTTCCAGTTCCATGTACTTGAGAATTGGAAGCATTGTCAATTATTGCTTTCTCTTTAAACTCCTTTATCAGTTCTGAAATCAAATAAAAACAAGCATGCAATGAGTAATTTCCAGTAAAGAAAATAACAAATAAAAAGATATAGCTTATTGAATCACCTTCTTCTAACTTGGTCATTTCTTCAGTATTTTCTGCAATATTGACGGGAGTGGCTCTTTTAAGCCAATCTTGTGTACAAACAAGAGCTTCCACCATGAAAGGAGTAAGTGAAGTCCTAAAGTCATCTAGTATGCGTCCGCTAGTACTAAAGTCAGATTCACTTGCAACTGTGGAGATTGGAATGGCAAGCACATCACGAGCCAATCTAGACAATATAGGAAATCTTGCGGACTGTCCCTTCCACCAAGCAAGAATATCAAACTTTTTGCCATCTTCTTCGCACTCTTCAGGCTGCTATGTTCTTCAGTCTCTTCACCAAGATACTTCTGCAGCTCTGATTTTGAAGAAGTGACACCACAATTATTCATCTTCATCCTCTTAGCAATCAAAGATCTCATCAAGCCACCTTCTGTTTGCTTATCTTTCTTTGCTTCTTCAGATTGGATTTCTTTGTCAGGTGTACCATATTTTTTCCCATATTCTTCAAACAGTTCAGTAAGTGTTTTAGTCATTTCTGCCCAAACCAGTTCTCCTTTGACCTCACCAAACATCTCCAAGGTAGCAATCTTGGTGTAGTTTCCAAGTTTGTACCTTGGATCAAGAGCAACAGCCACAAAGACAAGGATGTTGAAGCTTCTCTGATCACCCCAATACTTATTGTACTTTGCTATCATTCTTTTAGCCATTTGTTTGCGCAAAGTGTCACTACTTTCACACCATGACCGCAGCAATATGTTCAGTTCAGCAACCTCATGGAAGAAGATATGAGCTGTAGGGCAGAGAGTTGACAGAAACACGAAGAGTCAACTTGTAGAAGTTCTCCAGAAAATCAGCCATCTTTGATGCATTAGCCCAATCATCAGAATCAGGTACTCCAGGCTGCTTGTCATCATTTAAATCGTGTGCATAGTAAGGGTCATCATCTGCATATCTCTCAAAAACTTTCTCATATGCTACTGCAGCCACCAACATTTTATATGTTGAGTTCCATCGTGTGACAACATCAAGACACAAGAAAGGAAGCAACTCATTCCGACGAGCCCAGTCTTTCCCGTCGTCGACATGGCTTCATCGAGGATGGCAAGCAAGATGATCCGCGAGTTCTCCGCTCCATCAAGCGAGAACATGCGTGTCGGACCAGTTCCACTAGTCAGAGATGGCACCTTCGAGTTCAAGCCAGCCCTCATCAACATGGTGCAGGCTAGCCCGTTCTGCGGCAAGCCACACGAGGATGCCAACGCTCATCTTCATCATTTTCTAGAGAGTTGCAACACTTTCACCATACGCGGGGTAAGCAGTGATGCCATTCGCCTTCGTTTATAACCATTCTCATTATTAGGCAAGGCAAAACAATGGTTTTATGGTAACCGCGAAGCCATAGACACTAGAGATAAGTGCACTAGCGCATTTTTGCTGAAATTCTTTCCGGTTGGGAAAACCAATGCCCTCCGAAATAAAATTGCTAGTTTCCAGAAGTTAAACGATGAAACAGTCCTGGAGGCATGGGATCACCTCCAAAACTATATATCTGCTTGTTCTCACCATGGTATGCAGAGTTGGTTCATCATCCAAACCTTTTACCATGGGCTTAGATGCTCTGCCCGTGAGTATTTGGATGCTACTGCTGGAGGTTCTTTCTTCTCTCTTGAGGAGAGTCATGCAAAGGCCCTCATCGAGAAGATGGTCGAGAACCAAGGTTGGTCCAATGATCGAGCCCAACCTCGGACCCGAGGAGTAGATCAAGTTAGGGCTCTGAACATGCTCGCTGCCAAGATGGACCTTCTGATGAAGAAGCTGGAGGCCCCTGCTCAAGAAATGGTGCAAACCATGGACGCTCGCATGACTTGCGAGGTCTGTGGCAATGCTGGCCATTCGGGGAATGACTGCCTTGAAACGCGAGAAGATGCCTACTACGTCAACAATTCCAACAACAACGGGTATCGACCGAACAACTACGGCAATCAAGGCTAGAATTCACGCCCAAACCTCCCATTTGAGAGGCCTCAACAAGGTAACAATTTCAATAACCAGTCATCTCTTAGAGATCTAGTGTTTGGCTTGGGTAAAATCATTGATAATATCAATAAAAAGCTTGCTGCTAATGATAAAATCCTGGAAAGCATAGACTCTAGATTAGATTCATTCTCTTCTGCCATGAAAAGTCAACTGAGCCTTAAGAAAACGATCGAAAGCCAAATTGCTTAGTTAGCTGTAGCCGTTCCTGTTACCGAGTGTTGGCACTTCTTACGATCCAATATCAGGATTGAGAATCCCGGTACTAGGGTAAGGAGTGTTTCAGCGGTTTTCCTTATGGCTTAGTAAAATATATAAATATTCTGCAAGCGCACAGAATCACCGCTGTAGCACTTCACCTGGGAGTATCCCGAGGTATCGTAATTTATATTTCCGCAGGGAAGCTTTGGCAAGAGTACTAGTAAATAGGTATTCAAGACTATCAGAGAAAGGTACACAACTAAACAAGACAGGGGATAATGGTATTGGATAGGAGTGATATACATGACACACAGCTCAAGGGAGACTCAGGTAAGAGAGAGAAGGTATAGATAGCTGGGAGGACAACGAGAAGAGATAGAGCATTCCTATGGACTTTATCCGTCTATGCCACTCGGGCTTAGAGATACAACAGCTAAAGAGCCAGCACTGGAAGGTCTGGGTTGACTCTAATGTCTTAGGATTGGGACAATGGACACCAGTGACACGCAGAAATGGATGAGAAGTGGTGCCACCAGCCCCACACTAGGGGATCCTACAGGCCGAGACTAACGAGGTGGATTACAAAGACCGTATAGGGCTGTGACCACCTAACGGCTACCACAAGTTCGTTGAATCGGGGGCAAACCAAGGCCACTGACTAGTCTGGGTACCACACCCACACTAACCAACAACTACTTACTTCACTAGCAAAAGCAAGCAACCCGTTAATACCCCTGGTGACAGTTCACCGGCAAATATTGACCTAAGTCGAAGAACCAAGGCATGCTTTTCTTATTTATTATTTTTGCCATGCTCTTTGGAATGGTTTTATTTTTCTCTTTCTTTTTGCTAATTATATTGATAACTCAAGTCTTACAAAAGGAAAAGGAAAAGATACAAGAGCTTATACCTGAGCTTCTGAAGACGACTCCGGAACCTCCGAGGCAAAGCTCGACTCGACTCTAACTCCCAACTAAACTTTCCTAACTCTATTAGAGAGAAGTGGAAATGAGAGCTCCTTGGCTTGGTTTGTGTTGAAATGAGCCGTGGACACCTCCATTTATAGCACCAAAGGGCGGTTGAGTGGAGTAACCGCCATGGGACGTTGTGGCGGTTATCGGCCAGTTCGGCCGAACTGGATGGGTTCGGCCGAACTCATCCAGTTCGGCCGAACGTCGGATTCAACCGCCTTAACCTTCTACGGCCTTGATGCATCCCTGGAGGCGGTTTTGGGTGCTGGGTGCGGTTCGGCTGAAGCCCTACAGTTTGGCCAAACTGGGCTTCTAGCCCAGGGCCGCCCCCGTGCACCGTCTCTGT
>OAMR01000273.1:253184-269973 GCA_900205405.1 Echinochloa crus-galli | reverse complement strand
AGCCCGATCGAAGATCTATCTTGGAGAACACACAAGCTCCCTTCAATTGGTCAAACAGATCATCAATCCTTGGCAGGGGGTGTAACGCCCTAATTTTTTCGCCACCAGTCCATCTCTCCCTCCTCGTCTCAACCCTAGCCGCGCCGCCACCGAAGCTTTTCCCCAGAGCCGCCGCGCCCGAATTCTTCGGTCGCCGACGAGCCCGCCGCTCCGGTGCCCCACAGCCCCGGCCGACGCCCGAAGCCGCTCCACCGGACCGCCAGGAGTCCGCCAAGCACTCGCCCGCTTCCTCCCGCGGCCCGGAGCTCCGTCGCCAACGCGCACCGAGCCGCTGCTCCGCCGCCCGCCGACGATCTCCCTCTCCGGCGCCGCTCCGACCCATTCGACCCTGCCACCGTCTTCGCCGCGTGGTAACGAATCTCCCGAGCCCCTTCCCGCTCTCCCGCGCACTCCGTAGCTTCGCCGCCCGTGTTCGCCGGCCCAGGCCGACCGCCGGCCGCCATCGATCGCCGCCTGTGCAGCCTCCCCTACGTCCACAACCCCGTGGTTAGCTTCGCCGTTCTCGCCCGGCTCGGTAGAGCCAAACCCCATCCCCAAACCGGGTCCCGTAGCGCGCTCCTCACCCCGCCGGAGCTCCGCCGCCGCGGTTCACAGCCGTCCGCCGCCGACGCTGCTCGGCTGTCGACTACAAGCCCCTGGTTGTGTTCGCCGTGTTCCCCTGAGGCCGTAGAGCCAAGTCTCGGCGCAAACAGTGGCCCCTAGCTCCTTTTCCAGTCACGCCGGCGAGCCCTCCGCCGCTCTCGCGGCCGGCGCCGCCGCGTCCAAGTCCGCTCCGGCGACCCAAGCCGCCCGAGCAAACCCCAGCCGTCAGATCTAGATCCAATGCCCCACAGCTGCCCTGAGCCAGGTCAAAGTTGACCGCGTACCGGTCAACCCGCGGTCAGCCGGGCACTTTTGTTAAAAAGCCCCTGGCTTTCCTTAAAATCAACCCGCCGTCCGCTGCAGTTCAAAATAAATTAGATCTAGGTCCCTGTCTTTACGAAAAACACCCTGGGTTTCAAATAATAGATCCCGCGGTCCTGTCAGTGTTTTTACGTAGCCTCGGGTTTTAACGTGAAATTACGTTTTGGTCCTCGGTTTTTCACAGATTAGTCCCTGAATTTTCAAAACACCATAACTTTCTCGTTCTAGCTCCGTTTAGTGTGATTTTCGCGCTCATGTGTTCGTAGCGACGCGTAGAATAGATTTAAACCCTTCTTTTGTTCTGTTTCCACTATTTGGTGTACTGTTTCTAATAGAATACTTTTGTTTGCATGTATTGGCGTGTATGGATGTTTTTGTGGTTACTCGTGTCCAGTCGGTGAGCCGTACCCGTTGGAGTACGAGTACACGGGGGAGTTTCAGGAGCCGGACTCGCAGCAGCAGCAGCAGCCTTTTGAGGAAGGCAAGTTATAACACGGATTCTCCTTGTTTCCTATACACTTTCAATACATTATTTACAACATTCCGCATGTGTCTAATTTTGAATCCTATTAAGGTTGTACCTAGCTTTATTTATCCTGTACCTTGTTATACCTGGTTTATGCATATGGGTAGAATATTTGCTATGCGCAGCCACTGTCACTATCATTTAACCTTTACTATTACTGTTAATCTTGATATAATGGTTCACTGCAACTATAAATGTTAAAATATGCTTTTTAGCAACTTGGTTAAGGGAACTAGGGCGTCAGCTGCGTGCCAGGCCCTAGTGTCTCTCCCTAAGGACTGATTCTTAAAGCGGAAACCCAGGAGCCTGTCGCCACCGCCAGAACTATAATGGCTCTGGTCTTGGACAAGTAGCTTGTACGTCTCTAGCTTGATAGTGGTTACCGACGGGCCGACGGCGTTGTGGGAGATAAGGTGCTGGGTGATTCCCGATTCCACCGAGGGCGGTAGCTCCGTCGGCTATGTCCTTGTGAGGCACAGTCCCGTGTGGGAGCAAACGTTCAGGTGGAGCTCCACATGTTGCGCTTTTATTCTTCTTGCTGGCCTTCGTGCCGCGCATTGGACGCTATTGACCCCCCTATGGTGGACTCCGTAGGTGTAAGTCAATCTCGGTGCCTAAGGTCTCACCATCTTGTAGTACCACTACGGCTACTCTCTTGTTAGGGTGTCTTGTGAAAATCCTCGTAGCGTCCCTATGCGATCACACCTCGGAAGTGTGGTTTGAGAGGTTTGGCCACCTCGCAGTTAAGCCGTGTCAAGCCTTTTTAGCCTTCATACCCCGTGTTATACTTGCTAAGTAATTTCTGTTACTTACTCTTGCTTTAATTCAACAAAATCCCGGATGGGTAACAGACTGGTCTGCGCCTGATACTGCTGCTGAGTTCCCGGAGGATCTGCCTTTCTACTGAGTTGTGTTCTCCCAGTCAGAGTCCCTGTGGGAGTGCGGCTTCATTAGTTGAGAGTTTAGTCTTCCGCTTTATTTGGTTAGTTTATTTATGTTGCACTCTGATGTAAACTCTTTATTTTAATCATTCAATAAAGCATGTGTTCTCTGTTATATCATATTTGTTTTGCTATATGTGTACTTTGACTTCCTGGGCACACATATGGCCGCATTCGGGTTTTTGTGTAAATCCGGGTGTGACAGGGGGTACTTGTTCTTGACCGTCACTTCATTGAGTGCTCAATAGTCCACGCACATCCTTTGCGTACCATCCTTCTTGTCCACGAACAACACTGGTGCTCCCCATGGTGAAGAACCAGGACGAATATACCCTTTTTTTAGCAAAGAGCTTAATTCTTCCTTAAGTTTCTCCAGTTCTGTCACTCCCATCATATATGGCCTTTTAGCTATAGGTGCAGTGCCAGGTTTTAGTTCAATAACGAATTCAACTTCGCATTCCGGGGGCATACCTGGCAATTCATCTGGGAACACATCCAGAAACTCGCACACCACTCAGATGTCCTCGGGGGCTGCTCAATCAGCTTGATTGACTTGACATTGCTAGGTGGGCTTGGCTGCCTGGTACTCCACTTTTTCTCCAGTCGTAGCTGTCAGCTGTATTATCCTTTCAGCGCGCTTGATCACTCCACCGTAGTAGGCTAACCAGCTCATTCCCAGGATCAAGTCAAACCCAACAGAGTTCAGGACTATGGGGTATACTTCGAAGTCTACCCCCCTTATTGTGATAAGGGTCCGGGTGCAACGTAGAGTGGCACATTGCTCCCCACTAGTGAGCTAAATAGCATAGTATTACCCATAGGTCGTAAGGCCAGCATATTCTTTTGAACAAATGCAGCAGAGATGAAAGCATGTGAAGCTCCAGAATCGAATAAAACAGTTGCAGGGGTCGAGTTAACGAGGAACGTACCCACAAACACGTCGGTAGCTCCCTCTGCGGTCTCAGCACCCATGTGATTGACTTTGCCCCTGACGGGGTTCTGAGGACCTCTGCCTGCTTGTGCTTGTGGCTGGTTCCCATTCTGCCCAACTCTCTGGGGGTTGTTCTGACCGGCAGCGTTCTGAGCTTTCTTGGGGCAGACATTGGCGTAGTGACCCTGCTCACAATAGTGGTAGCACGCCCTTGGGCCCACTGGCACATTGTTGACATTGTTGGGGTGCTGGACAGGCCCTTGCTGCGCCTGGTTGCGCTGAGCTGGGGTATTCTGCAACTGGTTCTGGAAGCGTTGTTGCTGCGGTGCTTGAGGGTATTGGGGGCGCTGCTGGGTCTGGCCACGGTTGAACGAGCCGGACTGGGTTTGGAAGCGCTGCTGGCTCACCATCTGTTGGCCTTGGGGAGCACCGAAGCGAGGGCGGTTGTTGCTCCCAGACTGCTGACCCTGAAACTTCTGCTTCTTCTCCTCCATTTCATGGCGCTTGTGTTCCAGCATCAAAGCACCGTCCACCAGTTCCTGGAAGTTAGGGAACCTAGTGCACATCAGCTGGTACTGCAGTGCATCCTGCAAGCCATCACGGAACCTGGACTGCTTCTTCTTGTCGGTGTCCATTTCTTCCAGAGCATAGCGGGCAAGCTCGATGAACTTGTCACGGTAAGCTGTGACGCTCATCCCTTCCTGCTTTAGTGACAGGAATTCCTTCTTCTTCAATGTCATCAGGGCTTCGGGCACCTGATGCGAGCGGAAGCTGTTATGGAACTCCTGCCATGTGATCTGAGTACAATCGGGGTGAGCGTACTGATACGAGTCCCACCAGTCCAAGGCTGGTCATTGAAGTTGTCCTCCTACGTACAGCACCTTCTCCCAGTCGTTGCACTGAGCGATGTCGAGTTGTCGCTCCACTGCCTTGAGCCAATCCACTGCATGCAAGAGATCAGTTGCTTTGTTGAAGGTGGGCGGGCGTCCCTTCAGAAATTCGCCCCTTCTGTCACGGGGCGGCATGTTGTGCTGCGGCGGATTCTGCTGGTTCTGCTGCATCATGGCCATTGTTTGAGCCATCTGTTGCATCAGCTGGGTCTGTGTGAGCATCATCTGCTCAATGGTGGGAGGTGGTGGTGGCAGTCCATTGGCACCGGCGTTGCTTCTTGTGTTCACCATCTATTATCAACAAGAGATCCCAATGAATTTTAAGACCAAGTAACTTAGGAACAGAAGTACTTGAGAACATTGAACTGGTTATGATAGAGCATAAGATAGATAAAGAGCAAGTGAAGCAAATAACCCCTTCTATGTATTCAATAATATCCTTATGCCTTAATCCAAAATCTAGATGGTAGTAGACTTGCATCCACGCCCATCACAACCATTACAAAAATCCAACTCAAACATAAGCATAATGATAATCAAACCAAACATCGAAAAACAAGGTTCACACTGACTCGACTCACTGGTTTTTGACTCGACTGGAAAGAAAAGCGATGACTAATCGATCTTATTACAGACTCATGGTAAACTCCTAAGGACCCTGCTGGATGGTGGTTTTAGCGGCGACAGATCCGAAGCGGTGCCTCTTGCGAGGCGGTGACTCTGCACAGTAGTCTGGGCTGCGTGACGGTGGTGCTCCCAACATCTGGTCTAACTGCTCCATCTCCTGCCGAGTCCCTCTCAGCTCCTCCCTCAGAGCGGCGATCTCATCAGTAGCTGCCTCCAGGTCAGTGTTGAGGGTGGCCACCAGTGCCACAGTAGCAGCGAGCCGGGGGTCGTCGATGTCTCTGATGGGGGCGATGGTGCAAGCTGTCTCCCCGCTCCTCCTGCGGGGGTACCACCTATCTGGCCCGTCCTTGATCTCTGCCCAGAACCTGTCCTTGTAGTAGTAGAGGGCACGGCGAGCAACATCTGCTATCCCTGCCTCCTGGGTGGATCTCTCACTGGAGGCGTAGTGGATCGACCTCGTCCTGGCAGCTCTGGCTTCGTGGTCAGCTGTACGGATCCTCAGGGAGGTGCTTCAGAAGGTGGAAAAGCGGGGGTGCGTCCACCTCTCACTGTGGTACTCTATGCCCACGTTGCCTGTGCCATAGTGGTAGTGGAGTATCTGCCTCAGGCGCCAGTGGTAGAAGTTGTCTCCAGCGTCTCTGACAAAGTCCTCCACAGTCCACTTATTGGCTGGTGCAGGTGGTTGGGGTGCTGGGGGCTCCTCAGGATCATCACCCTCGCCATCTGACGGATCATCACCACCGTCTTCATCATCATCATCACCGCTGTCATCACCATCTGGGTCTCCGGCATCATTCCCGCCACCTGGCTGAACTGGCTCGGGCTGCTCCTCTGGCTCTTCAGTGGGCTCCATCTCCTCATCCTCGGGCTCTCCCTGCTGCTGCTCCGCCTCTTCTTATTCTTGCCTCAAGCACTCCTCCTCTTGCATCTCTTCCCACTCCTAAAAAGCATCCTGGTAGGGGGCACCAAAGTCCATCTCCGGAACACGGGGCGGAAGGTAACCACAGGTGGACTTGCGAGCGGTCAGCTTCGTGTGAGCCATCTACTGCAGAGAGAAGACAAAGAAAAATTTTAGAAAAAAACTTTGCAAAGGACTGAGGTAGAGGAGACACTGATCACTATTTTGCAAAACTCAACACTTTTATAGGTAAAATAGTGAAGACTGAACTTGGCTAATACCGACCGTTCTATCTAGCTGCGATCCTAAAGTCAGCATGGCTCTGATACCAATCTGTCACACCCGGATTTTCACAAAAACCCGACTGCGGCCATATGTGTGCCCAGGAAGTCCACAGAACACATGCAGTGAACAAATATGATAAACAGAGTACAAATGCTCGAAATAAAATAGTTTACATGAGAGTATATCAATAATATTTATTGCAGCGGAAGTCTATAACTCTCAACTAGCGGAGCCGCAGTCCACAGGGACTCTGACTGGGAGAGCGCAGCTCAGAAGTACGGCAGGTCCTCAGGGAACTCAGCAGCAGTCTCCTGATCAGCCCAATCTGTGTACCCATCCGGGATTTTGTTGAATATTGACAAGTGTAAGTAAACCAATACTTAGCAAGTATAGCACGGGTATGAAGGCTCAAAATAGGCTAGACACGGGTTAACTGCATTATCATTTTTAGTTGGTTCATTTTAACATTTAGCAATTACTACAAGTGAACGAAACTCGGTTGAGACCCAGTTAATAAAGTATAAGTGACAATAATCATAAATGAACATCATTTTCTAATAAAAAAGGATCCAGGCCGCTCATGACCTTGAGCAAGGCTATGATGATAGATTTTACACTCTGCAGAGGTTTCGCCCTTTACCCACCAGTCGCGTAAAAGTTCAAAGGAACTTTGCACCCAACCACGCACATCAATACTTCCGAGGTGTGACGGCATAGGGACGCTACGAGGTTTTTCACAAGACACCCTAACAAGGCAGTAGCCGCTAGTTTAACAAGGCGGTGAGACCATAGGCACCGAGATCGACGTACGCCTACGGAGTCACACCATAAGGGGGTCGATGGCGTCCAGAGCGCGGGAATCACACCCATCCATGCACAACATGTGGAGTTCCCCATCGCAGGGACTCCCAACACGGGACTCAACAAGTTTTCCATCGATCTCAAATCGCAAGTTCAAGATCTCATGTCGCGCATCAAGGCGTTGGAAGCAGCCTCTTCTGTTGCTCTGCCATCGGCCCCGTTGCGCAAGGGAGAGGGGCGGGCCAATGGCCACTGCGTCGCATCAAGTTACCAAGGTGCATCTGCGAGATCTCTGATCACCCTGGTCATGGGTGAGTTCCCGCAAACCAAAACTCATCCAGTAGTGGATTTGGTCTCTGATTATCCGGATAGGAAGAACAATCAGTTTTCTGACCATCACCACACTAGAGATTACAAATTGCCTAAAATTGATTTTCCATGCTTTAATGGTGAGCACCCACGAGTGTGGAGGGAAAAATGTGAGCGCTATTTTTTCATGTATCATGTTCCAGCACATATGTAGTTTTCCCTTGCTGCTGTTTGTTTCAAAGGGAATGCTGATTTGTGGATGAAAATGTATGAGGCCCAACATTCCATTGATACCTGACCTAAACTTTGTGCTGCTGTGGAGCAAAAATTTGGCCGTGACATGTATCACAATTACATGCACGAGCTGTTGAACATCAGACAAACCAGTGATGTTCTTGAGTACGCTGCATGTTTTGAGCAAGCTTTGCCTAGGAATTTAGGAAGCAATTAGAAGACACTCTTATATGTTTGTTGACTTGCACAAAATTCACCAAAAATTTTTAAAATCACATTTTTACATTCAACAAATCCTAGGGGAATTTTTAGGGTTGTTACACGGTTCCTGCCTTCCGCCGAACAGGCCACTTCGGCCGAAGTGGGCCCGGCCCAGTACTGCACCGCCTCTGCTTTGCACACGTGTTAGTCCAGCTCCTGAGGTCGGTTGGCAGGTCGGTTCGCGTCTTGGGCTGGCCTGGAGGGCCTCCGGTGGATTCGTGGGCTCCGTCGGGTTGGATATGGGCCACCGGTCTTCTGGATATGGGTTGAGCCGGCCCATAGTGGCGTGGTCGTGGTCCACAAGTCTTGCCCAGCTAGGGGGGCAACTGGCCGAACGGAGTCGTTCGGCCGAAACTGTCATTTTGACCCTTATAGCACGTGTTTCTCCATTTTATACCTGCACACGGGACAATCACTAAAACTCGTGGAAATAGTCAGTGATAAGCGCTATAGCTATGGTGTGTGTCCCCATTGTGTTTGTTTTATACTCGGTTGGAGGTTGGAAATCGGTCTGTAACGACCGCCAACAAGCTCCCCCAAACTTAGATCTTTGCTCGTCCCGAGTAAAGAAATTAAAACATGAGCAAAACTAAAGTAAGGGTTCTTTTATAATCATGAATACTTGCATATTGAATATTCAAACCTTTCTCATACCTGTGAATTTGTGGTGGCTACTTCCCGGTTCTTGGGGGGTTGATGAATGGAACGACTCTTACAACAAGGTCCTCTTGCTCATCCTGCATTCGGGGTTTTCTGGTTTTCGCAATTAAATGGCTTGTCTCCCTTCATCCCTGACACTCAGCTCTCTAGAGCTCTCTCCTTTCACTCATTCTTTTTTGTATTTCTCTTTGTCTCTCAGGTTGTGGCCTTGTCATGTCGAGTATTTCGGTCAAGCCAAAGATTGGCTCCTGGAGCTTCTCATCACTGCCCTTGGTCATGTTGCAAGTTAACGATAGAGAGTTCATGTTGTTCCTCAGCCTTTTTGACCCCTTTTTCTTTTCTTTTCCCCTTTTGGGATTTTTTTTTCTTGGACTTTCATGAGTCCTTTATTTCTCTCTTTTTTTTTCAGGGTATCATCAAGGCATGAGGGCTTCCACTACACTTTGATGATATATTTGCTTGCAACAGACCTCAGACAATGTGATCCATTCGAAGAACACAACTTTCAACAAGACTTCATACAGAATATGACAGGTTTCAGGAGTAAACTCTCAAGCATATGTGGTATTTGTGGACAGGATGAAGGGATAGAGCAGGATTTTCATCTTTTCACAAATTAAATTCTCCCGAATGTTGGTGTGAACAAGTGGTTCATTTTATCGAGTCATATCACAAACATCAACAACTTAGATCAGGGGGGTCCTATCATGATGAATTTTTCACAAGTACTAGATACTGACTTTGAAATAAACAACAGGCAACAATCATGATATAAAAGAGAGACCGAGTTCGTTTCGTTTATGTGAGGCATGCATTTTCAATTTTCCGAAACGAGACAACACAGGAAAGTAAACAGGGGGGAAGAAGGTGCAAACCCACGTGCAGGTGCGCGAGAGGGGGCAGCCGGGCTGGTTCGGCCGAACCAGTCAGTTCGCCCGAACTGGCCAGTTCGCCCGAACTGCCTGGTTCGGCCGAACTGGCCCCCGGGACTTGGTCCGTCGTGCCACGCGTTCCTGTGTCGTTCCTGTACTCGTGCAACTCTCTGTTAGACAGGGCATTCTCCGGTCGGCTCAAATGCACCGACCAGAGCGACAATTTTATCTTCTTTCTTGCAAACAATTCAAACTTTATTTATTCAACGAACTAAGATTGGAAACAAATATTTGGAAGGGAAATTTCAGAGCACCCTAAACATTGATCTAAACAAATAAATGAATCAAGCAACTAGCAAACCAAACTAAACTAACGGTGCTCTATCTAAAAACGGAACGACCGCGGGACACTACTCTGAAGGCGGTCCATAGAGATCTTCATGTCCCGTGGCCTTGAAGAGCCTCTTGAGCTTTGCGCACAGGGCCTTGCGGAGGAGTTCCATCTTGTCCTCCCATTCCATACGTGCGAGCTCGCCCTCCGCCACCTTCTCGTCCAGGTGGTTGATCCTCTGCTTTGCCAATGCCAGTTCCTCCTCCAGGATCTCCACGGTGGGCAGCTTCTCTTCCTCTTCTTCATTGTCCTCCTCATCGGAGAACTCCATGTCCCCGGGCAGCCCTTTGATGGATGGGGGATGCCTATGGCGCCGGACTCTAGGGTGGCGTCGTGGCGGAGAGGACTGGGATGAGTTTGCCAGCCCCAGCTCGTTCCGGTTGAGCGGCGGGACGAGGACTTTTCCGTACCCTCCTCCCGGGATGCGTTCTCCCTTGATGAAGAAACGCGGTGGGCTTTCTGGCGTGTAGTCCGGCTCCTCTCCGGCCTTCTCCTTGGGCAGCAACAACGCCAGATCCGACACCCTCGAGGAGGATATTGACCTCGGGCGTAGCTGGCCTTCGTTCGGCCTTGGTGATGGCGAACGAGGTGGTTTCTTGATCCCTTTTAGTGGGGCGAGGAGCTCGTTGAGTGCTGAGCGGTGAGGGGAGTTGCCGCGCCTCACCGGGCTACGGCCCGGTGTCCTCCCCCGGTGCACGTCTCCCGCTGCGTCGATGTCGGAGATGCGGAAGGCGTGCTCCTGCCGGGAGGAGTTGCCGTTCCGGCTACTGCTGCTCGAGCCCTGGGCTGATGTTGTGCCCTTGGAGGAAAAGGAGGCCATGGTGGCTGTGTTCTATGGGATGGAGTTGGCTTAGATGAGATGGGAAACGTCGACAGAGAGTCTCTGTTTTTATCGGGGATTTCAGATCAGAAAAACGGAGGTTCCCGACGATTCCCTCGCGACCCTCGGGATATCTTTAACTGTAGATGTATCCGGGCGAGCATATCCGTCCCTGGGGCCTGGGAGGCCAATTCGCCCGAACCAGCTGGTTCGACCGAACTGGGCCTGTTCGCCCGAACAGGTCCCTGGGCCCCCAGGTGCGTGGCCCGTGTCGTGGTTCGAGGTTTTGGTCATGGGAGATTCGAGTCGAGGAGGTTTTTAAGGTTCAGGAGGTTTTGGCCCGGAAGGATTTGAAAATGACGAAAGTTTGACACGGGAGTTGAAGACGAGAACCTTGTCTCCCGGCTTGAACGTTTTGACCTTGATTCTCTTATCATGCCATCTCTTGGTCCGTTTTTTTATAGCCGGGAGCTGTGGTATGCTCTCTCCCTCATCTCATCTAGCTCGGCCAGCTGGATCTTCCGTTTGAGGCCGGCAGCTGGAAGGTCCATACCCCACTTCCTAATGGCCTAGTGAGCTCTAAACTCCATTTCTACAGGTAAATGGCAGGTTTTGCCATAGACTAGTTGATATGGGGTCATGCCTATGGGCGTCTTATAGGCCGTGCGGTAAGCCCAGAGTGCATCTGGAAGTTTATCCTTCCATTGCTTGCCCATCTCATTTATGGTCTTTTTTAGAATGTTTTTTATTTGCTTATTGGAAGTTTCTGCTTGACCGCTAGTTTGGGGGTGATAGGGTGTGGCTACGTTGTGCTGCACCCCCAAACTTGAGAGATACTTACGGAAGGCTGAATCTATGAAGTGGGAGCCGCCATCACTAATGACTATTCTAGGAACGCCAAAACGGGGGAATATAACCTCATGAAACATTCGTCTCGCATTCTTAGAGTCAGCCGCTAAGCAAGGCAAGGCTTCTACCCACTTAGAGACGTAGTCCACTGCTACTAGGATGAATTGACAACCCTCGGAGTTTGGGAAGGGACCCATGAAGTCTACCCCTCAGACATCGAAGATTTCTACTTGAAGATTGCTAGTGAGTGGCATCGCGTCTCTAGTATTGATGTTTCCGTGTTTCTGGAAGCGGGGGCACCGCATGACAAATGCTCTCGCATCTTCATACATGCTGGGCCAGTAAAAACCACACTGCCAGACTTTAGCATTGGTCCAGAAAGCACCGTAGTGTCCTCCGTACGGGGCTGCGTGGCATCTCTCCAGGATTTTATAAGCCTCATGTGCGGGTACGTACCTTCTGAGGAGTCCGTCGCTACAAATCCTAAAGAGGTACGGGTCGTCCCAAAGGGGTGAAGTTGGCTCTCATAGGCTAGCCATTTCCTATTCTCTTCAGGGGGGACATAACCCGTTACCATGTAGTTTACTATGTTGGCATACCACGGATCACCAGTGGTGACCTTAAGGAGGGTGTCATCCCGTAAGTAGTCGTCGATTGGGAGATCGGACGGGACTTGCATTCGGGACAAGTGGTCAGCCACTGAGTTCTCTACTCCTTTCTTATCTTTTATCTCAATGTCAAATTCTTGGAGTAGAAGAATCCAGCGGATGAGTCTCGGTTTTGCATCCTTTTTGGTCAGAAGGTACTTCAGAGCAGCGTGATCGGAATAGACTATAACCTTGGCCCCAACTAGGTAGGACCGGAATTTGTCTATAGCGAATACGACTGCTAAGAGCTCCTTCTCCGTGGTTGCGTAGTTGAGCTGATGGCCAGTGAGCGTTTTGCTAGCATACGAGATAGCGTAATGCTTCTTGTCCTTAGTTTGGCCCAACACAGCTCCTACAGCATAGTCGCTCGCATCGCACATGATTTCGAATGGGATGCTCCAGTCGGGAGGCTGGATGATGGGAGCGGAGATGAGTGCCTTTTTGAGGGTGTGAAATGCGGCATAGCACTCCTCATCGAAAATGAAGGGGGCATCTTTGGCTAAGAGATTGGTCAAGGGCTGAGATATCTGGGAGAAGTTTTTGATGAAACGCCTATAGAATCTGGCATGGCCAAGGAAGCTACGGATCCCCTTGACGTTTGTGGGAGGTGGAAGTTGCTCGATCACTTCTATCTTCGCTTTGTCTACCCTGATCCCACGTTCTGACAACCTATGTCCTAGGACAATCCCCTCTCACACCATAAAATGGCACTTTTCCCAGTTCAAAACAAGGTGTTTCTCTTCACACCTCTGGAGGACCTTGTCCAGATTTCTCAGACATTCGGTAAAGGTCTTTCCGTAAACTGAGAAATCGTCCATGAACACTTCCATAATCTCCTCAATCATATCGGAGAAGATAGACATCATGCAACGTTGAAAAGAGGTAGGTGCGTTACATAACCCGAAGGACATTCGCCGATAGGCATATGTCCCGTAGGGGCATGTGAACGTGGTTTTACTCTGGTCTTCCGGGTGGATGGGAATTTGGTGGTACCCAGAGTAACCGTCAAGGAAGCAGAAGAAAGAGTGTTTGGCTAACCGTTCAAGCATTTCGTCTATGAACGGAAGGGGGAAATGGTCTTTCTTGGTGGCCTTATTGAGTCGACGATAGTCGATGCACATACGCCAACCAGTAACGGTGCGCTGAGGGATGAGCTCATTTTTGTCATTGCGTACTACCATCATTCCTCCCTTCTTAGGAACGACTTGAACGGGACTAACCCATTCACTATTGGGCACAGGGTAGATGATCCCCGCGTGAAGGAGTTTGAGAACTTCCTTTTTCACGACCTCTCTCATGGCATTGTTTAACCGTAGTTGAGGTTCCCGAGACGGTGTTGCTTCAGAATCGATCGGGATGCGATGAGTGCAAACATTTGGGCTAATCCCTTTCAGGTCTTGGAGAGAATATCCTAAGACCGATCGATTTTTCTCCAGGATAGTGATGAGTTGCTGGGTTTCTACCTCGGAGAGTTTATCACTAATGATCACTGGAGTTTGCTTATCCCCAAAGAGGAAAGCATACCTAAGTCCAGGCGGAAGAGGTTTGAGCTCGATTGGAGATGGTTTTGGAGTTTCGTTTGTATCAAGCTCAATCGGAGGATGAGTTTCCTCCTCCTCCGTAAAGAATGGAATATCCTCTTCTGGAATAGGTTGCTCGAGGTCTAGCAAAGAAGCTGACCTGACTTCCTCTAACGGGTCAGGATCGGGGTCTGCCTCTATTGGAGTATTCAAAGATTGGGCATAGGAGACAGGGATAAGTTCTTTACCGATCCTAAGCTCTACTAGCTGGTTTATTGGTGCTTTTTCCAGAATCTTCAAGATTGGCCTGCCTATGAAGATGGGATGTGTGGTAGTGCTAGGTAGGTCGAAGATGTGAAAATCCATGAAGAGTTCAGGATCGTTGACCTTAACGGGTGTGACCCGTAAGATCCCCAAACAGTCCAGGATTCTTCCTGAAGTAAACTTAAGTCGTTTTTGAGAAAACGACCATGAGTTATCAGGGAATTCGGTTCGCACCAAAGAGCTAGAGATTATGTTGATTCCGAGGCTCGGGTCGTACCCAATTTCTCGGTCAAGGCCCATGATCTCACAGAATATCCTTTTGGTTTTTCTGGGCATCTTGACCACCTCGGTCGAGGCTTCGGCCTCATCTAGCCACTCCCGACTCATGATAGCAGAGAGACGTCCCAGGTACTCCCGCTGGTATACCAATTCTTCTTTGTCGGGGGCCCGATCCTTTTGCTCTACACATCGTTCCCGTGGGAAACTTGTTGCACTCCGATGTATTCGAATAGATCATCGTGCAGGTCTTGGAGGGAATATATTAAGACCGATCGATTTTTCTCCAGGATAGTGATGAGTTGCTGGGTTTCTACCTCGGAGAGTTTATCACTAATGATCACTGGAGTTTGCTTATTCCTAAAGAGGAAAGCATACCTAAGTCCAGGCGGAAGAGGTTTGAGCTCGATTGGAGATGGTGGGCCCACTACTGCACCGCCTCTACTTTGCACACGTGCTAGTCCAGCTCCTGAGGTCGGTTGGCAGGTCGGTTCGCGTCTTGGGCTGGCCTGGAGGGCCTCCGGTGGAGTCTAGCAAAGAAGCTGACCTGACTTCCTCTAACGGGTCAGGATCGGGGTCTGCCTCTATTGGAGTATTCAAAGATTGGGCATAGGAGACAGGGATAAGTTCTTTTCCGATCCTAAGCTCTACTAGCTGGTTTATTGGTGCATTTTCCAGAATCTTCAAGATTGGCCTGCCTATGAAGATGGGATGTGTGGTAGTGCTAGGTAGGTCGAAGATGTGAAAATCCATGAAGAGTTCAGGATCGTTGACCTTAACGGGTGTGACCCGTAAGATCCCCAAACAGTCTAGGATTCTTCCTGAGGTAAACTTAAGTCATTTTTGAGAAAACGACCATGAGTTATCAGGGCATTCGGTTCGCACCAAAGAGCTAGAGATTATGTTGATTCCGAGGCTCGGGTCGTATAGCCAGAGAGTACCATTTCTTTGCTCCTCCCGCTAGTGAAAAAGGGAATAGCTTGCATTTGAGTGTCTCTTGTGTCATGCCCGCAATGGTCAGGCATGAGCAGAGTTGTTCAAACTCGCGCAAATGCGCGTATGGACTCTCGGCCTTACGAGTCTGGTAGAGGTATTCTACTGATTGATCGAGCAGATCAGAGGATACAGATAGATACTTGCTTCGGGACAAGGGAACCGGTGGACACACAGAAAGGGATGAGAAGGGGTGCCACTATTTCCCAACTGGGGAATCCTACGGACCGGAACTAACGTGATGGGCTACAAAGACCGGAAGGGCTGTCACCACCTTACGGCTACCACCTCCGTTGCGACGGGAATAAACTAAGTTAGTCTCAAGTATAGGCACCACGCCTACACTAGTCAACTAATACTTATCTCCTATAGAAAGATAAGCACCCAAGCTAAGCAACCAGTATACAGTTATACCAATCAACTAAGCATTGAACGAAGAACCAGCAAGCATATAAAAGTAAGAACTGAATGCTCAATTAATCAGAGAGAGATACAAGAGTTACCAGACAAGACCCGGATGTTACTCGAAGTGAAGTCGCATCCGTAGAGGTACAGCGGGAAGAGGGGCCGACACTTCGGCTCCTCTTCGGGACGCTCACCTCTCCTCTCTCCCTATCTCTACTGATACAAGTGGAGAACTAACAGTGCTTCGCCTGCACTCTACTCTTGTGTTGTGTCTTTTGCAGGTGAAATTGGGCCTCTATTTATAGCAGGGAAGGACGGTGGAGGCAGAGTAGCAGCCAAGGCAGCTGGGAGGCGGTGCCGGGCCGTTCGGGCGAAATCCCCGGTTCGGCCGAACTGCCCAGTTCGCCCGAACCGGTGGATCCACCGACTCAGTAGCCAAAGGCCAGGATTGCACCCTGGAGGCTGTTCCTACCTTCGGCCGAATAGGCCACTTCGACCGAAGTGGGCCCGGCCCAGTACTGCACCGCCTCTGCTTTGCACACGTGCTAGTCCAGCTCCTGAGGTCGGTTGGCAGGTCGGTTCGCGTCTTGGGCTGGCCTGGAGGGCCTCCGGTGGACTCGTGGGCTCCGTCGGGTTGGATATGGGCCACCGGTCTTCTGGATATGGTTTGAGCCGGCCCAGAGTGGCGTGGTCGTGGTCCACAAGTCTTGCCCAGCTAGGGGGTAACCGGCCGAACGGAGTCGTTCGGCCGAAACGGTCATTTCTGACCCTTATAGCACGTGTTTCTCCATTTTGTACTTGCATAGAGGACAATCACCAAAACATGTGGAAATAGCTATGGTGTGTGTCCCCATTGTGTTTGTTTTATACTCAGTTGGAGGTCGGAAATCGGTCTGTAACGACCGCCAGCAACCGAGATCGACGTACGCCTACGGAGTCACACCATAGGGGGGTCGATGGCGTCCAGAGCGCGGGCATCGCACCCATCCATGTGCAACGTGTGGAGTTCCCCATCGCATGTACTCCCAACACGGGACTGGGTCTAACGTGACCTAGCCGATGGATCACCCGTCCTCGGTGGAATCCGGAAACACCCTTTCACCTTGTGTCCACTAACGCCGTTGGCCCCACTGGTAGCCACTGGCAAGCTAGAGCCGTACAAGTTACTTGACCAAGACCAGAGCCATAATAGTTCTAGCGGTGGCGACAGGCTCCTGGGTTGCCGCTTTAAGAACCGGACCTTACGGAGAGACACTAGAGCAAAGCACACAACACATGCTCTAGCTCCCTAAACCAAGTTGCTAAAAAGCAAGTTTTATCATTAATGTTGAGGTGAACCATTAAGTCAAAATTCATAGTTAAATAATGGTGATAGTAGCTGCGCATAACAAAAATCTACCCATGTGCATAAACCCAAGGTTATCAA
>OAMR01000273.1:203163-215214 GCA_900205405.1 Echinochloa crus-galli | reverse complement strand
TAACTTTTCTAGGATTCAAACAAATGCAAATTAAATTCGAATTTAAACAGAATTTAAATTCCAACTTAACTTGCCATCAAACAAAACACAGTGCAGCAGCATGAATGCAACAAAAATATTTCTACAACTTATATTTGATTTTAATGTTCATAAATAATTTATTGAACCTATATTAAATATGAGAAATTCAATAAAAGCAAATTAATTACTAACAATTTTAAATGGGCTATTTTTGGGTGTTACAGCTGAATTGGTCAATTCCGACCCCTATAGCTCATATTTCTTGTTAATGTACCTACACAAGTGAAACATTGATGGCAAGTTAAGTTGGAATTTAAATTCTGTTTAAATTCGAATTTAATTTGCATTTGTTTGAGCCCTAGAAAAGTTAACTCAAGTCGAGTTTGCTTTTGCTCCCTAAGCTTTTTCCCTGTAACTTTTCTAGGATTCAAACAAATGCAAATTAAATTCGAATTTAAACAGAATTTAAATTCCAACTTAGTTTGCCATCAACCAAAACACAGTGCAGCAGCATGAATGCAACAAAAATATTTCTACAACTTATATTTGATTTTAATGTTCATAAATAATTTATTGAACCTATATTAAATATGAGAAATTCAATAAAAGCAAATTAATTACTAACAATTTTAAATGGGCTATTTTTGGGTGTTACAGCTGAATTGGTCAATTCCGACCCCTATAGCTCATATTTCTTGTTAATGTACCTACACAAGTGAAACACTCCAAAACTCGTGGAACTTTATTAGAAATAAACCTAAGTTCATGGAATGTCACATATAACCTCTTTTATTCCTGAGTATTGGTGGTCAAGAATGGGTTGTGCGGGACCAGGATCTCTAGGGCCGCTCATCCACGGGATTAAACTACTCGATAGGGAAAGTTTGATCCGACTACTTTCAACCAGTCGGCTATGGTGCAAGACGGCGTAGTTGATTGGAAAGACTAGTCGTGTACTGTTAGGAGACTCGCCAAAGTACCCTATTGTAGTACTCCTTGTTGTATATGAATATGATCATATAACAGACTTGTAACACTGTTCCCCAGATATATAAGGCAGAGCAGGGACCCCCTCAAAACAGCTCAACTCATGTGCAATACAATCAAGCACACATGACGTAGGGTATTACGCTACTCGCGGCCCGAACATGTCTAAATCTTTGTGACCCACGAATCTACTCTCTAGGGTACCCCCAGGCATATGTGCTCGACAAAGCCCACGACATCGAGGAGGGTGCAACTTTCGTCATCGGCGCATGACCCTTCATCGCTGATGGTAAGGCTGGTTTCATAAGTCTCCTTGCGGATCGTCCATGCCTGTACCCGATGATGGCATCTCCACTGGAGTCACTCCGCGATCTTGTCAAGACGCAAGTCTCGACGACTACTCCGGCAATGACTTCGGCCTCGACTCCGACACGTCGCACGACTTCGACCTCGACTTTGACTCCGATTTTGACTCCAATTGGGACTCCTCAAGACGAGACCGGGTACAACTCACTTCCAATTATAGAAGGAGCCGGGAACTCCGAGCTGACTATGCCATCGGACAACAAGTCCACACCTAAAGTCCTCATCGGAGTCCAACCGTGGAATGCTGCAAGGACTCTGAGCCAGCCTCTAAACCATCAGTGGAGAACGAAGATGATGACTTCACGGTTCTACTGAACGACATCCTTGACAATGTCACACACTTAACCTGCTGTGCCCACTTGAAGACCGACTTCGAGCTTGAAGAACCACTTGTCTATCTCCCGTCATGACTAGTCGTGACCAGCACACCAGGAGGACATGTTTTTCACTGGTCTGACGCGATACCTACTGACACCTGTCAGGACAACGAGTCAACATTAGCCGTAGTTATCCTAGAAGAACTACCCTACCAAGACGGCAAGACTGTCTCCATCACCACCTCCTCTGACAGCACAGGAGACAACTTCTCCAACGCTCCGACCTTATTACTATCGACCCCCTCTGACCCCGGCAGAGAAGTCTTCATGGCTGGCTCTGGCGACCAAGGTACCCAGTACGAACGCGAGCTGGTCGGTGACATCTCCGATGAGGAATGCACTGCCAATGGAGAAACTGAAGAACAGAGAACCTCAAGACAAGCAAGAAACGCCAAGCGCAAGCAAAGGCATCTCAACATAGCCATACGTGCAACCGTGACCCAAAACCTTACACGGGACTTCGTGATGGTTGGTGACCAGCCAGTACTCCAGGATGCTCCTATAAACATCTCCGTTGCAGCGGCCATCATTAGGGCTATGCCTGAAACACCAAAAATCAGGTAGGTCCTGACTCTCTTAGAGATAGCTCGGGAGAACATCAACACCAGTCCCGCATCAAGCCACCATGCCTCGAGCGGCAGACGCTCTGGAGGCAGGCGCTCGCAACTCAAACCAGCAGTATCTGCTCACTTGAGTCATGCTCCTTGAGAGCCATCGGGTGGAGCAGCTGGAAGACAAGCTAACGAACAAGTCCCTAACGCCAGACAACAAGATGGCAACAGACCACACGACGGGGCTAACCGCGATGGCGATCTTCGCACCCACATCAATGCCAACCGAGACGCTCGTTCTGTAATCCAGTCGAGTAGAGCAAACCACATCAACTAGGAGTTTTGCCAGCGTGAAGAATTCAATCGTCGCTACGGGCCACTACCCTGTGACCAATATCATCCACCACGGAACAACGGCCCTCCTCGCGACAACAACCACGACCGCACTCCACGCAGACGCGACCGCGACCACCCACATGGTGAAGATCATCAACCACGCAACAACGATGCCCCTCGCGACAATGACCGCGACCGACGCAATCGCGACCATAACCGTGGATGGCCAGGACCTGACAACTCACCAAGCCACAGCTCAGGCAATCGTGGCCACCACTACGACTCCGACCGCAGCGATGGCCACCATGGACGTAACCGTTCGCCAGCAGACAAGTATGATAGCTTCCGAATCTTCTCTAGCTGCATCAAGAAGATCAAGCTGCCAAGCAGGTTCAAAACAACCAGAATCGAGAAGTTCATGGGCAAACAAGACCCTGAACAGTGGCTGAGAGTCTACTCGACTGCAATCCAGATGGCGGGAGGATCCAATGACGTAAAAGTCAGCTACTTCCCCATCATGATGGATACTACCCCACTTACATGGCTCGAGGAGCTCTGCCCCGGGTCCGTCAACTCCTCAGAAGATCTCACCATGAAGTTCACCGCCAACTTCCAGGGAACCTGGGCACAACCCGGAACCCGGTTTGAATTGGCACTCTGTAAACAGGATAAAGGTGAAACCCTACGCAAGTTTATCAAGAGGTTCTTTAAAAAAAGAGCCACAATCATGGATATATCTGACCGCGAGGTCATTGATTGCTTGCACGACGGACTCTACGCTAGAGAGCTACATCGTGAGTTCGGCAGATGACGCCCAACAACAATCCCCGAGCTAAGGCGTATGGCAGCCGAGTGGGCTGATCAAGACGACCGTGAGCGCGAGCGCTTTGACAGGCGCCGCGACAATAGCAACAACGACAATAACTGCAACAAAGACGGTAAAGATCGCTCCAACAACAACAACCACAACTTCAACCGCGACAATAAAAAGTGCAAGCCAGACAGCACTGTTGCGGCAGTCGAGCGCCCTACGCGGAAGAAAAACACGGTCTCCATCGACAAAGTGATGAATGGACCCTGCCCATATCATTCGAACGGCCAGAATAAGATGGCCAACTGCTTTCACCTTAAATAGGAAATGGACAAGCAAGGCCCAACAAAGGCAGACAAAAGAGGATGATAAGGAGGACGACAAGGACCGTAAAAACTTCGGTAATGGCTACCCCTAAGTTGAGAATCTCATAGCAGTCCTGTTCAGTGGTGAGTCCTTAAACCAGTCAAAGCGGGCAAAGAAACTATCACTCCATGGAATCATGGGAATACAACCAGCCACCCCGACGTACCTCAAGTGGTCTGAGGTCCCCATCACCTTCTCTAGGAAAGATCAGTGGACCAACTTCGCTAACCCAGGTAGATATCCGCTAGTCTTGGACCCGATCGTGGCAAAAGCCAGGCTAACCAAAGTACTCATTGATGGGGGCAGTGGGCTCAATGTCATCTTCATGAAGACCTTCACAAAAATAGGACTTGATATCACCATGTACCTAAGGCCCACGAAGTCCCTGTTCTATGGCATCATACGTGGCAATGCTGTGATTCCCCTGGGACAAGTCACGCTCCCAGTAACCTTTGGGACAAAAGTCAACTTCAGGACAGAGTACATCAAGTTCAAAGTGGCAGATTTTGAGACCTCGTAACATGCTATCCTTGGGCGTCTGTTGGCGGTGGTTACGGCCTAATTTTTGACCTCCAACCGAGTATAAAATTAAAATAATGAAACAATGCACCATAGCTATAGGGTTTATTTCTAATCATTTCCACAAGTTTTGGTGTTTCTCTAATGTGCAGGCACATAATTGACAAACATGGACTAAAGGGGACAAATTTGGCCAATTCGGCCGAACCACTTGGTTCGGTCAACTTACCCCCCTTAGCCTATACACATGCGGCACAATCCAGGAAGCAAAGCACTGCCAGGGGAGGTCTAGTGCACAAATGCCACAACAACCATGACCGAGCAATGATGAGGCGAGTCACATGGATCGATGACATCACTGATCCAGGGCAAAGTAACACAACCCCAGCCAAACGGAGGCGATCCATGACACCCCAAGGCAGAGGCGGTGCATCGGAGGGCTGTTGGGCGCTGGACCCAGTTCGGCCAAATGGATTGGTTCGGTCGAACCATCCCAAAGCATGTCCCTATGCAACCAACCCTGGGAACTAACTCTAGGATGTGAATCCAGGCTGTAGGCACTGAGGCGGTGCCACGTGCCACAGTTCGGCCAAACAAGCCGGGCACCGCCTCTCAATGCCTTGGGCCTTGCTCCACCTCCAACCACCTTTGTCCACTATAAATTAGAGCCCCCTAGCACCTATTTCAACACACATAACAACAGGAGAGTCCCTTAGCGAAGCTCTACCACTTTCATACTTAGAAGATATGGAGAGAGGATAGGTGAGCGTCCTGGAGAGGAGCCGGAGTGTCGACCCCTCTTCCCGTTCTACCTCTACGGATGCGTCTCAGCTTCGAGTGACATCCGGGTCGTGTCTGGTAACTCTTGTATCTCTCTCTAATTAATTGAGCATTCAGTTCTTACTTTTATATACTTGTTGGTTCTTCGTTCAGTGCTTAGTTGATTGGTATAACTGTATACTGGTTGCTTGGCTTGGGTGCTTGTCTTTCTATAGCAGATAAATATTAGTTGACTAGTTTAGGTGTGGTGCCTAGACTTGAGGCTAACTTAGTTTGCCCCTGAGTCTGCAGAGGTGGTAGTCGTTAGGTGGTGACAGCCCTATATGGCCTTTGTAGCCCATCATGTTCATCTCGGCTTGTAGGATCCACCAGTGCAGGATAGATCACACCCCTCTCTCATCCCTTTCTATGTGTGGTAGATTATGTTGTCCCGAAGCAAGTATCTAGCTGTACCTTCTAACCCGCTCAGTTAATCAGTAGAGTACTTCTACCAAGCTCGTGCCCTCTCTACCCTCTTATCGCTTCTCTTCCCTCTTTGTTGTTGTCATCCACTTCATCCATTTGATCCACTCCATCCATTACCCTTGGACAACTTAGTTTAGAATTAGTTCACTTCTCGTTCTCCGTGGAAATCGATACGTTGGAATACTCCTGGGTGAAAGCTACATCGGTATCCATCCGCTTGCGGATTTATCTATAGGCCGTAAGGAGTGCCAACAACGTCCAGCCCTCGCCAAATTCATGGCGATCCCGCACTACGTGTACCTTGTTCTCAAGATGCCCACTCCTAAAGGAGTCCTTTCCCCAAAGGGTGGTCTGAAGATCGCTTATGACTGCGACATGGAAGCAGTGGAGTTCGCTGCCACCTCGCAAGTCCCCATCTAGATGCTGAAATTACTCGCCCTGACTTGGTATTGCGACGCATGCAGAAGACTGACGGCCTATACAAGCTTATGTCAAGTTGGGAGGGTCGTTCCTCGTCAAGCAAGTTATTGGGGCTGGAACATATCGCCTCCAGACTCAAGAAGGCGAAAACTTACCAAATCTATGGAATGTCGAGCATCTTAGGAAATTCTACCCGTAAAACGGGTTTATGTAACAACTCCAATGTATTTCGATGATTACAAGATCAATAAAGTTATGGTTTCCCTATCAATTAAAAATTGCAGTATACATCTCACCTCTTAACTATACTCTCATTAGAGAGAGCCTGTGTACAGCTTGCCGCTTAAAAAGCCCAGGCCCAGGGTAGTTTTCACTCTATTCACAGAAGCCAAGACTACTTTTATTAAAAGTGACGCTAAGCCTCAGAAGTCTTGGTAGAGCTACCCCTTCGGCGCCTACTGCTACATGACAATGTCGTTAGGATTGAAGAGCACCGGAGCCACGTACCAACGAGCCATACAAAAGTGCTTATCATCCCAGATTGGCATCAATGTAGAGGCATATGTTGATGATGTGGTTTAAAAATAAGAGAACCACAAAACCTCATCGCTGACTTACAGGAAACGTTTGATAACCTCAGAACGTTCCGCTGAAAGTTAAACCCGACTAAGTGCATCTTTGGTGTTCCCTCAGGGGAACTACTCGGGTTCATTATCAGTCACAGAGGCATCAAGGCTAACCCCTACAAAATCACAACTGTCCTTAACATGGAAGCCCCGAGAAGCATCAAGGATGTACAAAAACTCAAGGGCTGCATACCAGCTCTCAACTATTTCATCTCAAGACTTGGAGAGAAGGGACTCTCTTTCTTTAAGCTGCTCAAGAAGCGAGACCAATTCAACAAGACAGAAGAAGCAAGTCAAGCCTTTGAACAAGTCAGCCTACTTGTCTACCCCCCAGTGCTTGTCGCTCCCATCAAAGATGACCACCACTATTTATACATTGCGGCCACAACACACGTGGTCAGCATGATCATTGTGGTCGAGCGCAAAGAGGAAGGCCACATATTCCCAGTACAGCGTTAGTATATTACATCATCGAAGTACTATCTGACTCCAAGATACGCTACCCTCAAGTACAGAAGCTACTCTACGCGATCTTTATCACCTCAAGGGAGCTAAGGCATTATTTTTCGGCCTGCCACATAACTGTGGTGACTAAGTTTCCCTTAGGCGAAATCCTTAACAACCCTGATGCGACTGAACGCATATGCAAATGGAAGGCGGAGATATCTGCGTACAACCTCGACTTCGCTCCCCAGACGGCCATCAAGTCACAGGCCCTTGCAGACTTCACGGTCGAGTGGATGGAGTTCCAGTATTCCAGGGCAACTACTCGCTCGTAGCATTGGATCATGTATTTCAACGGATCGCTGAAGCTGGAAGGTGTAGGAGCGGGTGTGTTACTAATATCTCCCAAAGGTGAACAACTCAAGTATGTTTTGCAGATTCTCTTCAAAGTTACCAACAATGAAGCAGAATACGAAGCCATGTTGCACGGGCTCCGCTTGGCCGCATCTCTTGGTATCAAACGTCTATGCGTGTATGGACATTCCACTGTTGTCATCAACCAAGTCAACAAGGACTGGGACTACTCTAAAGAAACAATGGATGCCTACGTCAAGGAAGTCCATAAACTCGAGTGCCAGTTCTATGGCCTGGAGTTTCATCATACCATCCGTGACTACAGTGTTGTTGCTAACGCTTTATTCAAGCTAGGCTCAAAATGCACGGATGTTCCAGCGGAGATCTTCATTCATGAATTGCATCAACCATCCATTAGAGAGCCGACACCCGAGGAGGTCACTCTAGCGCACCCACAGCCAGACCTACAGGTCATGGTCATCGACTCCGACTGGATGACTCCGTTTATCGAGTATCTAAGGGACCATAAACTTCCAGAAGATAAGAAAGCACAAGTACGCATCAGACGCTGAGCTGCGAAATATGTAGTAGTGGACAACACGCTTTATCGACGTGAGGCTTCAGTCAACGTTCTGATGAAGTGCATCACGGTTGATCGTTGAAGAGCACTGCTGGAAGAAATTCATGGAGGCATCTGCAGTAACCACGCAGCTTCTCGCACTCTAGTTGGGAAGGCCTACAAAGCTGGTTTCTACTGGCCATCAGCCAAGCCGAATGTAGAAGACATCGTTAAAAAGTGCCAATGTTTCCAATTCTTTGCCCAACAAGCCCATGTCCCGGCTCACGAACTCAACACGATCCCGCTATCCTGGCCCTTTGCGTGTTGGGGTCTCGATCTCGTGGGCCCTCTAGCTAAAGCTCCAGGTGGTTTCGAGTTGCTTATTGTAGCCATCGAGAAGTTCACCAAATGGATTGATGCTCAGTCTCTGGTAAACACGTGGGCAGAAAACCTGATTAAGTTCTTCGATGGAATTGTCTAGAGATTTGGCATACCTCATGAGATCATAGCAGACTTGGGATCAGTTTTCACAAGCGAAGAATTCCAAGACTATTGTGAGAAGTACTCGATCGAGGCACACTATGCTTCGGTCGCTCATCCACGCGCCAATGGACAAGTCGAGAAGGCCAATGGCTTGTTGCTACAAGGGCTAAAGCCCAGACTCTACGATCCTCTAAAGAAATACGGCGGCGAATGGGCCAAGGAGCTACCATCAATACTTTGGGGGTCTACGCACACAGCCAAGCCGCACAACTGGGTAGTCACCATATTTTCTGGTCTACGGGTCTAAAGCAGTCTTACCTGCTTATCTACTTTGGGAAGCCCCGCGACTAGAAAACTACGATGAACAAGTTGCTCAGCAGGAAAGGTTCCAAGATGTCAATGGTGTCGAAGAAGCCCGAGTGGCGGCTCTCATCCAGAATACTCGCTATCTCGAAGGCTTACGATGCTACCACCAATGCTCCGTCCAGCCTCATTCCTTTGTCATAGGAGACTTGGTATTGCGATGCATGCAGAAGACTAACGGCCTACGCAAGCTTATGTAACATTGGGAGGGGTCTTTCCACATCAAGCAAGTTATTGGAGCTGGAACATATCGCCTCCAGACTCATGAAGGCGAAAACTTACCAAATCTGTGGAATGTCGAACATCTTAGGAAATTCTACCCATAAAACGGGTTTATGTAACAACTCCAGTGTATTCTCGATGATTACAAGATCAATAAAGTTATGGTTTCTCTGTCAATTAAAAATTGTAGTATACCTCTCACCTCTTAACTATACTCTCATTAGAGAGACCCTGTGTACAGCTTGCCGCTTAAAAAGCCTAGGCCCAGGGTAGTTTTCACTCTATTCATAGAAGCCAAGACTGTTATTATTAAAAGCGACGTTAAGCCTCAGAAGTCTTGGTAGAGCTACCCCAGGCCCGTAACCGATGATGGCATCTCCACTGGAGTCGCTCCACGATCTCGTCAAGACTCAAATCTCAACGACTACTCCGACAACGACTTTGACCTCGACTCTGACACGTCACACGACTTCAAGCTTGACTTTGACCCCGATTTTGACTCCGATTGGGACTCCTCAAGACGAGACCGGGTACAACTCGCTTCCAATTATGGAAGGAGCCGGGAACTCCGAGCTGGCTACGCCATTGTTGGCGGTCGTTACGGTATGAATCCGACCACCAACTCTCGGGAATAAAAGAGGTTTTATGGTATGTAACAGTTGATTTTAGGTTTTACTTCTAATAAAGTTCCATGAGTTTTGGTGAGTGTCTCATTTGCAGGGACCAAGTCGGAAAAAGCCCGTTAAGGGGGGTAAAACTCCGGTTCGGCCGAAACCTTCCGGTTTCCGACCGAACCACCCCCCTTAAAAATCATGCAAGCACACGAGGTGTCATCCACGTCAGCGATGATGATGCGATGACCGTGCAAGCCACGTGGACTGCCGCCACGTCATTCCACGGGCCAAATTCATCGAAGAACAACAGAGCAAGCTAGCTAGGAGGCCCAGGAAGCAGAGGCGGTGCACGGGGGCAGCTCTGGGCCAGAAGCCCAGTTCGGCTGAACTGTAGGGCTTCGGCCGAACCGCCCCCAGCACCCAAAACTGCCTCCAGGGATGCATCAAGGCTGTAGAAGGTTATGGCGGTTGAATCTGACGTTCGGCCGAACTGGACGGTAACCGCCAGAACGTCCCGTGGCGGTTACTCCACTCAACCGCCCTTTGGTGCTATAAATGGAGATGTCTACTGCTCATTTCAACACACACCAAGCCAAGGAGCTCTCATTTCCACTTCTCTCTAGTAGAGTTAGGATAGTTTAGTTGGGAGTTAGAGTCGAGTCGAGCTTTTCCTCAGAGGTTCCGGAGTCATCTTCAGAAGCTCAGGTATAAGCTCTTGTATCTTTTCCTTTTCCTTTTGTAAGACTTGAGTTATCAATATAATTATCTTTATCATCTTGCCTTGGTCATTTATAGCTTGCTTCTACTTTATTCTAATTGCATCTATATCGTGTTTAGACTATAGTCGGTTCTAGTTCTAGTGCTTTTAGTTCTTGTTTAAGTCTTTGTCTTAGTTGGTTCTTCAACTTAGCTCAATATTTGCCGGTGAACTGTCACCAGGGGTATTGACGGGTTGCTTGCTTTTTCTAGTGAAGTAAGTAGTCATTGGTTAGTGTAGGTGTGGTACCCAGACTAGTCAGTGGCCTTGGTTTGCCCCCGATTCAACGAATGTGTGGTAGCCGTTAGGTGGTGACAGCCTTATACGGTCTTTGTAATCCACCTCGTTAGTCTCGGCCTGTAGGATCCCCCAGTGTGGAGCTGGTGGCACCCGTTCTCATCCCTTTCTGCGTGTCACTGGTGTCCATTGTCCCGATGCTAAGACATTAGAGTTAACCCAGACCTTCCAGTGCTGGCTCTTTAGCCGCTGTATCTCTAAGCCCGAGTGACATAGACAGATAAAGTCCATAGGAATCCTCTATCTCTTCTCGTTGTCCTCCCAGCTATCTATACCTTCTCTATCTTACCTGAGTCTCCCTTGAGCTGTGTATCACGGTATATCCACTACTATCCAATATCGTTATCCCCTGTCTTGTTTAGTTGTGTACCTTTCTCTGATAGTCTTGAATACCTGTTTACTAGTACTTTTGCCAAAGCTTCCCTGTGGAAATATAAATTACGATACCTCGGGATACTCCCAGGTGAAGTGCTACAGCGGTGATTCTGTGCACTTGCAGAATATTTATATATTTCACTGAGCCGTAAGGAAAACCATTGAAACACTCCTTACCCCAGTACCAGGATTCTCAATCCTGATATTGGATCGTAAGAAGTGCCAACAAGCATTTCTGGCGCCATTGCCGGGGAAGCAATTGGCTAGAATACTTTTAAACATTTATCTCGAGTTATCTGAGTTGAGTGCACCGCTACTCAAGCGGGTTTACCTTTGCTCTGTTCGTTGGTCTTTGTGAAGCATAGCCGTGCATGACTGGTTTCCAACTACGGTCAAGCTATCAAGAGAATCCTGAGTCACTTTTGAGGAAAGTACGACCCCATGTTGTACCTCCTCAGAGGCAACTCAGCTTGACGAACCCAGTCTTTCCCGACGTCGACACGGCTTCAGCATCGAGGATGGAAAGTAAGACGATACGCGAATTCTCGGCTCCATCGAGCGAGAATGTGCGTACCGGTCCCACTCCGCCTGTCGGAGACGGGACTTTCGAGCTCAAGCCAGCCCTCATCAACATGGTACAGGCTAGCCCGTTCTGCGGCAAGCCTCATGAAGATGCTAACGCTCATCTCCAACTTTTCCTGGAGATCTGCAACACCTTCACCATACGCGGTGTAAGTACCAATGCTATTCGCCTTTGTTTATTCCCGTTCTCCTTATTGGGTAAGGCAAAGCAATGGTTTTATGCTAGTCGTGAAGCTATAGACTCATGGGATAAGTGCACTAGTGCCTTTTTGCTAAAATTCTTTCCGGTTGGGAAAACCAACGCCCTCCGGAATAAAATTGCTAGTTTACAACAAGCAAAAGATGAAACAGTCCCAGAGGCATGGGAACGCCTCCA
>OAMR01000273.1:171497-196329 GCA_900205405.1 Echinochloa crus-galli | reverse complement strand
CCGCTGCCGCGGGGCCACCGCGAGGAACCGCAGGGAGGCGCGCGAGGGAGCCGGAGGGAGCGGCGCGGAGATGGCAGAGGGAGCAGCGCCTGTGGTGGGGGAGGGGAGGCAGCGGTGGCGACGAGGGAGGCATGCGCGGAGGGAGAGAGAGAGAGGAGGAGGAGGCGGCGCGGCGGCGCCGGGAGGCTGGGGGAAGGGGGGCGACGATGGCCGGTGGGGGAGAGCAGCCGGAGATGGAAGAAAGGGAGAGAGTTGGCTGGGTCAGGGGCAAGGCCATCTTTTCCCTTCGCTTGCCACGCTGGCAGCTGATTTGGAGTGTCACACGGCAAAAATGTGGTAAAATTGTATCGTTTTGATCACTCGTGTGGTAAAATCGTATTGCCGTTTGTAAGAATGATATTTAAAGAGTGGTCATCCGGTATAACTTTGAGTTATCAATATAGTTATCTTTATCACTTTGCCTTTGTCATTTATATCTTGCTTCTACTTTATCCTAGTTGCAGCATATATCTTGTTTAGACTATAGTCAGTTATAGTTCTAGTGCTTGTAGTCTTGTTTAAGTCTTTGTCTTGGCTGGTTCTTCGATCTTGCTTGATACTGGAGGTGAATTGTCACCAAGAGTATTGACAAGGTTGCTTGCTCTTGCTAGCAGAGTAAGTAGTCGTTGCCTAGTGTAGGAGTGGTTCCTAGGCTAGTCAGTGGCCTTAGTTTATTCCCGTCGCAACGGAGGTGGTAGCCGTAAGGTGGTGACAGCCCTTCCGGTCTTTGTAGCCCATCACGTTAGTTCCGGTCCGTAGGATTCCCCAGTTGGGAAATAGTGGCACCCCTTCTCATCCCTTTCTGTGTGTCCACCGGTTCCCTTGTCCCGAAGCAAGTATCTATCTGTATCCTCTGATCTGCTCGATCAATCAGTAGAATACCTCTACCAGACTCGTACCCTCTCTACCCTCCTATCACTCCTCTTCTCTTTGTTGTTGTCATCCACCTCATCCATGTCATTCACTCCATTCCATCTACCTAGGACAACTTAGTTTAGGATTAGTACACTTCTTGTTCCCCGTGGAAATCGATACCTTGGAATACTCCCGGGTGAAAGCTACATCGGTATCCGTCCGCTTGCGGATTTATCTGTAGGCCGTAAGGAGTGCCAACAAGCTTTCTGGCGCCATTGCCGAGGATGGTAGCTGTTTTGATTCCGAACCCAAGTTGTCGGTGTATCCCCATCATCCACTATCCATATGGATTACACTCTTACCTTATGTCAACATTCGGCTCCAAAGGGCAATTGTTTGGAGCCACCACCATCATTACATCCCATCCACACACCTAGCTATGGGCTGCGTCCCAGCTTCATAGCCATGGTTTGAGGGCAAACGTTCTTAGGAACGAATGCTGAGAGTCCATACGTGCATTTGCGCGAGTTTGAGCAACTTTGTTCGTGTCTCGCAATTGCGGGCATGACACAAGAGATACTTAAATGGAAGCTATTCATGTTCTCATTGATAATTAATGGGAGGAGCGAAGAAATGGTACTCTCTGGCTGTCAGTACTATGGATGGGAGCTGGGAAGTTCTCAAGGAAAAATTCTGCCTAAACTTCTTCCCAGTCTCCAAGGTAGCTAGTCTCCGAGCGGAAATCATTAACTTTAAGCAATTAAAGGGAGAATCGTTAGGAGCTGCCTGGGCTTGTTTCAAGCAAATACTGGCCTCAGGACCGGATCTGAGCCTACCAGAACCTGTTGTTTTACAACATTTTAGCCTTGGCCTCTGTCCCGTAGCCACCACTTTCTTGGACTCTGCTTCTGGAGGGTCGTTCTTTCATTTGGTTCCTAGTGAAGCGAGGGTAATCCTGGATCGTATCCTGGATGACACTCCCTACACTGGAATCTATGATGAAGTCCCCGGTGAAGAGAAGCAGCCTGAGCCTGAACCTGAAGAGCCTATACACACACAATCTAAATTAATCAGCTCTTCCATTCCATTAGAACCCGAAGCTTATTTCGAACCACGACCATACTCTAGCCAGGACCATTATAAACCACTCTACACCACTCCTTATGATTTTGACGATGATCTATTCGATGACATCGAGAGTGCAGCAAGTTTCCCATTGGAACAATGTAAGACCCTAAAATAGCCCAATTTAAAATTTTAGTAATTAATTTGCTTTTTTGCTAAAGTGCTCATGATTAATATAGGGTAAATAAATAACTTCTAATAATAAAAATCAAATATAAGGCTTTGAAACATTTTTGTTGCATTCATACTGCTGCATTGGGTTTTGACTGGTTGTGAGTTAAATTGGAATTTAAATTCTATTTAAATTCAAATTTAATTTGCATATGTTTGAGCCCTAGAAAAGTTGTTTAGGTTGGAGTTTGGTTTTGCCCCCCGAACTCTTTGGCTCGTCCTGATTCCCGTCCTCCGTCTTTCTTTCCGAAGCGGCCCAGCTCTTCCTGTGGCCCAACCTGGCCCAGCAGCGTCCCCGCATCAGCTCGGCCCAGCGCCAGCATTCTAGCACTCCCGTGCCCACCTTCTTTTCGTCCCAGCCGCGCCGTGCTCCCCGATTCCGCTCGGCCCAATCGCACTGCGCCGGCCCAGCTTACAGCCACCCCGCTCTCTCTCACCGACCGCTGGGCCTCGCACGACGGGGTCGTCCCCTACCTTGCGCCAGGCTCGAACCCAAGCCGGACTCGAGCTCGCCGTACCCCCGCGCCTATCCTGAGTCCTGGCCCACCCCGCCTTGCCAATGGACCCGCCGAACCTTCGCGGAAACTTCCTCCGTCACAACCTTTCCTTTTTGTGCCCATGGCCTTGGCATTGTGCCGCCTCGGCGCCCCAGGCCCCCCGCACCTCACCGGGGCTATAAAACCAGGGCCGTCGCACCCTCTAGGCCATCATCCAACCTTAACACTGAGCTCCCAAGCCTCCTTCCCACACCACGCCGCCCGAACTCGTGCACCGCCATCAATTTCCGCTGGTGGCAGTGTTACGCCCTTCGGCTGCACCTCGGCCCTTGCTTTGTGGTAAGGCAGCTCCCCCTCTTCGCGTTTCTGCCCCAATTCATGCTCGAATTCGATCTGATTGGCTCGTCTCCCGTGAAGCCATAGGTGCAAACCCCATTTAAAACCGTGGCCCGTAGCTCGGTTTCGAGCTACTCCGGTGAGCTCGCCGCCGCCGCCCGCTCAGCGCCACCGCGTACCCAGGTTGCCGCTGGTGAAGCTAATCCCCACCTAACCCCGACCGCCCGATCCGGATCTAACGGCCGCAACGCGCCCCGTCCCTGGGTCAAACCGACCGCATACTGGTCAGCGAGCACTACTTGTTAAAAAGCCCTTCCATTATTTGAAAATCAACCGACGGTCCACTCCCGTTGTAAAAATAATTACATCTAAGTCCTTTCTTCACGTAGGCCCCTGTAGTTTTACGCATAATTATGTTTAGGTCCCTGGTTCTTCTCGAATAACCCCTAAAACTTTTCAAAATTTGCCAGCAAGTCCCTGTAACTTAGAAACCCCATATCTTTCTCGTTTTAGCTCCGATTAAAGTGATTCTTGCGCTCACATGTTCATAGCGAAGCGTAGATTAGTTCTGAATCCTTCTTTTGCTCTGTTTCTACTGTTTGGTGTGCTGTTGTAATAGAATACCTTTGTTTGCATGTAGTGGCTTGCGTGGATGCTTGTGTGGTGATTCGTGTCCAGTCGGTGAGCCGTTTGCATTGGACTTCGAGTACGAGGAGGTTTTCCAGGAGCAGGACCAGCAGCAGCAACACTTTGTGGAAGGCAAGTTATAGCACAGACAATCCTTGCTACCTACCCACCTTGTAATAAATTGTTTCATACATGCATGTGTCTAAATTGATGTACCTTTAAGGTTGTACCTAGTCTTGATTACCCTGTCATTTGATTACCTTGGGATTATGCATTTGGGTAGAATCTTTGCTATGCGTAGCTACAATCACCATTGTTTAATTGTTAAATTTGACTTAATGGTTCACTTCAACATGATGATAAAACTTGCTTTTTAGCAACTTGGTTTAGGGAGCTAGAGCATGTGCTTCATGCTTTGTTCTAGTGTCTCTCCATAAGGTTCGGTTCTTAAAGTGGCAACCCAGGAGCCTATTGCCACCGCTAGAACTATTATGTCTCTATTCTTGGTCAAGTAGCTTGTACGTCTCTAGCTTGTCAGTGGTTACCGATGGGGCCGACGGCGTTATGGGAAACATGTGTGAGAGTATGTCTTGATCCACCGAGGATGGGAGATTCGTCGGCTATGCCCCCGTGAGGCACAATCTCGTGCTGGGAGTCCCTGCGATGGAGAACTCCACACATTGCATATTGTTGTGTGCGATGCTCGCGCTCTGGACGCCATTGACCCCCCTATGATGTGACTCCGTAGGAATACGTCAATCTCAGTGCCTGGGCCATGCTGCCTATGTTGTACCATAATCAGCCACTGTCTTGTTAGGGTGTCTTGTGAAAAGCCTCGTAACATCCCTATGCGGTCACACCTCGGAAGTGTGATTTGTGGGGTCTGATCCACCTCCGCATGGTTGGGTTTAAAGTTCTTTAGAGCTTTTACGCGACTGGTGGGTAAAGGGCGAAACCTCTACAGAGTGTAAATCTATCATGATAGCCTTGCTCAGGGTCACGAGCGGCCTGAATCCTTTTTTTCTAGAAGATCATGTTTATTCATGCTTAATGCCACTTATACTTTATTAATTGGGTTGCAACTAGGTTCCTTTCACTTGTAGTAACTTGGACAATGTTAAAACGAACCAACTAAAAATGCTAATGTAGTTTAGCCGTGTCTAGCCTTACTTTGAGCCTTCATACACCCGTGATATACTTGCTAAGTAAATGTTTTACTTACACTTGTCATTTATTCAACAAAATCCTGGATGGGTAATAGATTGGGCTATGCTTGAGCCTGCTGCTTAGTTTCCAGAAGATTTGTCGTACTACTGAGTTTCGTTCTCCCAGTCAGAGTCCCTGTGGATTGCGCCTTCGCTTAGTTGAGAGTTATTAGTCATCTGCTGTATTGGTTAGTTTATTTATGTTAAACTACGATGTAAAAGTCTATTTATTCAAGCATATCTTCTATGTTTATCATATTTGTTTACTATATGTGTATTATGACTTCCCGGGCACATATATGGCCGCATTCGGGTTTCTGTGTAAATCTGGGTGTGACAGATTGGTATCAGAGCCGTGCTGTCTGTAGGACCGCAGCCTAGATAGTACTGGTCATCCATTAAGGTTAATTTTGCCATAAAATCATTGCTTTCACTATCCTTGAAATTTCATCGCTAAATAAATGCTACCCTTGAGCATTTCCCCTCCTTGATAAATTTATCTTTTGGTCAATATATCCTTGGAAGTTTTTATCCTCTCCTTGATAATTATTTCTCATTGTTGCCTTCTAACATTTACTTCTACCTTGTTTGATATATTGTTGATCTTCAATCCTTTCCTATTCTAACTCCTTGGTGCTTGCTTAACCTAGAATATTTTATTTCTCACTTTGAAAGTGCTATTACTATTGTGAGTGTCCTTGATTACTCAGTCGTTCCTTGACACTATTTCGATTTCACTCCTTGTTCTTCAAGTATTATCACTTAGGATTCTTTCCTTGGTTTTTGATCTCAAAGTGTCCCATCTACTCTTCCTTTATTCTAAAACACTTAGATTGATTGTATCATTCCGATGCATTCCCAAGTCATATGAAAGATGAAGGTACTAGTTTACTACAAGAAGTTCAAGCCTGAGCAACTTCAGATTACAAGCCTGAGCGACTTCAGAGCACAAGACGACGTCACTCACTGCAACTACGCACAAAAAGTTGAGCACCAAACTAGACGAGTTCGAAGATGTTAGCGTGAAGAAGACTGAAGAGATAACCTTGCATAGGAGGATTCCCTTAACATTATTGACAATGTTTAGTATCGTTTTGTGCTTGTGTGGTTAACTTTTGGTGGAGTGTCTTGTAATGCCTGTTCTTATGCCTTTGATTTATTTGCTTCTTTGCAATGATTGCGTAGTTGGGCTCTCTCTATTTTCCCCGTATATCCTTGTTCTTCTTGCTATCTATTCACGTAAATCAAATGAAGAACACCTTGAAGGAAACCAGAAGGCAATCCTCGCAATGAAGAAATGAAGCTAAAGAAGATTTCAAGTAGAGACTTCACAAGCGCATCAACAAAGAAGATGAAGGTGGAACCAACTACATCAAGTGACACATCTTGTTACCGTGCTTTCTCCCTTCCCGGATCTTGTTGTCCTTTTTCTCCTCCTTGCTCCCAGCTTTTGTGAATCTTGAGATGAGATTCCTGTTAAACACCCCAAAATTTTTGGATTTTGGGATGTGGTTTGTTAGCAAAATTAAAACGAGGATTTTCTGAAATTTCTAAAATTTGTCCAAGGTTTATATACTTATCAGAGAATTTAGTATAGGAAAATTTTGTTTTCTAAATTAAACATAGGTTTAATGTTGAGTGCTTTGCATTCATGCCGGTTGCATTTAGTGGCTTTATGTGTGTAAATTTTTCTAAAACACGTTTAGAAGCCTAATGGGAATTTTTCAGAACTTTCTGGGATCTATTCATATTTTTCTATAGCTAATTCCAATTTATGGAAGGTGCTAACATATTTTTCATGAGCTCCAAATATTTTATTTGGGTTCCTCGTGTCCAACTGTATCTCTGGGATTTTTCCCAGGATTTTTGGAAATTTTGGAGTATTTTTTGTGGCTTAAATGATTTATCTAGATTTCTCTATATCTATCTTTGCACAAAAACAATTTCTGAAAATAAAAGAATATCTAAAACCCGAATTCCTTTCCGGGGCGAATCTACGTGGCCCAAACCGCCCAGCACCTCAAACTAGCCACCACCACCACCACCCTCTCCCACCATCGAGCAGATGATGCTCACGCAGACCCAGTTGATGCAGCAGATGGCCCAGACCATGTCATTGATGCTGCAGCACCAGCAGAATCCACCTCACCAGCCTAATATGCCACCCCGGGACAAGATGGGTGAATTTCTGAAGGGACGCCCTCCTACCTTCAACAAAGTCAGCGACCCCCTACAGGCAGATGATTGGCTCAAGGTGGTGGAGAGACAGCTCGACATTTCACAGTGAAACGACCGGGAGAAGGTGTTGTACGCAGGAGGATAGCTCCAAGGACCAGCATTGGACTGGTGGGATTCATACCAATACGCTCACCGTGATCGTACTCAAATCACTTGGCAGAAGTTCCGTGACAGCTTCCGTTCTCACCATGTGCAGGAGGCTCTGATGACTGTGAAGAAGAAGGAATTCCTGACGCTGAAGCAGGAAGGGATGAGTGTCACCACTTACCGTGACAAGTTCATCGAGCTCGCTCGCTATGCTCCAGAGGATGTGGCCACTGACAAGAAGAAGCAGAATCAGTTCCGTGATGGCTTGCAGGATGCACTGCAATACCAGTTGATGTGCACCAAGTTCCTCAACTTTCAAGAACTGGTGGACGGTGCTTTGATGCTGGAACACAAGCGCCGTGAAATGGAGGAGAAGAAGAGGAAGTTCCAGGGCCAGCAGACCGGGAGTAGCAGTGATCCATGTTTCGTTCCTCCACATGGGAATCAGTAGATGGGGAATCAATAGCGCTTTCAGGGTTAGCCCAACTAGCTGAACTGCGACCAGAACCAGCAGCACCCCCTGTACCTCCCGACACCACCACAGCAGCATCTCCAGAACCAGCAGAATGTGCCTGTTCAGCGCAACCAGGTGCAGCAAGGTCCTGTTCAGTGGGTCCTAGTGTGTGTTACCACTATGGAGAGCAGGGGCACTTTGCTAATGTCTGCCCCAAGAAGGCCCTGAACGCCAACCAGCAGGCCGGACAGCAGCAGGTGCAGGCCAACCGAGGACTGCAGAACCCCGCTAGAGGCAAGGTCAACCACATGGGCACAGAGACCGTAGGGGGAGCTACTGATGCGATTGTGGGTACATTCCTTGTCAACTCGACTCCTGCAACTGTTTTATTTGATTCTGGAGCTTCGCATGCTTTCATCTCTACTACATTTGTACACAAGAGTATGCTGACCCTGCAACCCATGGGAAATCCCATGTTAGTTAGTTCACCTGAGGGAGAACAATGAGCCAGTCTACGCAGCTCCATGGTCATCATTACAATAAGGGGGGTAGATTTTAAGGTATACCCCATAGTCCTGAATTCTCTTGGGTTCGATGTAATCATGGGAATTTGCTGGCTAGCCAAATATAGTGCCATGATCCAGTGCGCCGAGAGGGCAGTACAGCTAGTAGCAACAGGCGGCGACAAAGTGGAGTACCAAGCAGTCAAGTCTTCAGAACAGTGCCAAGTCAATCAAGCCGAAGGTGCAGCTCCCGTAGACATCAGAGTGGTGCGCGAATTCCCGGATGTGTTCCAAGATGAACTGCAAGGTATGCCCCCAGAATGCGAAGTTGAATTCGTTATTGAACTTAAACCTGTCACTACACCTATAGCTAAAAGACCATATAGGATTGGAGTAAAGGAACTAGAAAAGCTCAAGGAAGAACTGAGCTCCTTGCTAGCCAAAGGGTATATTCATCCTAGTTCATCACCATGGGGAGCACCAGTGTTGTTCGTGGACAAGAAAGATGGGACATAGAGGTTGTATGTGGACTATCGAGCCCTCAATGAAGTGACCATCAAGAACAAGTACCCACTACCAAGGATTGATGATCTGTTTGATCAGCTGAAGGGAACTTGTGTGTTCTCCAAGATAGATCTTCAATCGGGCTATCACCAGATGAGAATCCGGTTGTCGGACATCCCCAAGATGGCTTTCACCACTCGGTACGAATTGTATGAGTTCACAGTCAAGTCCTTTGGACTGACCAATGCTCCTGCATACTTCATGTACCTGATGAACAGTGTGTTGATGGATTGCATAGACAAGTTTGTGGTGGTGTTCATTGATGACATTCTGGTCTTCTCCAAAAATGAAGAAGAACACGAGGGTCACTTGAGATTGGTGATGCAGAGACTCCGGGAACATTAGCTGTATGCTAATTTGAGAAAGTGCGAGTTCTGGTTGAAGGAAGTGGCATTCTTGGGATACGTGTTGTCCAATGGTGGAGTGGCAGTCGACCCAAAGAAGGTTAGTGATGTGCTAAGCTGGAACCCGCCTCAGGACGTGAGTGAAATCAGGAGTTTCCTTGGGATGGCCGGATATTATCGAAGGTTCATCAAAGGGTTCTCCAGGATTGCTAAACCCCTGACGGCATTATTGGAGAAAAATGCTAAGTTTATCTACAAAGATTGAAGAAGAGGTTAACAACATCACCTGTACTAGTATTGCCTGACATAGACAAGAGCTTCTCTATCTACTGCGATTCATCCCGTCTAGGATTGGGATGTGTGTTCATGCAGGAGGGAAAAGTTGTGGCTTATGCATCAAGGCATTGAGGAAACATGAGCAGAACTACCCGACACACGATCTGGAGTTGGCAGTGGTGGTACATGCTCTGAAGATTTGGAGGCACTACTTGATTGGACACAAGTGCGATATCTACACCGATCATAAGAGCCTCAAGTACATCTTCACTCAGTTGGACCTGAATATGAGGTAACGCCGATGGTTGGAGTTGATCAAGGACTATGATCTAGAGATTCACTACCACCCAGGGAAGGCTAACTTGGTGGCAGATGCTCAGAGTAGTCGGAGCTATGTGAACAAGACCACCGGACATTGTCTGCCGGAAGAGCTCCAGCTGGAGTTCGAGAGGATGAGTCTAGGATTCATGGCTAGCATCACAGAGATGGTAGTAGAACCGACTCTGGAACAGGAAATCCGGAAAGGTCAGCTTGAGGATGACAAGATCAAGGAGATTGTGGAGCATGTTGCCCTAGGAAAGGCCCCTGGTTTTCGACTAGAGGATATGTGTACCCGACATGGCACAGATCAAGGACACAATCCAGAGAGAAGCCCATGATTCGGCCTACACGATCCACCTGGGAAGTACGAAGATGTACCAAGACATCAAGGAGAGATTCTGGTGGTACAGATTGAAGCGTGAGGTGGCAAAATATGTGGCTCTATGTGACACTTGTCAGAGAGTCAAGGCTGAACATCAGAGGCCAGCAGGATTGCTCCAGCCTTTGAAGATACGCGAATGGAAATGGGAGGAAGTTGGCATGGACTTCATAACCGGTCTACCTCGCACTCAGAGAGGATTTGACTCCATTTGGGTAATCATGGATGGCTTGACCAAAGTGGCACACTTTCTTCCAGTGAAGACAACTTACACAGGCACCAGATTAGCAGAGCTATATTTGGAGAGGATTGTGTGCTTACATGGAGTACCAAAACGAATAGTGTCTGATCGTGGTACTCAGTTCACCTCACACTTCTGGCAGCAGCTACATGAGTCTATGGACACTAAGCTGCACTTTATTTCAGCTTATCACCCACAGACGAATGGACAGATAGAGTGAACCAATCAGATTTTGGAAGACATGTTGAAGGCATGTGCTCTGCAGTATGGTGCCAGCTGGGACAAGAGTTTGCTCTATGCGGAATTCCCGTACAACAACAGCTACCAGAAAAGTCTGCAGATGGCACCATTCGAGGCTCTGTATGACAGAAAGTGCAAAACACCCCTGTTCTGGAATCAGATTGGGGAAAGTCAAGTTTTTGGGCCTAAGATACTAAGAGAGGCTGGGCGACAAGTGCAAGTGATCAGGCAGAACCTGACGGTGGCACAGTCCCGGTAGAAGAGTTATGCGGATGTCAGACGGAGGGATCTCACCTTCGAAGTTGGTGACTTCGTGTATCTCAAGGTTTCTCCAATGAGAGGTGTGAAAATGTTTAATATCAAGGGAAAACTAGCGCCTTGTTACATCGGACCTTTCAAGGTATTGGAATGGATGGGAGAGGTGGCTTATCGGCTAGAATTACCTGAGAAACTGGCCGAAGTACACCATGTGTTCCACGTGTCTCAGTTGAAGAAATGTTTGCGGGGGCCCGAGGAGCAGATCCCGATAGATGAGCTGAACATGCAAGAAGATCTCACCTACGAGGAGTATCTAGTCAAGATTTTAGAGGTATCTGAGAGGGTGACATGAAACAAGGTCATCCAGATGTGCAAGGTACAATGGAACTGACACTCAGAGGATTAGGCGACTTGGGAAAGGGAAGAAGACCTCAAGACCGAGTACCCACAACTCTTCTCATCCACATCCGAATCTCAAGGACGAGATTCAACTTAAGGAGGGTAGGTTTGTAACACCCTAAAATAGCCCTATTTAAAATTTTAGTAAGTAATTTACTTTTTTTGCTAAAGTGCTCATGACTAATATAGGGTAAATAAATAACTTCTAGAAATAAAATCAAATATAAGGTTTACAAACATTTTTGTTGTATTCATGCTGCTGCATTGGGTTTTGTCTGGTTGTGAGTTAAATTGGAATTTAAATTCTGTTTAAATTCAAATTTAATTTCCATATGTTTGAGCCATAGAAAAGTTGTTTAGGTTGGAGTTTGGTTTTGCCCCCTGAACTCTTTGGCTCGGCCTAGCCCAGCAGCATCCCCGCATCAGATCGGCCCGGCGCCAGCATTCCAGCCCTCCCGCACCCGCCTTCTTTTCGTCCCAGCCGCGCCGCGCTCCCCGATTCCGCTCGGCCCAATCGCACTGCACCGGCCCAGCTTACAGCCACCCCGCTCTCTCTCACCGACCGCTGGGCCCCATGCGACAGGGTCATCCCCTACCTCGTGCCAGGCTTGAACCCAAACCGGACTCGAGCTCGCCGCACCCTTGCGCCTAGCCCGACTCCTGGCCCACCCCACCTTGCCCATGGACCCACGGAAACTTCATCCGTCACCACCTTTCCATTTTGTGCCGCGCCTCTGCAAGGAAAAAGCACCGCCGCACCATGGCCTTGGCATTGTGACGCTTCGGCGCCCCATACCCCCCTGCACCTCCCCGGGGCTATAAAACTAGGGCCGCCGCACCCTATAGGCCATCATCCAACCTCCGCCCTGAGCTCCCAAGCCTCCTCCCCGCACCGCGCCGCCCGAACTCGTGCACTGCCGTCAATTTCCACCGGTGGCACCGCTACTCCCTTCGGCTGGACCCCGGCCCTCGCTTCATGGTAAGGCAGCTCCCCTTCTTCGCGTTTCTGCCCCGATTCGGGCTCGAATTTGATCTAATTGGCTCGTCAAACGCCGTGTAGCGCCGCCACCATCTCTGAGCCTTCGCCGCCATCGATTCCATGCCTCCGGCTTCGCTCTGCCCCATTGGACCCCACTCCAAGCTTCGCGAGGCGGTAAGCAACGTGCCGAGCCACTCCTTGCCCTCTCCCGCACGCCCCGCACGTCTTTGCGCCCTCAACGGAGCCACCCGACCGCCGTTCGCCGTCGCTAGCCCCCACCACCACGAATCCATCAACTTGAACCCTGCCATCGTGTTCGCCATCTTCCCCCGAAGCCATAGGTGCAAACCCCGTTGAAAACCGTGGCCCGTAGCTCGATTCCGAGCAACTCCGGCGAGCTCGCTGCCGCCGCGTCCACATGTCGCCGCCGGCGAAGCTAATCCCCACCTAACCCCGACCGCCCGATCCGGATCTAATGGCCGCAACGCGCCCCGCCCCTGGGTCAAACCGAATGCATACCGGTCAGCGAGCACTACTTGTTAAAAGGCCCCTCCACTATTTGAAAATCAACCCGCGATCCACTCCCGTTGTAAATATAATTACATCTAAGTCCTTTCTTCACGTTTAGGCCCCTGAACTTTTTAATAATAGAACTCACCATCCTGTCATGTTATTTATACACATAGGCCCTTGTAGTTTTATGTATATATATGTTTAGGTCCCTGGTTCTTCTCGAATAAGCCCCTGAAACTTTTAAAAACTTGCCAGCAGATCCCTATAACTTAGGAACCACATATCTTTCTCGTTTTAGCTCCGATTTGAGTGATTCTTGCGCTCACGTGTTCATAGTGAAGCGTAGATTAGTTCTAAAACATTCTTTTGCTCTGTTTCTACTGTTTAATGTATTGTTCTAATATAATAATTTTGTTTGCATGTATTGGCTTACGTGGATGCTTGTGTGGTGATTCGTGTCTAGGCGGTGAGCCATTTGCTTTGGACTTCGAGTACAATGAGGGTTTCTAGGAGCAGGACCAGCAGCAGCACTTTGAGGAAGGCAAGTTATAGCACGGACAATCCTTGCTACCTACCCACCTTGTAATAAATTATTTCATACATGCATGTGTCTAAATTGATGTACCTTTAAGGTTGTACCAAGTCTTGATTACCCTGGGATTATGCATTTGGGTAGAGTCTTTGCTACGCGTAGCTACAATCACCATTGTTTAATTGATAAATTTGACTTAATGGTTCACTTCAACATGATGATAAAACTTACTTTTTAGCAACTTGGAGCTAGAGCATATGCTTCGTGCATTGTTTTAGTGTATCTCCGTAAGGTTCGGTTCTTAATGCGGCAACCCAGGAGACTGTCGCCACCACTAGAACTATTATGGCTCTGGTCTTGGTCAAGTAGCTTGTACGTATATGAAGATATTCACCAAGGGAAATCCACTAGAACCTTCTACATTGAGAGATCGGGCGATGGGGATTTTGAATCAATACCTTTGAGATTTCCCACGAAAACTCCAGAAGATCCGATGGGGTTCAAGTTCCTTGAGGTTTGGGAAATCAAAGGAGGCTTGAAGATCAACAAATCCACGGACAAACTCCAAAATCTCCACATGGAGTGGAGAGGAGGAGAGAGAGGGCGTTGGTGGAAAGAAAGAGAGAATGGGAGACATAACGGTTCAGATCACATACTTATAGTCGCGCACATGCCGAAAGATCCGATGCAAGGTCAGAAGATCCGACCCTAGGAGAAATCTGGAGGATGCAGCGGAAGTTCCAGCCTGTCCCAGGCCCGGAAGATCCGAAGGTTGGACAAAGAGAGAAAATCGAGACAGAGCCGTCCGAAACTTCGTGGGGTAAGATCCAATGGTGTGTCGGAAGATCCGGGGCAGAGAAATCAGCTTTTTACTAGAATTTTTCATGACGAGATTCGATGGAAGATTTTGAGTGAAATAGCCTATGGACATTAAGACACTTGTCTCAAGACTGATCAGCAACAATCAACATTACATAGCTATGATCAATTTGAGACAAGGAATGATCCAACGATCACAAGATCAAATATTTTTGAAAAACTCACAAAAAAAGATAAAATGATTTTTCTTCTAGTCTAGGCAACAAACAATTGTGTAAGCAATAAGTCAAGCTAAGTTACGAGAATCCAAGATATTTAGCTCAATCCTCAAAGTACAAAACCTTTGCTCATTGAGAGGCTCGGTGAAGATATCGGCTAGTTGTTTATCGGTTCCTACATGGCTTAGGGCAATATCTCCTTTGGCTTCATGATCTCTAAGGAAATGATGTCTTATGGCAATGTGCTTGGTTCTTGAGTGTTGGACTGGGTTGTTGGCTAATTTGATGGCACTCTCATTGTCACAAAATAGTGGAATATGTTTGAACTCACAACCAAAGTCACTCAATGTTTGCCTCATCCATAGTAGTTGAGCACAACAAGCACCGGCTGCAACATACTCGGCATCGGCGGTGGATAGTGCAACATAATTTTGTTTCTTAGAGCTCCAAGACACCAAGGACCGACCAAGAAATTGGCAAGTCCCCGTTGTACTCTTTTGATCTACCTTGCAACCGGCATAATCCGAATCGGAGTAGCCAAGTAAATCCAAAGTGGAGCCCTTGGGATACCACAAACCAAGGTTTGGAGTATGTACTAAATATCTAAACATTCTTTTAACAGCCATTAAATGACATTCCTTAGGATTGGCTTGAAATCTTACACACATGCACACACTAAGCATAATATCCGGCCTAGATGCACAAAGGTAAAGTAAAGAACCAATCATGGAGCGATATACCTTTTGATCTACCAATTTTCCATCTTCATTAAGATCAAGATGGCCATTCACCGGCATTGGAGTCTTGATAGGCTTAGCATTGGCCATGTCAAACTTCTTGAGCATATCATTTGTATATTTAGTTTGACATATGAAAGTCCCATGCTTCAATTGCTTGATTTGAAAACCAAGAAAGAATTTCAATTCACCCATCATGGACATCTGAAATCTCTTTGTCATGATCCTACTAAATTCTTCACAAAATTTGTCGTTTGTAGAACCAAAGATGATGTCATCAACATATATTTGACACACAAATAAATCTTTGTCTACTTTTTGAGTAAAGAGACTTTAATCGGCTTTTCCAACCACAAAACCATTTTTGAGAAGAAATTCCCTAAGGCATTTATATCACGCTCTAGGAGCTGGCTTGAGCCCATAGAGCGCATTATGGAGTTTGTAGATGTAGTTAGGATGCTTGGGATTGTTGGCGGTCGTTACAACCCAAATCTGACCACCAATACTCAGGAATAAATGAGGTTTTATGCAACATTCCATGTACTTAGGTTTTATTTCTAATAAAGTTCCACGAGTTTTGGTGAGTGACACTTGTGCAGGTACAACTACAACAAATGCGTGCTATTGGGGCCAAAAATGACCGAATCGGCCGAACGACTCCGTTCGGCCGGCTAACCCCCTTAGCCGTATGGGCCGCCGGGAGTCGTCCATGTCAACGACAACCAAGTGATGACATCACACGACACGTGGGCGACCGCCAACACATCCCGGAGCACTGACACGTCATCCTGGGCCGAATCAATTCAAGACCAAGCAGCAGAGGCCGGCCCATGGACGCCCAAGACCAGAGGCGGTGCTAGGGGGAGGCTGCCACGGGCCACGGCTGGTTCGGCCGAACCAGGCCCTTCGGTCGAACCGCCCCCAGCACGTAACCGCCTCCAGGGAGCTGCCCACGGCCGTTGGATGCAAGGACGGTGGGATGGTCGGTTCGGCCGAACCGCCTCCCCTCGCCCGAAATCCCAGGGGGTACCCTTCACTTTGCCTTTGTCATTTATATCTTGCTTCTACTTTATCCTAGTTGCAGCATATATCTTGTTTAGACTATAGTCAGTTATAGTTCTAGTGCTTGTAGTCTTGTTTAAGTCTTTGTCTTGGCTGGTTCTTCGATCTTGCTTGATATTGGAGGTGAATTGTCACCAAGAGTATTGACAAGGTTGCTTGCTCTTGCTAGCAGAGTAAGTAGTCGTTGCCTAGTGTAGGAGTGGTTCCTAGACTAGTCGGTGGCCTTAGTTTATTCCCGTCGCAACGGAGGTGGTAGCCGGGAGGTGGTGACAGCCCTTTCGGTCTTCGTAGCCCATCACGTTAGTTCCGGTCCGTAGGATTCCCCAGTTGGGAAATAGTGGCACCCCTTCTCATCCCTTTCTGTGTGTTCACCGGTTCCCTTGTCCCGAAGCTAAGACATTAGAGTTATCCCAGATCTCCTAGTGCTGGCTCTGTAGCCGCTGTATCTCTAAGCTAGAGTGACATAGGTAGATAAATAATCCAGGAATCCTCTATCTCTTCTCGTTGTCCTCCCAGCTATCTATCTCTTCTCTCCCTTACCACAGTATCCCTTGAGCTGTGTGTCCGGTATAACCACTCCTATCCAATACCGTTATCCCCTGTCTTGTCTAGTCGTGTACCCTTCTCTAATAGTCTCGAATATCTGTTCACTAGTAATCTTGCCAAAGCTTCCCTGCGGAAATATAAATTACGATACCTCGGGATACTTCCAGGTGAAGTGCTACAGCGGTGATTCTGTGCGCTTGTAGAATATTTCTATATTTTACTAAGCCACATCATGTCTAAGGTATTATTTAAGAAATTATGCTACCCTACTTTGTCACCATATAAATTACGATACCTCGGGATACTTCCAGGTGAAGTGCTACAGCGGTGATTCTGTGTGCTTGCAGAATATTTCTATATTTTACTAATCGATAAGGAAAACCACTGAAACACTCCTTACCCCAGTACCAGGATTCTCAATTCTGATATTGGATCGTAAGAAGTGCCAACAGGGATCTTCAAAACCCGGTGGTTGCTCCACATATACCAACTCGGAGAGAGGCCCATTCAAGAAAGCACTCTTCACATCCATTTGATGAAGCTTGAAATCATGATGAGCGTCATGGGCTAAGAGAATATGAATGGATTCAAGCCTTGCCACCGGAGCATATGTTTCACCAAAGTCTAGACCTTTAATTTGGTTTCACCAAAGTCTAGACCTTTAATTTGAGTAAAGCCTTGAGCAACCAATATAGCTTTGTTTCTTGTGACAATGCCATTTTCATCTTGCTTATTCCGGAACACCCACTTAGTGCCAATCACAATTTGCTTGGGCCTTGGGACCTACTCCCAAACTTCATTTCTTGTGAAGATGTTCACCTCTTCTTGCATTGCAATGACCCAATCCACATCACCAAGAGTTTCTTCTACCTTAAGAGGATCCAAAGAGGAAACAAACGAGTAACATCCACAAAAATTTGCTAAACGAGAATGAGTGGTTACCCCTCTTTGGATGCTCCCTAGGATGTTATCAACGGGATGATCCCATTGAACGCTTTGATGAACTCTTGGGTGTGAAAATGTTGATTGACGTTGAATTGGTCCATCTTCATCCTCTTCATTGTGAGATTCATCAACTTGAGCATCATCACCTAAAACTCCCCCTTGATCATTACCATGATCATGATCGTCACCATGAGATTGAATTTGATCTTAAAGGGAACTTGGTGGTTCAACTCTTGTCGATGATGATGGATCAATATTAACATTGATTTCCGGAGCTTGGGCTAACTCTTGATCTTCAACTTGAACTTCACGAGGCCTCACTTCTACAAGTCCCATTTTCATGATAGATTGGCTAGGAGGTTCTTCATCATCTACAAGGTCATTTTCAACTTGCTCTACTTGAGAGCTGTTTGATTCATCAAGTTTCACATCTATCGTGACCTCAACACAACCGGTGGTTTTGTTGAAGACACGATATGCGTGTTCATTAGTACCATAACCAAGTAAAAAGCCTTCATCAACCTTTGGTGCAAACTTTGAGCTTTTGGTCCCCTTGTTAAGAATGTAACATTTGCAACCAAAGACTCAAAAGTAATGCATCTTAGGTTTGTTACCGGTGAGGATCTCATACGGAGTCTTGCCCAAATATTTTTGAAGATAGAGGCGATTCGTGGCATGGCAAGCTGTGTTGATCGCCTCGGCCCAAAAGATATCCGGAGTCTTGTATTCATCAAGCATTGTTCTTTCCATCTCAATCAAGGTCTGGTTCTTCCTCTCAATAATGACATTTTGTTGAGGTGTATATGTAGCGGAGAGCTCATGCTTGATGCCTTCTTCATCGAGAAACTCCTCAACATTGAGATTCTTGAACTCTGTCCCTGTTGGCACTCCTTATGACCTACAGATAAATCCGCAAGCGGACGGATACCAATGTAGCTTTCACCTAGGAGTATTCCAGGGTCTCGATTTCCATGAGGAACGAGAAGTGAACTAATTCTAAACCAAGTTGTCCTAGGTAGATGGAGTGGAATGAATGGAATGGATGCAGTGGATGACAACAACAAAAAGATAGGAAGGGCACCAGGATGGTAGAGAGGGTACGAGTCTGAAAGCGGTACTCTACTGATTGATCGAGCAGATCAGAGGATACAGATAGATACTTGCTTCGGGACAATGGACACCAGTGACATGTAGATAGGGATGAGAAGGGGTGCCACCAGCTCCACACTAGGGGACCCTACAGGCCAAGACTAACGAGATGGATTACAATGGATCCTACAGGCCGAGACTAACGAGGTGGATTACAAAGACCGTATAGGGCTGTCACCACCTAACGGCTACCACACGTTCGTTGAATCGGGGGCAAACTAAGTTAACCTCAAGTCTAGGCACCATGCCTACACTAGTTGACTAATACATATCTCCTATGGAAAGATAAGCACCCAAGTTAAGCAACTAGTATACAGTGATACCAATCAACTAAGCATTGAATAGAGAACCAGCAAGCATATAACAGTAAGAACTGAATGCTCAATTAATCAAAAAGAGATACAAGAGTTACCGGACACGACCCGAATGTCACTCAAAGCGGAGCCGCATCCGTAGAGGTACAGCGGGAAGAGGGGCCGACACTCCGGCTCCTCTCCGGGACGCTCACCTCTCCTCTCTCCCCATCTTCTATTGATACAAGTGGCAGAGCTTTGCGAATGCCTAATCTCAAGTGTTGTGTGCTTTTGCAGGTGCTGGAGGCCTCCTTTTATAGCAAGGAAGGGTGGTGGAAGAAGGAGTAGTGGCCACGGGACCGCAGGGGCGGTTCCGGGCCATTCGGGCGAAGATGCTGGGTTCGGCCGAAGGGGGTCAGTTCGGCCGAACCACCCATTTGCACCGCCTCGGCCTCCAATGCTCCAAATTTCGTCCCCAGGTCGGTTGTGGTCAGTTGGGCTTTGGTCGAATCCTGGAAGTTCGGCCGAATGGGTCCGGGTGCTCGTCTGCCCTTGGATCCACCGCCTTTGTGCTGAGGTTGATCATGATTCTCCACATATGCCCGGGGTCTTGGTAAATCACGTGTGTTTAGGTCCTGGTACGCTCCGGGAATGAGGGTGGTGTTCGGTCGAGTCATGAGACTCGGCCAAACGCACCATTTTTGTGGTTTTACCCCGACATTCGCAACCTGCCTCCTGGAATCACATAAACACCAAAACTTGTGGAAATGATCAGAAATAATCCCTATATCTATGGTGTGTGATTCCATTGTGTTTTTTTATACTCGGTTGGAGGTCAGAAATCGGTCCGTAACGACCGCCAACAAGCTCCCCCAAACTTAGATCTTTGCTTGTCCTGAGTAAAGAAATTGAAATATGAGCAAGACTAAGGTAAGGGTTCTTTCATGACATGAATAATTGCATATAGAATATTCCTAACTTTTCTCCATACCTGTGAGTTTGTAGTGGCTATTCCCTGGATCTTGGGCGGTTGATAGTCGGACGGCTCTTACAATAAGATCATCTTGCTCATCCTGCATTCGGGGCTTTTCTGATTTTCGCAAATAAATAACTCATGTCCCTTCATCCCTGATACTCTCAGCTCTCTAGATTCACTCTTTTTTCACTCACTCTTTTTTGTGTTTTTCTTTGTCTCTCAGGTGGTGGCCTTGTCAAGTCATGTACTTCTGTTTTGTCGAAGATTGCTTTCCGGAGTTTCTCATCGTCGCCCTTGGTCAGATTGCAAGTTAAAGTTAAAGAGTTCATGTCGGTCCTCAGCTTTGTGACCCCTTTCTTTTCTCTTCCCTTTTTGGGGATTTTTTTCTTTTCTTTCTCTCTTTTTTTCATTTGGACTTTCATGAGTCCTTTATTTTCTCTCTTTTTTTTCAGGTTATCACCAAAGCATGAGGACTTCTACTACACTCCGATAATAGTATACTTGCAATAAACCTTGGGCTAACATGATTATCTACGGGGACATCAAAATTCAACAAGACTTTGTACTAGCCATAACAAGTTTCTTAGGAATAACTCTCAAGCATATGTGTATGTTGGAAGTAGTGGACAGGATGAAGGGATAGGGTATAGTTTTATATTTTCAAAATTTAAATTCTCCCGAATGGTGGAATGAACAAGTGGTTTGTTTTATCGAGACATATCATAATCATCAACAACCTAGATCAAGGGAGTCCTATCATGAAATATTTCACAGGAAAAGGATACTAGGTTTGAAATAAGCAATAGGCAAGTTCATGGTATAAAAGAAACTCTCCTCTCTCCCTATCTTCTAAGTGTGAAAGTGGCAGAGCTTTGCTAAGGAACTCCTCTCTTGTGTTGTTTGTGATTTCCGGTTGGCTCAAATGCACCAACCGGAGCAATAATTTTATTCTTTTTAAAATCAACTCTAATTTTATTTATTCATCAAGCTAAGATTGGAAACATTCTCCGATCCTAAGGAAATAGTTCAGAGCACCATAAACAATATTCTAAAGGAAATAAATGAAATAAACAAACTAGCAAACCAATCTAACGGTGCTCTGTCTAAAAAAAATGACCGCAGGACACTATTCTGCAGGTGGGTCGTAAAGGTCCGAGTGTCTTGTGGCTTTGGCAAGCCTCTTGATCTTGGTGCACAAACCCTTGCGGAGGACTTCCATCTTGTCCTCCGTCTCTAGGCGCGCCAGCTCTGCTTCCGCCACTTTCTCCTCCAGGTGGTTTATCCGATGGCGTGCTTGTACCAGCTCCACCCGCAGGCTCTCCAGTGTGGGCGGCTTCTTCTCCTCCTCCTCGTCCTCCTCCTCATCGGAGAACTCCATGTTTCCTGGTGGCCCCTTGATGGTTGGAGGCTGCCTGCGGTGCTGAACTCTGTCGTTCCGCCGCGGAGGAGTGGACTGGGAGGAGGCCATGGTGGCTGTGTGTATGGGCAAGGAAGCTTGTAGATGGGATGAGGAAGTCGACACAAACCCCCTGGCTTTTATCGATGTTTATCCCGATCGAAAAATGAGATTCCCGATGTTTCCCTCACGGATTTCGGGATAGGCTCAACTATAGATGAGTCCAGAGGCAAATATCCGCACGGAGGACCAGGGGCCTGATTCGGCTGAACCCTAGCCTTCGGGCGAACTGGCCAATTCGCCCGAATTGGTCAAGTTCGGTCGAACCGGCCCCTGGGTCTCCAGGTGTGCGGGCCAGGTCAAGTCTCGTGCCTTTGGTCAGGGGTTTTGAGTTTTGATGGGGTATTGGCCCAGAAAGGTTTGGAATTGAAGGGTTTGGGCTGGATTTCATGGACGGGTTTCAGAGTTCCATGAACTCGACAACATCTAAATCGTCGAGTGGCGGAGGCTCTGGTTCCAGGAAGATCTTCAACCGTTGCCCGTTAACCTTGAAGGTATTCCCATCCTCACTTTGCAATGGGACGACCCCATGGGATGCAGCGTTGATCACTGTGAATGGGCCGTCCCATTTGCTTCTTAGTTTCCCATGACCTAAAAGTCTGACATGGGATTTGAAGACAAGGACCTTGTCTCCCGGCTTGAACGATTTGACCTTAATCCTTTTGTCATGCCATCTCTTGGTTCGTTCTTTGTATAGCCGGGAGCTATGGTATGCTCGTTCCCTCATTTCATCTAATTCTGCCAGCTGGATTTTCCGTTTGAGGCCGGCTGCTGGAAGGCTCATACCCCACTTCCTAATGGCCCAGTGAGCTGTAAACTCCATCTCTACTGGTAAGTGGCAAGTATTGCCATAGACCAGTTGATATGGGGTCATTCCTATGGGTGTTTTATAGGTCGTGCGGTACGCCTAGAGTGCATTTGGCAGTTTATCCTTCCAGTGTTTTCCCATCTCATTTACAGTCTTCTGCAGAAGGTTCTTAATCTGCTTGTTTAAAGTTTCTGCTAGACCACAAGTTTGGGGGTGATAAGGTGTGGCTATAAAAATGCAGCTCCCCCAAACTTGAATATTACCGGGGCAGATATGGGTCGTCCCATAGGTGAAGTCTGCTCTCGTAAACCAATCTTTTCCTATTTTCACCTGATGGGATGTACCTAGACACCATGAAGCTGACTATGTTGGCGTACTAGGCTCTAGTATTGTGACCTTGAGGAGCGTATCATCCTGTAAGAAATCATCAATGAGGTGATCTAACGGGACTTGTATCCGAGACAGACCCAACGGATGAGTCTCGGTTTCGTATCCTATTTGGCCAAAAGTAACTTCAGAGCAGCATGGTCTGAATAGACTATGACCTTTGCCCCAGCTTGGTAGGACTGGAATTTGTCTATAACAAACACGACTACTAAGAGTCCTTTTCCGTGGTTGTGTAGTTGAGCTGGGGCCAGTGAGCATTATGCTAGCGTATGAGATAGCATAAAGCTTCTTGTCCTTGGTTTGGCCCCCAACATCTCCTACGGCATAATCGCTCACGTCACACATGATTTCTAGTGGGATGCTCCAGGCGGGAGTCTGGATGATGGGAGCGAAATTGAGTGCTTTCTTGAGGGTGTGAAAGGAAGCATAGCACTCTTTATCAAAGATGAGAGGGGTTTCCTTGGCTGAGATTAGTTAACGACCGGGCTATTAGAGAGAAATTTTTGATGAAACACCAATAAAGAGGGCGTGGCCAAGGAGACTACGAATCCCCTTTATGTTGGTGGGAAGTGTAGGCATAAGGTCGTGTTTAGGAGTAGGATACGGGAAGATGATTGCTTCTGACTTTGAATCTAGTCTTTCCTCGGTCAAAGACGAATCTTCGTGACACTTTCCTTGTGACCCCAAGATAAGATGAGATAGGGATATGATGTGTATGATGATTACTAGTATCCCTTCTAAATCATGGGCAGAGTGATCTTTCTCCAGGACAGTGAGAATATGCTGAGTTTCAACATCAGAGGGCATGTCACTAATGGTCACTGGAGTTTGTTTGTCCCTAAAGAGGAAGGCATCCTTCTGTCCAGAGGGAAGAGGCTTAGGCTCGATTGGAGGATGAATTTCTTCCACCTCCATAAAGAATTGGGCATCTTCTTTTAGGATAGGTTGCTCTAAGTCTGCCAGAGTTGTTGACATGACTTCCTCTACAGGGTCAGGATCGGGATCCGTCACAGATCTGTCTCTATTGGGGTATTCAAGGAATAAGAATAAGAGACTGGGACGAGTTCTTCTCTGATCCTAAGCTCTAGCTGGATTATTTGTGAATTTTCTAGGATTTTCATGATTGGCCTACCAATAAAGATGGAGTAAGTGGAATTTTCAGGTAGGTCAAAGATATGGAAATCCAGGAAAAGTTTAGGGTCATTAATCTTAACGGGTGTGACCCGCAAGATCCCTAAACAATCGAGGATCCTCCCCGATGTGAACCTTAGACGTTTTTGAGATGATGACCATGGTTCATCGGGGAGTTGAGCTTGCACCAAAGAGCTAGAGATTATGTTGATTCCGAGGCTCGGGTCGTACCCGATTTCCTTGTCTATGCCCATAACTTCACAAAAGATTGTTTGGATTCTCTTGGGCATCTTAATGACCTCGATTGAGGCTTCAGCCTCGTCTAGCCATTTCCAACTCATGATGGAAGAGAGATGTCCTAAGTACTCTCTCTGATATTCTAGTGCTTCCTTGTCGGCTAGTGGATCCTTTTGCTCTACACATTGTTCCAATGGGAAACTTGTTGCACTCCCTACGTTATCGAATAGATCATCGTCAAAATCGTAGGGAGTGGTGTAGAGTGGATGATAGTAGTCCAGGTTAGAATATAGTGGTGGTTCGAAATGAGCATCGGGTTTTGATGGAACAGAAGAGCTGATAAATTTGGATTGTAAATGTATAGGCTCTTCAGGTTTAGGCTGTTTCTCTTCTTCATCGGGGTGTTCGTCATGGACTCCAGTGTAGGGAGTGTCATCCAGGATACGATCCAGGATTATCCTCGCTTCACTGGGAACCAAATGAGAAAACGACCCTCCTGAAGCTGAGTTCAAGAAAGTGGTGGCTATGGGGCAGAGGCCAAGGCTGAAATGTTGAAGAATGATAGGTTCTGATAAGCCTAGGTCGGGTCTAGATGCCAAAATTTCCTTGAAACGAGCCCAGGCAGGTCCTAATGACTCTCCCTCTAATTGCTAAAAGGTAAGGATTTCGATTCGAAGGCTGGCTACCTTGGAAAATGGGAAGAAATTTAGGCAAAACTTTTCTCTAAGGATTTCCCAGCTCCCTTCCATATTTCCGACAGGTAGAGAGTATCATTTCTTTGCTCCTTCTATTAATGAAAACGGGAATAGCTTCCATTTGAGCGTCTATTGTGTCATGCCCGATATGGTGAGGCAAGAGCAGAGTTGCTCAAACTCTCGTAAATGC
>OAMR01000273.1:150283-164090 GCA_900205405.1 Echinochloa crus-galli | reverse complement strand
GACAACTTGGTTTCGGAATCAGAACAGCTACCATTCCCCGGCAACGGTGCCAGAAAGCTTGTTGGCACTCCTTACGACCTACAGATAAATCCGCAAGCGGACGGATACCGATGTAGCTTTCATCCAGGAGTATTCCAGGGTATCAATTTCCACGAGGAACGAGAAGTGAACTAATTCTAAACTAAGTTGCCCTAGGTAGATGGAGTGGAATGAATGGAATGGATGGAGTGGATGACAACAAAAAAGAGATAGGAAGGGCACCAGGAGGGTAGAGAGGGTACGAGTTTGAAAGTAGATCAGAGGATACATATAGATACATGCTTCGGGACAATGGACACCAGTGACACGCAGACAGGGATGAGAAGGGGGGATATAGATAGATACTTGCTTCGGGACAATGGACACCAGTGACACGCAGACAGGGATGAGAAGGGGTGCCACCAGCTCCACACTAGGGGATCCTACAGGCCGTGAGTAACGAGATGGATTACAAAGGCCGTATAGGGATATCACCACCTAACAGCTACCACACGTTCGTTGAATTAGGGGCAAACTAAGTTAACCTCAAGTCTAGGCACCGCGCCTACACTAGTCGACTAATACTTATCTCCTATAGAAAGATAAGCACCCAAGCTAAGCAACCAGTATTCAGTTATACCAATCAACTAAGCATTGAACGAAGAACCAGCAAGCATATAAAAGTAAGAACCGAATGCTCAATTAATTAGAGAGAGATACAAGAGTTACCAGACACGACCCGGATGTCACTCGAAGCGGAGCCGCATCCGTAGAGGTACAGTGGGAAGAGGGGCCGACACTCTGGCTCCTCTCTGGGACGCTCACCTCTCCTCTCTCCCTATCTTCTATTGATACAAGTGGCAGAGCTTCGCTAATGCCTAATCTCAAGTGTTGTGTGCTTTTGCAGGTGCTGGAGGCCTCTTTTTATAGCAAGGAAGGGCGGTGGAAGAAGGAGTAGTGGCCACGGGACCTCAGGGGCGGTTCTGGGCCATTCATGCGAAGATGCCGGGTTCGGCCGAAGGGGGTCAGTTTGGTCGAACTCCCCAGTTCGGCCGAACCACCCATTTGCACCGCCTCGGCCTCCAACGCTCCATATTTCGTCCCCAGGTCGGTTGTGGGTCAGTTGGGCTTCGGCTGAATGGGTCCGGGTGCCCATCTGCCCTTGGATCCACCGCCTTTGTGCTGAGGTTGATCATGATTCTCCACATGTGCCCGGGGTCTTGGTAAATCACGTGTGTTTAGGTCCTGGTACGCTCCGACAATGAGGGTGGTGTTCGGTCGAGTCATGAGACTCAGTCGAACGCACCATTTTGGGTGGTTTTACCCCGACATTGGCAACCTACCTCCTGGAATCACATAAACACCAAAACTTGTGGAAATGATCAAAAATAATCCCTATATCTATTGTGTGTGATTCCATTGTGTTTGTTTTATACTCAGTTGGAGGTCGGAAATCGGTCCGTAACGACCACCAACAGTCCCATTGTCACTTCTTATTCTCTTGACTTTTAATTCAAACTTATTTTGAGCTCTTCTAATGAATTTATTGATAACCCCTTGAGCTTCACTCTTGTCTTGTAGAAAGAAAACCCATGTAAACCACGAGAAATCATCTACAATGACAAGTCCATACTTGTTTCCACCAATACTAATATATGCAATTGGCTCAAATAAATCCTTGTGAAACAACTTCAAGGGTCTTGAACTAGTCAATATGTTTGTGGGTGGATGGGGGGCACCAACTTGCTTCCCGGGTTGACAAGCGCTGCATAACCTATCTTTCTCAAAGACAACATTTGTTAGTCCTTGAATGTGTTCATCTTTTTGAAGTTTGGCCAAGTTCATCATGCCAACATGGGCTAGCCGGCGATGCCAAAGCCAACCCAAGCTAGATTTTGCCACTAAAGAAGTCTTCGGTTCCACTTTAGTGGTTGTGAAATCAACCAAGTAAAGCTTTCCCTTAAGTTGACCCGTGAAAGCAATAGAGGAATCCTCGCTTCTAAGAATGTTCGCACACTCAATAGTAAAGAGACAATTTTAGCCTTTCTCACAAAGTTGTGAGACCGACAACAAATTGTATCCCACAGAATCAACTATATAAACATTGGAAAGAGATGAGTCATTTGAGATAGCAATTTCACCTTGACCTACTACATCACCATGATTATTGTCATCGAAAGTAATCTTTTCTATGGGTGAGTCATATTCTTCCAACTTGGCAAACATATTCTTCTCTTCGATCATTTGTTTTGAACATCCACTATCAAGCAACCATTAAGGTCCACCGGAGGAATATGCCTACAAAACAAGTTTACAACTTGGATTTAGGTACCCAAAGAGATTGGGTCCTTGAGTGTTAGCTTTAGAAATCTTAGGCACCCAAACACTTCTCATCATTTTCTTTGCATGAGCACCCACATACTTCACCACCATCTTCCCATTGTGATCCCACACAACCGTATAGTCAATGGTATAGTTGAGAGATGGCTTATGCTCAATGATCTTTTATTCATTCTTGATCTTGGTTGAGCTCTTGGCACCTTTGCTAATTGCCTCAACCCTAGGCTTTTATTCGATGGTGTTTACCATCACACCATGAGCAATGTCCATCAAGTCTCCAAGGTTTGCACCCTTGGTGAACCTTGGCACTTCATGACCTCTCAACATCCTAGTGCCATTTGCTTTTCCTCCTCTAATGAATCCGAGCCCATCCTTGATACTAGGATATCTTCTGGCTTTATATGCCAGATGGGTCTCAAATTCACTCTTACCTTTAGCCTTGTCTTTGCCAATTGCCTTGGTCAATTCTTGAATCTTAGCATCTTTAGCTTTGACTCTCTCTCTTCTAGGTTGAAAAGGTTAGTAGCACAAGCATTTGCACCAAAATTATAGCATCTTGAGCAACCTTCACTAGTAGAGACATTGGAATCAAGAGTTGTCTTAGAGTTAACCTTGGTGCTTTCCCAAAGAGTGCCAAAGTTAGCTTCTAGGTCTTTGTATTTGACCTCTAGGCTTGAATGCCTTTCTTGAAGTTCACTTTGTGCATTCTTTAGGTTGGCTAGAGAGTCATTTGCTAAGGACAAATCCTTAGATATCTTCTCAAGTGAGTCATTGGCAAGTGACAACTCACTTGTCAATTTCTTAACCTTGATCTTCTCCTCAACTAAAGTTTCTTCAAGAGCAAAGTTTCTCTCCTTTTCAAGGATGAGCAATTCTTCTTGCCTATTAAGAGACTCTTTCCTTTTCTCCAATTTCTCTACTAATTTTTTAATTTGTTTATAGCCTTCTTTGTCAAACTTCTTTATCATGTTATTTTCATGTTCGGCTTCCTCTTCATCTAGGTCATTTTCTATATTCCTAGATGTCAAGATGGTGGAGGAGAGAGATGGGGTGATGTTTAGTATCTTTGTCCCTTGGGCCATGAGGCACATGGGAGCTTCATCACCACTATCTTGATAATTGTTGAAGAGTCTAGGTGTTGGTGTAGGGACTTGAATGGCAAGAGTTGTCACTTCTTCATCATCGGAGTTATCACTAGAAGAATCCCACCCTTGACCTACATGAGCACTTCCAAACTTCTTCTTGTACTCTTGACTCTTCTCCTTGTACCTCTTCTCCTTATCAAAGTTCTTGTCCTTTGACTTCTTGTCTTCTTTGTCATTCTTCTTGTAGGGACAATCGGCAATGTAATGCCCTTTCTCCCCACACTCGTAGCATCTTCTTTGAGAGATTGACCTCTTGTCACCCTTGGTCTTCATGAACCTCTTGAAGTTCTTCACCATCATAGCGGTTTCTTCATCGGTACCATCATTTTCACTTGAGTCTTCCTTCTTCTTGGATTGAGATGGTTTTTCATTTGTCTCAATCTTCTTGCTTGGTTCAGCCTTGAGGGCTATGGTCTTGACTTCATTTTACTCCATTGACTTGGTGTTGGCACTCCTTACGGCCTACAGATAAATCCGCAAGCGGACGGATACCAATGTAGCTTTCACCCGGGAGTATTCCAAGGTATCGATTTCCACGGAGAACGAGAAGTGGACTGATTCTAAACTAAGTTGTCCTAGGTAGATGGAGTGGAGTGAATGGTATCGATGAGGTGGATGACAACAACAAAGAGAAGAGGAGTGATAGGAGGGTAGAGAGGGTACGAGTCTGGTAGAGAAATTCTACTGATTGATCGAGCAGATCAGAGGATACAGATAGATACTTGCTTTAGGACAAGGGAACCGGTGGACACACAGAAAGGGATGAGAAGGGGTGCCACTATTTCCCAACTGGGGAATCCTACGGACCGGAACTAACATGATGGGCTACAAAGACCGGAAGGGCTGTCACCACCTTACAGCTACCCCCTCCGTTGCGACGGGAATAAACTAAGTTAGTCTCAAGTATAGGCACCACGCCTACACTAGTCAACTAATACTTATCTCCTATAGAAAGATAAGCACCCAAGCTAAGCAACCAGTATACAGTTATACCAATCAACTAAGCATTGAACGAAGAACCAGCAAGCATATAAAAGTAAGAACTGAATGCTCAATTAATCAGAGAGAGATACAAGAGTTACCAGACATGACCCGGATGCTACTCGAAGTGAAGCCGCATCCGTAGAGGTACAACGGGAAGAGGGGGCGACACTTCGGCTCCTCTCCGGGACGCTCACCTCTCCTCTCTCCCTATCTCTACTGATACAAGTGGAGAACTAACAGTGCTTCGCCTGCACTCTACTCAGGAGTTGGGTGTTTACAAGTGAAGTGTGCTGTCCTATTTATAGCTCCAAGGGTCGGTTTGGAGGTTGGGTAACCGCCAAGGCACCAGGGCATCTCCCTCCTAGATTTGGGCGAGGGATGGCGGTTCGGCCGAACCAGAGTGTTCGGCCGAACGTAGGATCCACCGACCTGGCCACCAGGGGCCAGGATGCAGCCTTGGGAGGCGGTTGCCATCCTGGGGTCGGTTCGGCCGAACTGGGCTGGGGGACCGGGCCGACCCCCCGGCACCGCCTCTGGCCCTGGACCCTCCTGGGCTGCCCTCTGCTGATGTGGATCGTGTTGTGTAGGCCCAGGATGACGTGTCGGTGCCCGAGGATGAGTTGGCGGTCGTCCACGTGTCGTATGTTGTCATTTGGTTGACGTGGACGGCTCCCGGTGGCCTGTACGGCTAAGGGGGATAACCGGCCGAACGTGTTGTTCGGCCGATTCGGTCATTTCCGACCCCTATAGCACGTATTTGTTATAGTTGTACCTGCACAAGCGACACTGACCAAAACTTGTGGAACTTTAGTAGAAATGAAACCTAAGTACATGGAATGTTGCATAGACTCTCATTTATTCCCGAGTATTGGTGGTCGAATTTGGGGCAAACTTGTGGTCCTCGAGCAAAGATAAAACTTAGGCTCGGTGGATCAGGAGTTGCTACAATGTCATTTCTCTTATAGGTAACTTTATCAACAACTAGTACTCAAATTTACTTGAATTATTAGCAAGGTATTAATTCACCATTTTACCTATGGGGCTTATAGCAATCTCCTTATCTTGGGCGGTTGAAAGGATGAACAATTTAACTTAGTTTTATTCCACTCTACTCTTTTCAGGTTCCTATCTCGGAGTTTTCACCCTTTTGTGAAAAGATAAATTGTTCCTCATTGGCTCACTCAATCGCTCAAGTGTATTTGAATCCTCACCAAAGGCTTTGCCTTCTTTTTATCCTAACATCTAATTTAGCTTTTTTGTGTGGCTCGGGGACAAAGGATGAAGGCATACAAGCATCTTATATTTTTCTAAGTCAAAGACCGGACCTTAGGAGAATCAAATCACACTCTTAGATCGAGAAGTGCAAGTGTGTGGAATATGTGGAGTGGAATATGTGGAGTGGAATTTGGTGGAACTTCATGGAATGATTCTTCCTCTCCTTGATTTATTTTTCGAGAGATGGGCTATCTCTTTTTTTTTGCCATGCCTCTTTGGCATGCTTTTCTTTTTCTCATATTTTTGCCATGCCACTTGACATGCTTTTCTTTTTTTTTCTTTTTGCATAGCCCATGCCTCTACTTGAAAGATATTTGGAGAGGGAATAAAAGAACATTTTTGCTAACTCCCAGTGTAGGAATTGCAAGTGAGAGGTGGTGTGTGTACGTGGATCTCGATCTCTAAGAATATGAAAGCTTCACTCAAAGGTCACAACAATTTGACAAAGCTCACTAAGATGACAAGCAGCATATGGTAGAAAGTTTAGAACTAATCCTATCATATGGCTCTGGTAGGAATTTTTGACCAATGAGGAACTTTGTTTTGAAAACATAAACATCCGAGATTTTCACCATACTAAGAGCAGAAATAGAATTCAACCAAAGTCTCACTATATCAATTCCCACAACAACCTAGACTTGGAATAAGGCATATGCTCCCACAAGGTTTTCAGGTTCATTTCTACTCATGCCAAATAAGTCAAGCATAGTCAAGCAACTAGTTGCAACAAAGTACTAGCAAAATTAATGACAGAGCAATCGTTCATCATTTCCAAAGTGAGAGGCATATGATTTATTCCATGCATGGTTGAGAGTTAATTTTATTCAAGGGAAGTATTTTCGATTGAATGACCAAAGTGCTGAGTAATTCGGAACGTACCTGATGGGGGTGCTCCCCCAAGCTTGGACTCTTCACTGGTAGGGATTCAACCTTGAAAGGTACTGAGTCAGCTAGTCGGCCTGCTCGTTCTCGTCCTGTTCAGGCACTGTGTCATGCCTGGACTCATGTATCTTTTCATTAAACAGGGCACTCTCCGGTTGGTTCAAATGCACCAACCGGAGCGACAATTTTATTCTTTTTGCATTCAACTCTAATTTTATTTATTCATCAAGCTAAGTATGTAAACAAAATGTTTGGAAGGGAAATAATTAGAGCACCTCCTAAACAATGATTTGAGCAAAGGGAAATTGAATTGGGAAATAAATTGAAACTAATGGAGCTCTACAGGATATAACCACATGACATCTGCTCTATAAATGGATCATAAAGGTCTAGATGTTACGTGGCTTTGGCGAGCCTCTCTGATTTGGCTGTGAATAATTGGTACAGGACATTGTTCTTGTCCATCTGCCAAGGCTCGCCTTCAGTGACCTTCTCATCCTGGTTGCTCAACTTCTGGCATGTTTGTGCCAGTTCTTTTTCAGGCTCTTCAACCATGGGTTTCTCTTCTCCCTCCTCCATGGCTTTCTTCATTAGTGGACTTGTCATACTTATGGAGAGGGAGCCCTTGGGTGAGGAAAGGTCTTTGGACAAGGATGGCGGCTGGGAAATGTGAACACTTGGTCGTGTTCGGGAAAGTGATGGAGGATGGTTTCTGACTTGAGATCGACAAGCAGCTTTCCCAACATTTCCTAGCGACTTCGAGACAAGATGGGATAGAGATAGGATCAAGGGTCAAAAAGGACGCTCAAGGGGTAACCGAGGGGTCCTTCGGTCGAATCAACATGGTTTGGCCGAATTGTCCTAGAGTGGTCTAGTATGCCCAGTGAGCCTATCTCTCTAGTGCCTACACATCTCCTTGACGGTCTTTGCAGAGTGTTCTTGTTCTTCACGCTGGATCTTCAGCTTGACCACTAGCTTGGGGGTGTTAAGGTGTGGCTATAAAATGCGGCTCCCCCAAGCTTAGATATTTGCGGGAGTCAATGAGATGGGAGCCCCTATGACTAGCCCAGGGAGGAACTACGAATCCCCTTTACTCGTAGGAGGTGTAGGCATAGGGTTGTATTAGAGGGTATGACAAGGGAAGATGATGGCTCCAGGCTTTGATGACACGGAAAGATGATGACCTCCTCTATTGGATCAGGATCGGGATTAGAGGGCTCAAATGGGTCTATTCCCCTTACATCAAAGATTTCTACTGAAGATTACTGGTGAGTGGCTTTGCGTCTCTTTCCCGTGTTTCTGGCAGTGTGGGCATCTCTTGCTAAATTTCTTAGCATCTCCATTTTGCCAGACCTTTATTTTGAACGCTCTATAGTGACCTTCATAAGGTGCTGCATGATATCTCTCCCAGGTTTTATGTGCCTCAGGTGCAGGCATGCATCGTCTGAGTCCATTTTGTATCCAGAAGAGATACGGGCTGTCCCATAGGTGATGTCTGCTCTCATAAACTTCACTCCAAGGAGCTAGAGATTATGTTGATTCCGAGGCTCGGGTCATACCCGATTTCTTTGTCCATGCCCATAACTTCACAAAAGATTGTTCGGATTCTCTGGGGCATTTTAACGACCTCGGTCGAGGCTTCTGCCTCGTCTAGCCATTCCCGACTCATGATAGCAGAGAGACGTCCCAGGTACTCCCGCTGGTATTCCAATTCATCAAAACACAGCTGCTAAGAGTTTCTTTTTCCGTGGTTGCATAGCTGAGCTGGGGCCAGTGAGCATAATGCTTCTTGTCCTTGGTTTGGCCCACAACATCTCCTACGGCAAAATCGCTCGCATCACACAGGATTTCTAGCGGGATGCTCCATTAGGAGGCTGGATGATGGGAGCGAAGCTGAGTGCTTTCTTAAGGGTTTCCAAGGAAGCATAGCACTCTTGATTAGAGACGAGAGGGGTTCTTTGGCTGGGAGAGTGGTCAATGACCGGGATTAGATCATCGTCAAAATCATAAAGAGTGGTGTAGAGTGAATCATAATGGTCTGGGCTAGAATATGGTTGTGGTTCCAAATGAGCTTCAGGTTCTGATGGACTGGAAGAGCTAATGGATTTGGATTGGACTGGTATTGGCTCTTTAGGCTCAGGTTCAGTGTGCTTCACTTCTTCATCGGGGAGTTCATCATAGATTCCAGTGTAGGGTGTGTTGTCTAGGATACGGTCCAGGACTACCCTCACTTCACTAGGAACCAAATGAAAGAACGAACCTCCAGAAGCAGAGTCCAAGAAAGTAGCGGCTACGGGACAGAGGCCGTTCCATATACTCTTTTAAATAATTATTTGGGGTCAGGCATGAGCAGAGTTGCTCAAACTCGCGCAAATGCGCGTATGGACTCTCGGCCTTCGTTCCTGAGAATGAATGCTCATGAACCATGGCTATGAATCCGGGACGTAGCTCATAGACGGGTGTGGATATGGGATGTGATGATGGTGGTGGCTCCAAACAATCGCCCGTTGGAGCCGAGTGTTAGCGTAAGGTAAGAGTGAAATCCATATGGATGGTGCGAGCAGATCAGAGGGTACAGATAGATACTTGCTTCGGGACTACAGAGCCTCCGACACACAGAAAGGGATGAGAAGGGGTGCCACTATTTCCCCACTGGGGGATCCTACGGACCGGAACTAACGTGATGGGCTACAAAGACCGGAAGGGCTGTCACCACCTTACGGCTACCACCTCCGTTGCGACGGGCGGATTCTAAGGTTACTGGCAAGTCTAGGAACCACTCCTACACTAGTCAATAACTACTTATCTCCTATAGCAAGATAAGCACCCAAGCTAAGCAACCAGTATACAGTTATACCAATCAACTAAGCATTGAACGAAGAACCAGCAAGCATATAAAAGTAAGAATTGAATGCTCAATTAATCAAAGAGAGATGCAAGAGTTACCAGACATGACCCGGATGTTACTCGAAGTGAAGTCGCATCCGTAGAGGTACAGCGGGAAGAGGGGCCGACACTTCGGCTCCTCTCCGGGACGCTCACCTCTCCTCTCTCCCTATCTCTACTGATACAAGTGGAGAACTAACAGTGCTTCGCTTGCACTCTACTCTTGTGTTGTGTGTTTACAAGTGAAGTGTGCTGTCCTATTTATAGCTCCAAGGGTCGGTTTGGAGGTTGGGTAACCGCCAAGGCACCAGGGCATCTCCCTCCTTGATTCGGGCGAGCGATGGCGGTTCGGCCGAACCAGAGGGTTCGGTCGAACGTAGGATCCACCGACCTGGCCACCAGGGGCCAGGATGCAGCCTTGGGAGGCGGTTGCCATCCTGGGGTCGGTTCGGCCGAACTTGGCCCTTCGGCCGAACTGGGCTGGGGGACCGGGCCGACCCCCCGGCACCGCCTCTGGTCCTGGACCCTCCTGGGCTGCCCTCTGCTGATGTGGATCATGTTGTGTAGGCCCAGGATGATGTGTCGGTGCCCGGGGATGAGTTGGAGGTCGTCCACGTGTCGTATATTGTCGTTTGTTGACGTGGACGGCTCCCGGTGGCCTGTACGGCTAAGGGGGATAACCGGCCGAACATGTTGTTCGGCCGATTCGGTCATTTCCGACCCCTATAGCACGTATTTGTTGTAGTTGTACCTGCACAAGCGACACTCACCAAAACTCGTGAAACTTTATTAGAAATGAAACCTAAGTACATGGAATGTTGCATAGACTCTCATTTATTCCCGAGTATTGGTGGTCAAATTTGGGTTGTAACGACCGCCTACACTTGGCTACGTCCAAGTTGTTCATCTCATGATATTGCAACTTGTTGAACAACTCCATGGGTAGCATTTTCTTGAACTTTCTCTTGTCTCTAATCATGGTGGCAAGCATCGGGTTCTTCGGAGCATAAGCTCTAAGCATCTTCTTGGTTACTTTGTGCTCATCCCAATCCTTGGTACCAAGCATGCGAATCTCTATGACAAGAAGCTTCAACTGATCGTACATCTCTTGTAGAGTTTCGTCCTTGTTCATGACAAAGGCTTCAAGCTCTCCTTGAAGTAGATCAATCTTGCCTTCCTTGACCACTTCCGTCCCTTCATGAGACAATTGAAGAGTGTCCCATAGGTCATTTGCAACCTCAATTCCTCTAATCTTGTTGTACTCATAGGGACTTAGAGCACTTCTGAGCACCATCACGGCTTGAGCGTTGCCGAAGAAGTCATGTTCTTGTTCATGACTTGGCTTGGCATTCTTGTCAACACCTATATTCACAATAGTCCAAAGAGATGGTGAAGACCATACAAATACATTTTCATATCATCGCTCCAACGAGCATAGTCAACCCCATTGAATTTGGGTACTTTGCCCATAGGAACCGATGAGAAATTAAGACTAGTAGGATCTAGAGATCTGTTAGAAGATGAAGTCTCATATGTGTGAGACACGGAGTGGAGTCCTTCGAGAACATCTTTCTCTCTCAACTTCTTCTTGAGAAGTTTTTGAGCCTTCTTCTCGGCTTTCTCTTGAATCTTCTTCTTAATCTTCTCTCTTCTCTTCTTCTTTTTTTCTTCTTCATTCAAGCTTTCATTGACATTGCTTATCACAAGATCATCATCGCTTGAGCTTTTGTTAACGATCAACGGAGGATATTCTTTGAGGATGGAAGCACCGACACCGGAGTTCTCCCCCGAAGTAGCCATAGTGTTTTTCCCTTAGCGGTTAAGCCTTAATCAAGGGATTAGGCTCTGATACCAATTGAAAGGACCAACACTAGGCCTAGAGGGGGGTGAATAGGCCTGTAATAAAATTTTGCAAAATTTCTTCAAAAAATTGTCAGATGTCGGATGATCCGACTCGGTCTCGGATCTTCCGGCTAGGAAGATGTTACACTGTGTAGGATCTTCCGACAGGAAATGAAACTTACTTCGTGATTTGAAATCTATAGACCTTTTGATAATTCTACTTGAATACAAAGATGACAAATGATGTAGAGAACCTTTTCCGAAGTTCACTCCACAAAGGAGCTACGTCTCCATTGAGATTCTCACAAAGAGCTGGGCTGTCACACTAGCCCCAAGTCTCTCAATCGACCACAAAGGAGGATCGAGCTACTTACTATGGGCTCTCACAAAGAGAGGGGTAATACAAACTCACAGTGTTGTTATCGCGATGCCTGTCAAAGCGCTCCCGCTCGCGGTCGTCTTGGTCTGTCCATTCAGCGACAATGCGTCATAGCTCGCTAATGTTTTCCGGATGACGTCGGCCGAACTCACGGTGTAATTCACGGGTGCAGAGGCCATTGTGAAAGCAGTCGATTAGTTCCTGATCAGAGATATCCACGATTGTAGCTCTTTTATCGAAGAATCTCTTGATTTATTTGCGCAAAGTTTCCCCTTTTCCTTGCTTACAAGCTGCTAGTTCATAACGGGTTCCAGGCCGAGCCCAGGTTCCCTGGAAGTTGGCAGTAAATTTCCTGGTGAGATCGTCCTAGGAGTCGATGGACCTGGGGTGGAGGCCCTCGAGCCATGTCAGGGGCGTGGTGTCAAGAATAACGGAGAAGTAACTGACTTTGATGTCGTTGGGTCCCCCAGCCATCTGGATGGCGGTAGAGTAGATTCGGAGCCATTGTCCAGGGTCTTGCTTGCCCGTGAACTTTCAATTCCCGTTGGTTTGAACTTGCTTGGCCACTGGATTTCTTTTATGCGTCTGGAGAAAGCTGGGAAGCCGTCATATTTATCACTTGGTGAACGATCACTTCGGAGGCTAGATGTGCTGTGATCGGAGTCATATTGTCGTCCAAGATTGTGGTTTTGGAGAGGTCGGTCGTCGTGATTTGATGACTCTTGGTGTCTATGACGATCATTGTGGCGCTCTCCTCGACGATCATTATGGCGCTATTCATGGCGATCGGGATGGTGTTCTTGATCGCTTGGTCAGTTTCTGTAGTTATGATGGGGTGCAGGCCCGTAGTTGCGGTCGTAGTCTGCGCGACGACGGAGTTCAGATTCCACGCTTAGCTGTCGGCTCGACTGGATGACAGAGCAAGCATCGCGGTTGTCATTAATGATGTTGCGAAGGTCTCGATCTCGTGGCCTTGCACCATCTTGGTTGTGACCGCGCACTCTCCCCTGCTGGTGATCGCGATCAGCATCTCGATCACGTCTATGTCCCCTTGTAGTAGCGGTTGAGGCTTCATGTTGAGGAGGCCTCTCAGCACCTGAGCGCTTGGTACCCGATGTGTGGTGGCTAGGATTCGCTTGGTTCGTAGCCTTGTGAGATATGTCGAGGAGCGTGAGTACTTGTCTGACGGCAGGAGTGTCGGGCATGGCCCTGACAAGTTCTGCCGCGACGGAGATGTTCAATGGCGCGTCTCGAGATACTAACTGGTCCCCGACCATATCGAAATCTTCTCTAAGGTTTTGCGTATAGCGGCATTGATGCGCCTCTGCTTACGATTGGCGTTCCTTGCTTGGCACGCGGTTTTTTGTTCCTCTGTTTCTCCGTCAGTAGTGCGTTCCTCTTCTCATACGTCAGTGATCAGCTCGCGATCATATTGGGTGCCTTGGTCCTCATTGCCAGCCATGAACACTTGACGATCTGGGTCTTGTTCGCTGAGGGAGAGGATGATCTGGGTGGCTGAGAAGTTGTCGCTTGAGCTTTCAGTTGAAGTAGTGAGCGATGCGGTCTTGCCGTCTTGGAATGGTAGTTCCTCCAGGATGACGGCGGCAAGTCTTGACTCGTTGTCCCGGCAGGTGTCGGTCGGAATCGCCCCAGGCCAGTGAACACCGAGTCCCCCTGGTGTTGTGGTTACGAATAGTCCGGACGGGAGGCAAACGAGTGGTTCCTCCAACACGAACTTGGTGTTGAAGTGAGCGTAATGCCATAGGCGCGGGACGTTGTCAGGAGCGTCACTTAGCAGGATGGTGAAATCATCGTCGTTGTCCCTCGATGGCATTGGTGCCAGCTCGAGGTCGTCGGGGTGATCTGCCTTCGAGTGAGGCTCCTGAGTCATCCTGGCCCCTGCTTTTGTGGTACGCATCTGTTTATATGGATGCGCTACGTTGGAGAGTTCGAGCGGGAGTCGATCTGGGGGGTTGTCCGATGGCGTGGCCAACTCAGAGTTTCCTTCTCTTTCCATATTTGGAGTCGAGTTGTACCCGGACTCGACTTGGGGAAT
>OAMR01000273.1:116947-148743 GCA_900205405.1 Echinochloa crus-galli | reverse complement strand
TGAGAAGTTGTCGCTTGAGCTTTCAGTTGAAGTGGTGAGCGACGCCGTTTTGTCGTCTTGGAAGGGCAGTTCCTCCAGGATGACGGCGGCAAGTCTTGACTCGTTCTCCCAGCAGGTGTCAGCCGGAATCACCCCGGGCCAGTGAACAGCGAGTCCTCCTGGTGTTCTGGTTACGACTAGTCCGGACGGGAGGCGAACGAGTGGTTCCTCCAACACGAACTTGGTGTTGAAGTGAGCGTAATGCCATAGGCGCGGGACGTTGTCAGGAGCGTCACTTAGCAGGATGGTGAAATCATCGTCGTTGTCCCTCGATGGCGTTGATGCCAGCTCGAGGTCGTCGGGGTGATCTGCCTTCGAGTGAGGCTCCTGACTCATCCTTGCTTCTGCTTTTGTGGTATGCATCTGTTTATATGGATGCGCTATGTTGGAGAGTTCGAGCGGGAGTCGATCTGGGAGGTTGTCCGATGGCATGGCCAACTCGGAGTTCCCTGCTCTTTCCATATTTGGAGTCGAGTTGTACCCGGACTCGATTTGGGGAGTCCCGAGCGAACTTGGAGTTAGGATCGAACTGGGAGTAGTCGTCGAGTAGGGGTCGGGGTTGTTCGCAAGGTAGCTCGTGAACCTGCCACTGCCTGAGGTGACGAAGGTCAACGCACCGAAGACGAAGGTGGCTCCTACCTTGACGTCGGCGATCTTGAAGGCGATTGATCCCATCATCCCTGATGGTGAGCTTTCGGCAAGTTGATTGTGTGCGTTCGTTTCGTTTCTCACCCGAATCTGTGCATCATTCCTTTTTCGTCCTGAATCGGTGCATTAAATGCAATCCCTGCATTTTTTCCAGCATAGTAACGAAACTGACAAAAACAAACCAAAACATCACTATTGGGTCGAAAAAAGTATATTGGGTGTGTTCGTTTTATTTCTGCCTCTAATCGTTGCATTGTTTTATTTTGGGCCAGAATCGGTGCATTAAATGCAACCCCGACACCGTTTTCTACACAATAACAGAACTGACCAAAATGAACATAAACAATACTATTGGGTCAAAAAATTGGATTGGGTGCGTTCATTTCGTTTCTCGCCCGAATCAGTGCATTATTTCATTTCCAGTCTGAATCGGTGCATTAAATCCAACCCCGGCATGGTTTTCAGCACAGTAACCAAAGCATCACTATTGGGTCGAGAAAAGTATCTTGGGTGTGTTCGTTTCATTTTTGGCCTGAATCGGTGCATAATTTCATTTTCGGCCCGAATCGATGCATTAAATGCAAACCCGACATAGTATTCTGCACCGTAACAGAACTGACCAAAATGAACATAAACATCACTATTGGGTGAAAAAAGAGGATTTGGTGGGTTCGTTTCATTTTTGCCTTAATCAGTGCATTAAATGTAACCCCAACATGGTTTTCGGCACAATAACGAAACAGACCAAAACGAACCAAAACATCACTGTCAAAAAAAGTATATTGTGTGTGTTCGTTTCATTTTTGGCCCGAATCGGTGCATCGTTTAATTTCCGGCCCAAATCGGTGCATTAAGCGCAAAACTGGCATGGTTTTTGGCACATTAATAAAACTGACCCAAATGAAGTAAAACATCACTATTGGGTCCAAAAAAGTGGATTGGGTGCGTTCGTTTCATTTCTCGTCTGAATCGGTGCATCGTTTCGTTTCTGGCCCGAAACGGTGCATTAAATGCAACCCCGGCTGGGTTTTTGGCACAGTAACAAAACTAACTAAAACGAACCAAAACATCATTATTGGATCAAAAAAAGTATATTGGGTCTGTTTGTTTCATTTCTGGCCTGAATCGGTGCAATGTTTCATTTCCGGCCCGAATCGGTGCATTAAATGCAAACCCGACATAGTTTTTTGCACTGTAAAAGAACGGACCAAAACAAACATAAATATCACTATTGGTTCAAAAAAAGTGGATTGGGTGTGTTTGTTTCATTTTTGGTCTGAATCAGTGCATGAAATGCAACCACGACATGGTTTTCGGCACAGTAACAAAACCGACAAAAAGGAACAAAAACATCACTATTGGGTCGAAAAAAGTATATTGGGTGTGCTCAACATTTCTGGACTGAATCGGTGCATCGTTTTATTTCTGGCCTGAATCGGTGCATTAAATGCAACCCTGGAATAGTTTTCTGCACGGTAATAGAACAGACCAAAACGGACATAAACATCAGTATTGGGTCAAAAAAGAGGGTTGGGTGTGTTCGTTTAATTTTTGGCCTGAATCGGTGCATTAAATGCAACCCCGGTATGGTTTTCGGCACAATAACAAAACTGACGAAAACGAACCAAAACATCACTATTGGGTCAAAAAAAGAATATTGGGTGTGTTCGTTTCATTTCTGGCCCGAATCGGTGCATCGTTTCATTTTCGGCCCAAATTGGTGCATTAAATGTAACCTCATAATAGTTTTCTGCACTATAATAGAACTGACCAAAACGAACATAAACATCACTATTGAGTCAAAAAAAGAGGGTTGGGTGCATTCGTTACGTTTTTGGCCTAAATCGTTGCATTAAATGCAACCCCGGTATGGTTTTCGGTACACTAACGAAACCGACCAAAACGAACCAAAACATCACTATTGGGTCAAAAAAGTATATTCGGTGTGTTCGCTTTATTTCTGGCCCGAATCGGTGCATCGTTTCATTTTGGGCCCGAATCGGTGCATTAAATGCATCCACGACATAGTTTTCTGCCTGTAACAGAACTGACCAAAACGAACATAAACGTTACAATTGGGTCAAAAAAGTTGATTGGGTGCGTTCCTTTCGTTTCTCACCCGAATCAGAGCAATATTTCATTTCAGGCCTGAATCGGTACATTAAATGCAACCCAGGTAAGGTTTTCGGCACAGTAACCAAAATATCACTATTGGGTCGAGAAAAGTATATTGGGTGTGTTCGTTTCTCGCCTGAATCGGTGCATAGTTTCATTTTGGCCCGAATCGGTGCATTAAATGCAACCCCAGAATAGCTTTCTGCACTGTAACAGAACTAACCAAATCAAACATAAACATCACTGTTGGATCGAAAAAGAGGATTGGGTGCGTTCGTTTCGTTTTTTGCCTGAATCGGAGCATTAAATGCAACGCCGACATGGTTTTCAGCACAGTAACAAAACTGACCAAAACGAACCAAAACATCACAATTGGGTCGAAAAAAGTATATTGGGTGTGTTCTTTTCAATTCCGACTCGAATCGGTGCATCGTTTCATCTGCGGCCCGAATCGATGCATTAAATGCAAAACTGGCATGGTTTTGGCACATTAACAAAACTGACTAAAATGAACCAAAACTTCACTACTGGGTTCAAAAAAGTGGATTGGGTGCGTTCGTTTCATGTTTGGCCCGAATCGGTGCATCGTTTCGTTTCGTCCCGAATCAGTGCATCGTTTCGTTTCCGGCCCGAAACGGTGCATTAAATGCAACCCCGGCATGGTTTTCGGCACAGTAACAAAACTGACCAAAACGAGCATAAACATCACTATTGGGTCAAAAAAGTATATTGGGTGTGTTCGTTTCATTTCTGGTGTGAATCGGTACATAATTTCATTTCCGATCCAAATCGGTGCATTAAATGTAACCCCGACATAGTTGTTTGCATTGTAACGAAATAGACCAAATCAAGCATAAACATCACTATTGGGTCAAAAAAAGTATATTGGGTATGTACATTTCATTTCTGGCCTGAATCGGTGCATCATTTCATTTCATTAAATGCAACCCAGGAATAGTTATCTGCACTGTAAGCGAACTGACCAAAATGAACATAAACATCACTATTGGGTCAAAAAAGAGGATTGGGTGCGTTCGTTTCATTTTTGGCTCGAATCGGTGCATTAAATGCAACCCCGACATGGTTTTTGGCTCAGTAAGGAAACTGACCAAAGCGAACCAAAACATCACTATTGGGTCAAAAAAGTATATTGGGTGTGTTCGTTTCATTTCTGGCCCGAATCGGTGCATTGTTTCATTTCCGGCCCGAATCGGTGCATTAAATGCAACCCCGACATAGTTTTCTACATTGTAATAGAACTGACCAAAACGAACATAAACAACACTATTGGGTAAAAAAAGTGGACTGGGGGTGTTCGTTTCATTTTTTGCCTGAATCGGTGCATTAAATGCAACCCCGTCTTGGTTTTTGGTTAGTAACGAAACTGACCAAAATGAACAAAAATATCACTATTGTGTCAAAAAAGTATATTGGGTGTGTTCGTTTCATTTCTGCCTGAATCGATGCATTGTTTCATTTTCGGCCCGAATCGGTGCATTAAATGCAACCCCGACATAGTTTTCTATATTGTAACAGAACTGACCGAAACGAACATAAACATCACTATTGGGTAAAAAGTGGATCGTTTTGTTTTCGGCCCGAATTTTTGCATTAAATGGAACCCTGGCATGGATTTCAGCACAGTAAAGAAACTGACCCAAACGAACCAAAACATTACTATTGGGTCCAAAAAACTGGATTGGGCTTGTTCGATTCGTTTCTGGACTGAATCGGAGCATTGTTTCATTTTCGGCACGAATCGGTGCATTAAAGCAACCTGGCATGGTTTCTGGCACAGTAACAAAATTGACCAAAACGAACCAAAATATCACTATTGGGTCTAAAAAACTGGATTGGATACCTTCGTTTCATTTCTGGTCTGTATCGGTGGCTCGTTTCCTTTCCGGCACGAATCGGTGCATTAAATCAACCACGACATGATTTTAGGCAGAATAACGAAACTGACCAAAATGAACTAAAACATAACTATTGGGTCCAAAAAAGTGGATTGGGTGCATCGTTCCCCAGCATGGTTTTTGGCATAGTAACGAAACTGACCAAAACGAACCAAAACGTCACTATTGGGTCCATTTCGTTTCTGGCCCGAATCGGTGCATCGTTCCCCGGCATGGTATTTGGCAAATCAACGAAACTGGTGATGGTAAGCAAAACATCACTATTTGATCCAAAAAAGTGGATTGGGTGCGTTCGTTTCATTTCTAGCCTCAATCAGTGCATCGTTTCGTTTTCGGTCCGAATCGATGCATTAAATGGAACCCTGGCATGGTTTTCGACAAGGTAACGAAACTGAACCAAACGAAAAACATCACTATTGGTTCCAAAAAAGTGGATTGGGTTCGTTCGTTTCGTTTCTGGACCGAATCGGTGGATCGTTCCTCGACATGGTTTTTGGCACAGTAACAAAATTGACCAAAACAAACCAAAACATCACTAGTGGGTCCAAAAAAGTGGACTGGGTGCGTTCGTTTCGTTTCTGGACCGAATCAGTGCATCGTCCCCCAGTATGGTTTTCGGCACAGTAACGAAACTGACCAAAACATCACTATTGGATCCAAAAAGTTGGATTGGGTGCGTTCGTTTCGTTTTTTGCCCGAATCAGTGCATCATTTCGTTTTTTGCCCAAATTGGTGCATTAAATGGAACCCTGGCATGGTTTTCAGCACAGTAACGAAACGGACACAAACGAACCAAAACATCACAATTGGGTCCAAAAACTGTATTGGGTGTGTTTGTTTCGTTTCTGGTCCGAATTGGTGCATCACTTCATTTCCAGCACGAATCGGTGCATTAAAGCAACACGGACATGGTTTTTGGCACAGTAACGAAACTGACCAAAATGAACCAAAACATCACTATTGGGTCCAAAAAAACAAGATTCGGTGCGTTCATTTCGTTTCTGGTTCGATTCGGTGGATCATTTCCTTTCCAGCACGAATTGGTGCATTAAAGCAACCACGGCTTGGTTTTTGGCACAATAATGAAACTGAACAAAACGAACCAAAACATCACTACTGGGTACAAAAAAGTAGATTGGGTGCGTTCGTTTCATTTGTGGACCGAATCGGTGCATTGTTCCCCGGCATGGTTTTTGGAATAGTAACGAAACTGACCAAAACAAACCAAAACATCACCGTTGGGTTCAAAATAGTGGATTGGGTGCGTTCGTTTCATTTATGGATCGAATCGGTGCATCGTTCCCCGACATGGTTTTCGGCATAGTAACGAAACTGATCAAGACGAACCAAAACATCACTATGGGATCCAAAAAAGTGGATTGGGTGCGTTCGTTTGGTTTTTGGCCTGAATCGGTGTATCGTTTCGTTTTCGTCCCGAATTGGTGCATTAAATGGAACCGTAGCATGGTTTTCAGCACAATAACGAAACTGACCCAAACGAACCAAAACATCACTATTGGGTCAAAAAACTGGATTGGTGCGTTTGTTTCGTTTCTGTTGTGAATCGGTGCATCGTTTCATTTCTGACACGAATCGGTGCATTAAAGCAACCCCAAAGTGGTTTTTGGCACAATAACAAAACTGACCAAAATGAACCAAAACATCACTATTAGGTGGAAAAAAGTGGATTGGGTACGTTCATTTCGTTTCTGACCTGAATTGGTGCATTGTCCCTTGGCATGGTTTTTGTAACACCCTAAAATTCCCTATTTAAAATTTCTAGTAATTAATTTAATTTTATTAATTATGCTCATATTTTATATAGGGAAAATAAATTATTTATGAAAATTAAAATCAACTATAAGGCCTAGAAACATTTTTGTTGCATTCATACTGTTGCATTGAGTTTTGCTTGCTTGTAGTTCAAATTGGAATTTGAATCTACTTTAAATTCGAATTCGAACTGCTTTGTTTTGAGCCCTAGAAAAGTTGTTGAGCCTGAGTTTGGTTTTGCCCCCTAGGCTCTTTCCCCAGCCTGAACTACCTCCCTCAATTCTTTCCCCAAGCAGCCCAGCCCCGCAGCCTCTTTTCCCAACTCGACCCATCAGCTTCCCCACCTCCACTCCCCGGCCCAACTCCCGCCTGCCCAACAGCCAGCCCAGCGCGCCAGCCGGCTCCCCCTCCCCTATCACTGGCAAGTGGGGCCCGGTGTTGGCGGTCGTTACAACCCAAATTCGACCACCAATACGCGGGAATAAATGAGAGACTATGCAACATTCCATGTACTTAGGTTTTATTTCTAATGGAGTTCCACGAGTTTTGGTGAGTGTCGCTTGTGCAGGTACAACATTGCGAAATACGTGCTATAGGGGTCGGAAATGACCAATTCGGCCGAACGACACGTTCGGCCGGTTACCCCCCTTAGCCGTACAGGCCAGCGGGAGCCGTCCACGTCAACCAAACGACAACACACGACACGTGGACGACCGCCAACACATCCCGGAGCACCGACACGTCATCCTGGGCCGAATCAACTCAAACCCAAGCACCAGAGGCCAGCCCTAATTCAAAAATGAGAGTAGAGTGCAGGCGAAGCACTGTTAGTTCTCCACTTGTATCAGTAGAGATAGGGAGAGAGGAGAGGTGAGCGTCCCGGAGAGGAGCCGGAGTGTCGGCCCCTCTTCCCGCTGTACCTCTACGGATGCGGCTTCACTTCGAGTAACATCCGGGTCGTGTCTGGTAACTCTTGTATCTCTTTCTGATTAATTGAGCATTCAGTTCTTACATTTATATACTTGTCTCGTTCTTCGTTCAATGCTTAGTTGATTGGTATAACTGTATACTGGTTGCTTAGCTTGGGTGCTTATCTTGCTATAGGAGATAAGTAGTTATTGACTAGTGTAGGAGTGGTTCCTAGACTTGCCAGTAACCTTAGTTTCTGCCCGTCGCAACGGAGGTGGTAGCCGTAAGGTGGTGACAGCCCTTTCGGTCTTCGTAGTCCATCACGTTAGTTCCGGTGTCCTAGGACCCAAGGTTCAGGGTAACCGGCACCCCTTCTCATCCCTTTCTGTGTGTTGGAGGCTCTGTAGTCCCGAAGCAAGTATCTATCTGTATCCTCTTCTCTGCTCAGTCAATCGGTAGAATACCCTTACCAGACCTGTACCCTCTCTACCCACCTACCTATTCTCTTCTCTCCTTGTTGTCGTCATCCACCTCATCCATTTCATTCATCCACTCCATCTACCTAGGACAACTTAGTTTAGGATTAATACACTTCTCGTTCCCCGTGGAAATCGATACCTTGGAATACTCCCGGGTGAAAGCTACATCGGTATCCATCCGCTTGCGGATTTATCTGCAGGCCGTAAGGTGTGCCAACACCCGGCCGTGAGGGCCTGAGCCACGCTCGCTCGCACCACCGCCTCGGCCCCGCGCTCTAGCCCACCCCCGTGCCTGTGGACCCCCGCGCAAAGCCTCCACGACGCTTCCCCGCCGCCTCCTTCCTTCTTTGCTCCGCGCCCCGCATGGAAAGCTCCCAACACTTGGAAACCCCGGCCGCCGGCGCCCTGATCCATGGGCATGGCTCACACGCCAAGGATCCCCCTCTCCGGGCTACAAAAGCAAAGCCCCTGTTGGCACTTCTTACAGTCCAATATCAGGATTGTGAATCCAGGTACTGGGGTAAGGAGTGTTTCAGTGGTTTTTCTTATGGCTCAGTAAAATATATAAATATTCTGCAAGCGCACAGAATTACCGCTGTAGCACTTCACGAGGGAGTAATCCGAGGTATCATAATTTATATTTCCGCAAGGAAGCTTTGGCAAGATTACTAGCAAACAGATATTCGAGACTATCAGAGAAGGGTACAATACTAGCAAGACAGGTGATAAACGGTATTGGATGGGAGTGGTTATACCGTGAGACACAGCTCAAGGGTGGCTCAGATAGGAAACAGAAGGAATAGATAGTTGGGAGGACAACGAGATGAGATAGAGGAATCCTGTGTTCTTTATCTACCTATGTCACTCGGGCTTAGAGATACAGTGGCTGGAGAGCCAGTACTCAGAGATCAGGGTTAACTCTAATGCCTTAGTGTTGGGACAATAGAACCTATGACACGCAGAAAGGGATGAGAAGAGGTGCCACCAATCGTACACTATGGGATCCGGCACGCCACGACGAACGTGATGGACTACGTAGGCCATATAGGGCTGTCACCACGTAACGGCTACCACCTCCGTAGATCAGGGCTGTCACTAGTTAGTCTGGGAACCACTCCCACACTAGTCAACAACTACTTACTAAGCAAGCAATAGCAAGCAACCTTGTCAATACCCTAGCGACAATTCACCACAAGTATTGAGAAAGAGCGAAGAACCAGCTAAGACAAAGACTTAATCAAGATCTAGAAGCACTAGCTCTACAACTAACTATAGTCTAAACACGATATAGCTGCAACTAGAATAAAGAAGCAAGCTATAAATGACAAGGGCAAAGTGATAAAGATAACTATATTGATAACTCAAAGTCTTACAAAAGGAAAAGGAAAAGATACAAGAGCTTATACCCGAGCTTCTGAAGACGACTCTGGAACCTCCGAGGCACAGCTCGACTCAACTCTAACTCCTAACAAAACTATCCTAACTCTACTAGAAAGAAGTGGAATAAGAGGGGGATAACTTCGATTTAGACTCGAGAGACGTTCACGGCCCGACTACAACGGTCCAAGGACGCTGCGCCTTAGCAACCGATACACCAACTCCAGCGGTCGCCGTGATCTTGTGGAGCACAATCAACCAAACCACTAGGGTAATTCCTGCAAGCAATCAAAGAACAAGCAAGAACAAGTAGAACAAGCAACTGAATTGAAAATTTGGAGATGATAACCAATCTGAAATCACAAAGGTGGGGTTCTGAAGACTCGAAGACGGGCGGCTGGACCCAAGTAGTAATGGCTAAACTTTCATCTAAACAAAACCCAACTGTTCTTGGCGGCGGCTAAGGGGTATAAGACAAGGGAGGACAACCACAGGGGTGCTGGGGTCGTACTCCAACCCTAGGACGTGTCCATAGTGGACTCTACATGATACACGGCCCATTGGGCCAAAATAAGATGGCGCAGCATCATGGGCAGAAAATATCTCGGAGCAAATAGATGATTCTGGATGACTCCAAATAGATATGGATGTGTGGTTGGATCTGTTGGAAAGTAGACTTGATAAGCTTTCCATGAAGTAATTGAACGCTCCAATCCGAGTCCGTATGCGACCGTGGTGTCCATCACAACTTGATGTTTTTCTGCAGTCCGAATCAAAACTTTCCAAAACGTGTTGGATTTGGTCTCTTTCCTTCCTTGGGCCATTGTGACGTGGTAGCCTGATGGAAAACATGAAGAATTGGTCCCAATCAACTTCTTTGGTCATCCATGCCTTCCATGTATGTTTAACACTCTTTACGATCCAGCTATATATTTCTGAAAAATGACATTGAACACACATTATGGCGTATGGTCATATCCGAGCATGTGATGTCCTCATCATTCTCCCCTTCTTGGCTGCAAGTCGTCCTCGACTTGCTCCAGTTGCATTCAGAAGTTCTTGGTTTGAAGTTGGAATATGGAGCAAAAACTATACTGTCCGACAACAATCAGGAATGCTCCCCTTCTATGGGCTGAACGTGTTGAATAAGAGAAACACTAGGAAAACTTTGCGAGACATTATTAGTGTTAGTGCAGCCCCCTATTTGATCATGGTATTACAGCCCAAAAGGAGAATTTAGATTAGAGCAAATATAAACTTTATGCACCAAATACTCTCCTTTGCAATTATACTTGCCACCCGATGTCTGGTGGCTAGAATTTGCTTGGTTTGTAGCCTTGTGAGCCGTGTCGAGGAGCATGAGTACTTGACAAGCAACTGAATTGCAAATTTGGAGATGATAACCAATCTGAAATCACAAATTTAAAGAAGACATCAATTTCAATTCATCTTGTGCACAAGTAATAGGATAGAAAACTTTATCTTCAGTACATTTTTATGGTTCCAAACCAAAAGAATCACACTTATTCACTACTTGTGACATATGAGTAAAATAATCATCAACACACTTATTTTTTTTATCACAAGGAATAACAAGTAATTCATCTTGTGACAAAGGTAAATCTATAACAGTTTCTACTATTTGTTGCTCTTGATAAGCATGCAAAGTGGACAAGTTTTTAATATCATGGGTCACATCATTCTTGCAAGTATTCGTAGACATAGCCCATGTCTTTATTCAAGGATATTTGGAGAGGATATCATAGAACATGGAGTATTTATTTTGTGGATGAATTATGGCAATATTTGCTAACTCCCTGTGTAGGAATTGCAAGTGAGTGTGGTGTGTACGTGAATCTCGATCTTAGAAGCATGAAGGTTTCACCCAAAGGTCACAACAATTGGACAAAGCTCACTAAGACAACAAGCAGCATATGAGTATAAATTTTTGACTAAGCTTAGCATATGGCTTTGGTAGGTATTTTTGACCAATGAGGAACTTTATTTTATTTTTGAAAGCAAAAGACATCCGTGATATTCACCGTACTAAGTGCAAAAGCAAGAACTCAACCAAATCTCACTATATCATTCCTCACAACAACTTAGACTTGAAATAAAGCATGTGCTCCCACGAGGTTTTCAGGTTCATTTTACTCATGAGCAGGGCTTACCTCGTCGGTCGTCGCCCCCGAAGGATTGCTTGCTAGAAGGGATGAAGGGGCCTCCTATCCGGCGCTACCACGCGGACCTGCGGAGACAGCAAAAGGAGGTGAGGACGGGGAGGATCTGGGCGGGCGGCGCAAGGGCGGCTGTATTCTCCATGCGCAACAGAAGAAAATAAAATGGAAAGGGAAATGGCAAATGCAAGATCAAAGTGCTGAAGGGACATCGAACATACCTGATGGGGGTCCTCCCACAAGCTTGGATTCTTCACTGGTAGGGTCAAAACTTCAAAAAATATTCTGACATTTGATCCGTCTGCTGCTGGACATCGTACCGTAGAGAGTCCAGCACGCTGCTATTCTCTTGGTGATACTGAGAATGGTGTGCCAGGGTGTCTTCAATGCTCCGTGTACGGTCGTCGAGGAGGTCGACTCGGTCGGAGATGTAAGACAACCCTCGACCGATGTCGTAGCCACTGGGTGCAGTGAATCATGCGGACTGAGAGTGCCCAGGGAACTACGGTCAGGAGGCACTGTCGTACCCTCCTCCGTACCATCCCTGTGTGTACTCTGAGTCCGTACTCGGAGCATAGTCCCAGTAGCCTGAGCAGAAGTAGTCCGGGTCCTGGGGTTGTCTAGAGCCTCCTACTCCAGACGTCCCAGAACCTCCATATGCATCATAAGCTGCCTTGAATGCAGACATGTGTCGATGTGGCTGCGTCGGTGAAGTTTCTGGTTCTTGAGCGGTGAAAAGCCTGGCGTCACGCCTGGCTTGCCCCCGGGTAAATGGCCCCTCTCCTGCAACACTGTGCCGAGCCGGCTCTCTCCGAGGAGGAGAGTCATCCGCCTCAGTACTCAACCGAAGTGTTAATTTCTTAGTGGTATACAACCTCAGTCCTGCACAAGCCAAGGGCACCTCGGTTGTATAACCGTGATAGATCATAACCAGCGTTGCATCGGGGCCCGTCGTATCATGTGGCCTTGCACAAAGTGCTCAGCATCCATGACGGGTCGCGCTGTCTCTAAGTACGCAAGTTGGGCGCCCTCTAGAATGCCCAACTGGTTAGCAAGGCGAGTGACTAGAGAAGTCACCGCCACGCTACCCACGCGAGAGTGATGAGACATCTAATGGGCAACCAAATCTTTTACCAGAGAAATAGCAACTCGTTTAACCATGGCCTATAAGAACCGCAACTCGACTACATTGACGGGACACAAATCAGAACATGGAAACACGGTCATAGCCATCCACCGATGCATGAAACGCAAGGTGGGGTTATGAATATTGTTTGTGCGTGGTGCAGAACAATTGGTTGCTTCCCGAAATCTTTTTTCAGAACCCGTCCCGACTGAAACTTTTCAAATTTTGGCAGGCTCCAAAGAACAATGACTAGCAAAACCCAGAGCCATACTCAAATCCCTCCAAGAGTAGGAATACTCTTGGTTGAAAAATCGAAAGCGAACACCCTCCCGTCATGATGTGAGAGTCGAAAGAAATTCGAGGGTGAGGAGATACGAACTTTGTTCGTCGACACGCCAGAAGTTGCCCCAGCCAACAGCTTCGAAGACTTCTGGGAACTCTTCGTCCATAACCGTTCTTACGAGCAGGTCCTGCTTGTAGGCACGGGTATGCTCAAACTCCTTCAGGCATAGCATGTTGAAGACGTTCCGCTCCCGGTTCGTCCGGAGAATGAAGTCACTCTCGTTCAGGAGCTGTCGGGTTGGGTGCGAGGCAAAGCCTCTCCCCAAGTCGGCTGCCCCTGACTCGTCCACCTCCATCCGGCTTGAACCGAGGGACGGGGCTGGGGAGCTCCCAGCATCGTCCGAGCGTTTGCTCAGCCGGGCGGAGCGACGGAACGCGGAGAAGAGCTTCGACATGCTTCCCGCAAAAGGTTAGCGCAATGACAACCCGAAGGACTGAATATATGGGGTTAGCACAAGTAAATCAAGTTAGTCATTCAAGAGAGTTAGTCACTCTTGCGGGGATGAAAACCTCCACAAAAGATTAGTTGTTCTTGTGGGTGTCGGAAACCACCACAAACACGTTCAAGTTTCAGCACAAAGATTGAACAAAGGCAAAATATTTTTTTGGGATTTTTCAGCAATGCAAGTGAACCAACTTGAGAAAGAACCAAAGAAGAACTTGAGCAAGGAACTTGAGAGAGAGAGAGAGAGCTTCTCGTGGAAATGTTTTCAGTGTGTGAAGGTGGAATGAAGCAAGTAAGCAAGGGGTGGTATTTATAGGCAAGGAGGAGAGCTGGGGCTCATTCGGCCGAATGGCCTTGTTCGCCCGAACCAGGCCAATTCGCCCAAATGCCCCATGTGGGTGCTCTCTTTCTTGCCTCCCACCAGCAATAAAAATTTGCCTAGGTCCAACACTAGGGCATGGGCACTTTGGTGGTTTTTGGTAGGTGAGATGCAAAATTGACATGACCAAAGTGGAAGTTAGTGGAGTCACCCCCATGCTGCCATGTTTTGTGATAATTAGTGAGTGTGCAGCCATGTTGTGTGGGGTAGACATGTTTGGTAATTATGGTAAATAAATGGAGATGTTCTAGAAGGGGTAAAAATGATGAGAATTACGTTTTACACCCCCTGTAAATAAATTTCAGCACGTTGTCCATTTATTTTTACCATGCTTGCATTTTTTTTCTACACTCTTTCAATTCAGCATGTTGTCCATTTATTTTTACCATGCTTGCAATTTTTCTACTCTCTTTCAAATTAATTACACAAGTGGTTCATTTATTTTGGAAAAGGAAACATGCAAATGCAATGATGGAAAATAAAATTTTGGAAGGGAAACATGAGGTACATACCGGGTTTCTTCGCGGCGAGAGCTCGTGTTTAAAGTCTGTGAGCGGGACTCCTCCTGTCTTTAGTTGATTTTGTCATCGTCCGATCCCGGAGTGAGTGGTTCGGGCGATGAAACCTTCTTCCGCCACATCTTCTTAGTCTTCTCCTGTGTCGGTGGTGGTGGGATCGGTTCCTCTGGAGAATTCCAGAGGGCTTGGTCTTCTTCGTATTTCTTTACGAGAAGATCCATCTCTTCTGGTTGCATTGGTCCTGTCGTCCCGTTCCGTTTGAACTGCTCGCCACCAAGTATTTACAGCTCTCCATTGATAAGTGCCTTCAGGAAACACTTGGCCCTCTTCTGCTCCGGTGTGAGAGGCTTTGTCTTCTTCTCTTCCCGTGGTTGAAACTTGAAGTATATCAATCTTCCGTCGATACGGAACGAGATTTCTCTCGCATCCATATCGATTCTAGCCCGGGCGGTGTTCAAGAATGGTCGGCCCAACACAAGGGGAAACGAATAATCGTTCCCCGTGTCAAGGACGACAAAGTACATAGGGACATAACGTCCCCAAACGCGGACCGGTACATTCTTGATCACCCCCTCAGGGTAGCGGATCGTTGAGTCCGCAAGTTGTACCAGGGCATTTGTAGATGACAAAGTAGGGTAGCATAATTTCTTAAATAATACCTTGGATATGATGTTTATGCTGGCCCCCAGATCACCGAGAGCATCATCAATGCGACGATTCCAGATCTTGCACTGAATGATGGGTACTCCGGGATCTTCCTTCCTCTCCGGAGAGGTCTTCGTGATTGCTCTCTTAGCAGCTCTTGGTAGGTAGGTCCATCTTGGTATTTGTACTTGCATGTGCGCAATCTTACCTGTATGATTAGTATGGAACGTACTACAAGACACCATACCTTGTCTCGTAGTAACAGCATTTACTTTTTCGATGGAAGGTTCGGGTTGCCCAGGAATCTTCCCCGATTCAGTGACAGGAACGGCTGCAGCTAACTGAGCAATTTGGGTTTCTATCAGTTTATTGAAACTCAGTTGGCTTTTCATAGTAGAAGCAAAGGAATCCAGCCTAGAGTCTATGCTTTCCAGGATTGTATCATTAGCAACAAGCTTTTTATTGATATTTTCAGTGATTTTACCCTGGCCAAACACTAGATCTCTAAGTGATGGCTGATTATTGAAATAGCTGAAATTGAAATTGTTACCTTGTTGAGGCCTCTCGAATGGGAGTTTTGGGCGTGAATTCCAGCCTTGATTGCCGTAGTTGTTCGGTCGATACCCGTTGTTGTTGGAGTTGTTGACGTAGTGGGCATCTTCTCGAATGTCGGGGCAGTCGCTCCCCGAATGGCCAGTGTTGCTACAGACCTCGCAAGTCATGAGAGCATCCATGGCTTGCACCGTTTATTGAGCAGTGGCCACCAGTTTCTTCATCAGGAGGTCCATCTTAGTGGCGAGCATGTCCAGAGCTTCAACTTGGTGAAATCCTCGGGTCCGAGGTTGGGCTCGATCGTCGGACAAACTTTGGTTCTCGACCATCTTCTCTATGAGGGCCTTTGCACGGCTCTCCTCAAGAGAGAAGAAAGAACCTCCAGCAGCAGCATCCAGATACTCACGGGCAGAGCTTCTAAGCCCGTGGTAAAAGGTTTGAATGATAAACCAACTCTGCATACCATGGTGAGGACAAGCAGATATATAGTCCCGAAGGCAATCCCATGCCTCCAGGACTATTTCATCTTTTAGCTGCTGGAAACTAGCAATTTTGTTCCGGAGGGCGTTGGTTTTCCCAACCGAAAAGAACTTTAGCAAGAATGCGCTAGTGCACTTATCCCAAGTTTCTATGGCTTCACAGTTAGCATAAAACTATTGTTTTGCCTTGCCTAATAATGAGAAAGGGAATAAACGAAGGCGAATGGCATCAATGCTTACCCCGCGTATGGTGAAGGTGTTGCAAATCTCCAGAAAATGCTGAAGATGAGCGTTGGCATCCTTGTGCGGCTTGTCACAGAACGGGCTAGCCTGCACCATGTTGATGAGGGCTGGCTTGAGCTCGAAGTTCCCTTTCCAACTGGCGGAGCTGGTCCGACACACACGTTCTCGCTCGATGGAGCAGAGAACTCGTGGATCGTCTTGCTTGCCATCCTCGATGAAGCCAGGTCAACGACGGGAAAGACTGGGCTTGTCGGAATGAGCTGCTTCTGAGGAGGTACAACACAGGGTCGCACTTTCCTCACGAGAGACTCGGGATTTTCTTAGTAGTTTGATGGTAGTTGGAAACCAGTCATGCACTAATTCCTGCCAAAAGTGATTGAGATAAAATATTAGTTTCTATTGTGATTTTTAGGTAATGAAATGCAATAATACTAATAACATATAAAGTAAAAGTCACTTACAACGGCCCAGAGGGACTCCCCGACAACGGCGCCAGAAATGCTTGTTGGCACTTCTTACGATCCAATATCAGGATTGTGAATCCAGGTACTGTGGTAAGGAGTGTTTAAGTGGTTTTTCTTATGGCTCAGTAAAATATATAAATATTTTGCAAGCGCACAGAATTACCGCTATAGCACTTCTCCAGGGAGTAATCTGAGGTATCGTAATTTATATTTCCGCAAGGAAGCTTTGGCAAGATTACTAACAAATAGATATTCGAGACTATCAGAGAAGGGTACACTACTAGAAAGACAGGGGATAAACAGTATTGGATGGGAGTGGTTATACCGTGACACACAGCTCAAGGGTGGCTCAGATAGGAAAGAGAAGGAATAGATAGTTGGGAGGACAACAAGAAGAGATAGAGGAATCATGGGTTCTTTATCTACCTATGTCACTCAGGCTTAGAGATACAGTGGCTGAAGAGCCAGTACTCAGAGATCAGGGTTAACTCTAATGCCTTAGCATCGGGACAATAGAACCTATAACACGCAGAAAGGGATGAGAAGGGGTGCCACCAATCCTACACTTTGGGATCCTGCAGGCCACGACAAACGTGATGGACTACGTAGGCCGTATAGGGCTGTCACCACCTAACGGTTACCACCGTCGTAGAGCTTATACCAGAGCTTCTGAAGACGACTCCGAAACCTCCGAGGCACAACTCGACTCAACTCTAACTCCCAACTAAACTATCCTAAGTCTAATAGAAAGAAGTGGAATGAGAGCTCCTTTGCTTGAGTGTGTATGTTACAAGTAAAATGCCACTGCATTTATAGGTGAACTAGGATGGTGGAGAGGAGTGATGGCCAAGGGAACCAGGGGGGTACCCCCTGGTGATTCGGGCGAAATCCCGGGTTCGGGCGAATCCTAGGACTCGGCCGAACCCTTGGATGCACCACCATTTGCTGCCACGGCCTGGATTTGCCCCCCTTGGTCGGTTCTGTTGTTGGGGTCGGTTCGGGCGAATTGGGAGATTCGGCCGAACCGGGCCTGGCCCACGGCCGGCCTCCCCAGCACCGCCTTCGGTCTTGGACCCCCCTTGGCTGGCTTCTGGTGATGGTCTTTGTGCTGATCTGGCGCAGGATGAGGTGGTGGCCGCCCATGTGTCATGCATCGTCATCAGTTTGGTCATTGTTGACGTGGATGACTCCCGATGTTGTGCACGACTAACGGGGGTAACCGGTAGAATGGAGTCATTCGGCCGAATCGGTCAATTTCAACCTCTATAGCATGTATTTCTCATTGTTGTACCTGCACAAGTGTAACTCACCAAAACTCGTGGAACTCCGTTAGAAATAAACCTAAGTACATGGAATGTCACATATATCCTCTTTTATTCCTGAGTATTGGTGCTCGAAAACGTGCCGTAGCGACCGAGAAAGCTTGTTGGCACTCCTTATGGCCTACAGATAAATCCGCGAGCGGACGGATACCGATGTAGCTTTCACCTGGGAGTATTCCAAGGTATTGATTTCCACGGGGAACGAGAAGTGAGCTAATTCTAAACTAAGTTGTCCAAAGGTTATGGAATGGGATGGATGAAGTGGATCACAACACCAAAGAGGGAAGAGAAGCGATGAGAGGGTAGAGAGGGTACGAGTCTGATAGATGCACTCTACCGATTAACTGAGCGGATCAGAGGGTACAGATAGACACTTGCTTTGGGACAATAGAACCTATGACACATAGAAAGAGATGAGAAGGGGTGTCACCAATCCTACACTCTGGGATCCTGCAGGCCGAGACGAACGTGATGGACTACGTAGGCCGTATAGGGCTGTCACCACCTAACGGCTACCACCTCCGTAGACTCGGGGATAAACTAAGTTAACCTCAAGTATAGGCACCATGCCTACACTAGTCGGTTAATACTTATCTCCTATAGAAAGACAAGAACCCAAGCCAAGCAACCAATATACAATTATACCAATCAACTAAGCATTGAACGAAGAACTAACAAGTAAATAAAAGTAGAACTGACTGCTCAATTAATTAGGAAGAGATATAAGAGTTACCAGACATGACTCGGATGTTACTTGAAGCAAAGCCGCATCCGTATAGGTACAGCTGGAAAAGGGGCCGACACTCCGGCTCCTCTCCGGACGCTCACCTCTCCTCTCTCCCTATCTTCTAAGTATGAAAGTGGCAGAGCTTCGCTAAGGAACTTCTGTCTTGTGTTGTGTGTGAATTCAGGCGACCAGGACCTCTATTTATAGGTGGATCAAGTCGGTGGAGCTTGAGCAGGCACCAAGGCAGCTGGGAGGTGGTGCCGGGCCGTTCGGACGAATCTCCTGGTTCGGTCGAACTTGGGAATTTGGCCGAACTGCCATGTTGCACTGCCTTGGTGCTAAGGCAGTGCAGAGACGGTTCGGCTCCTAGGCTCATTCGGCTGAATTGGGGCATTCGCTCGAATGGGGCTCGTGGCCTAGAAGCGCTCTCCTATGCATCCTCTCCCCCCTGGGCCTCCGGGGCTACTTCGTCTTGGTGTACTTCGGGTTGGTTTGGCCCAGAGGTGACTTGGCGGTCGCCGACGTGTTAGGCATCGTCATTGCTTGGTCATCGTTGTCGTGGACGACTCTCGGTTGTGCTTCGCGTTGTGTACGGCTAAGGGGGGTAATCGGCCGAACGGAGTCATTCGGCCGATTCGGTCAATTCCATCCCTTTTAACCCGTATTTCTTCATTTTGTGCATGCACATTGGACAATCACCAAAACTTGTGGAAATGGTTAGCAATACTCCCTATAGCTATGGTGTGTTGTTCCATTGTGTTTATTTTATACTCGGTTGGATGTCGGAAATCGGTCCGTAACGACCGCCAACAAGCTCCCCCAAACAAAGATCTTTGCTCGTCCCGAGTAAAGAAATTAAAATAAGAGCAAGACTAAGACAAGGGTTCTTTTATGACATGAACAATTGCATATTGAATATCCCAAACTTTTCTCCATACCTGTGAATTTGGAGTGGCTACTCCCTGGATCTTGAGCGGTTGATGAAAAGAATGGCTCTTGCAACATGGTCCTCTTGATCATCCTGCATTCGGGGTTTTATGGTTTTCACAAATAAAATGGTCCTTGTCCTTTCATCCCTGGTACTCTCAGCTCTCTTAATTCATTCCCTTTCACTCACTCCCTTTTGTGTATGTTCTTTTTCTCTCAGGTGGTGATCGTTTGTCAAGTCATGTACCTCTGTCAAGTCAAAGATTGGTTCTCGGAGCTCTCATCATCGCCCTTAGCCAAATTGCAAGTTAAAGATGGAGAGTTCATGTCGGTCCTCAGCCTCATGACCCCTTTTCTTTATTCTTCCCTTTTTGGGAATTTTCTTTCCTCCTTTTTTTTTCTTTCACTTAGACTTTCACGAGTCCTTTCTTCTCTTCTCTTTTTTTTTCTTCAGGGTATCACCAAGGCATTAGGACTTCTACTACACTCTGATGATAGATGTACTTGCAATAGACCAAGGGCAATATGATCATCTCTGGGGACTCAAAATTCGACAATACATTGCACTAGCCATGACAAATTTCTCAGGAATAAATTTTTCAAGCATATGTGTAGTTGGAAGTAGTGGATAGGATGAAAGGACAGGACATAGTTTATATTTTTAAAATTTAAATTCTCCTGAATGGTAAGGTGAACAAGAGGTTCGTTTTATCGAGACATATCATATTTATCAACAACCTAGACCAGGGGGGGTTCCTATCATGAAGGATTTCACAAGAAAGGGATACTCAGTTAGAGACAAGCAATAGACAAGTTCATGGTATAAAAGAAAAACCGAGAACCTTTCATTTAGATGAGATGTGCAAGTTCATAATTCGAAACGTGACAACACGAGAAGATGGACAGGGTAAGGAGTGCAAACCAGCGTGTAGGTGCGCGAAGGGGACGAACCGAGCTGGTTTGGCCAAACTGGTGGGTTCGACCGAATTGCCCAATTCGCCCGAACCAACTGGTTCAGCCGAACTGGCTTGGTGCGTGCTCCATCGTGTCGGGTTGCTCCTGTGTCATCATGTACTCATGTATCTTTTTCGTTAAACAGGGCAATCTCTGATTCGCTCAAATGCACCAACCGGAGCAATAATTTTATTCTTTTTGCATTTAACTCTAATTTTGTTTATTCAACGAGCTAACAAATGGAAACAAAATGATTCAAAGGGAAACAATCTAGAGCATCCTAAACATGAATCTAAGGGAAAATAAATGTAGGAAGGAACTAAGCCAAACTAATGAACTAACTAACGGTGCTCTAACTGAACTAGATGACCGCAGGACACTACTCTGCAGGTGGGTCGTAAAGGTCTGAGTGTCCTGTGGCTCTGGCAAGCCTCTTGATCTTGGCGCACAAGCCCTTGTGGAGGACTTCCATCTTGTCCTCCGTCTCTAGGCGCGCCAGCTCTGCTTCCGCCACTTTCTCCTCCAGGTGGTTTATCCGCTAGCGTGCATGTGCCAGCTCCACCTACAAGCTCTCCAGTGTAGGTGGCTATCCACATCCTCCTCGTCCTCCTCCTCGTCAGAGAACTCCATCCCTCCCGGCGGCCCTTTGATAACCGGTGGCTGCCTGTAGCGCTGAACTCTGGGGTTCCGCTGCGGGGGAGTGGACTGGGAGGACTCCGTCAGTCCGAGCTCGTCCCAGTTTAGTGGTGGGACCAACACCTTGCCGTACCCCGTGGCGTTGTGCTCGCCCTTGATGCTAAAATGGGGCGGACTATCAGGTGTATAGTCCGGCATCTTCGTGCCCTCCTCCTTGACTGCAGGGAGCACGATGTCCAGCACCCTTGTGGAGGATGCCGACTTCGGGCGCAGCTGCCCAGTAGTGGAGCGCACTGGCGATGGTGAGCGAGGGGGCTTCTTGATCACCTTCAGCGGTGTGAAGGCGTTGAACGTCGCTAATGGAGAGCGGCGTGGGGAGTTGGACCGCCTCATAGGGCTGTGGGCATGCGCCCTTCCTCACTGCCCATCGCCTCACAGCTCAACGCCAGCAACGCAGAACGCTTGCTCACATCGGGGAGACTCGCCGATTTGGCTGGCAAGGCTAGATCCCTTTGTTGAAGATGTATCTTTGGAGCAGGAGGAGGCCATGGTGGCTGTTGCTAGGGGTGAGGAGTTTCCGTAGATGGGATGATGGAATCGACAGAAACTCCCGGGCTTTTGTCGAGGCGTCCTACGAACGAAAAACGCGTTTTTCGACGTTTTCTTCGCGAGTTTCGAGATAGGATCAACTATAGATGAGTCTGGAGGTCCATATCTGCAAGTGGTGCTAGGGAGGTTGATTTGTCCGAACCCTAGGGTTTGGGTGAATTGGCCAATTCGCCTGAATCCCTCTAGTTTGGCCGAATTGGCCCATGGGCCTCCTGATGTGTGGGCCAGGTTGATCCTCGCGTGTTTGGTCATGGGTGTGAAGGTTGCGGTGGTGTTGGGCCTAGGATGGTTTGGATTTGAAGGATTGGGGTCAAGTTTCATGGACAGTGTTCAGGGCTCTACGAACTCGATGACATCTAAGTCTTCGAGTGGCGGAGGCTCTGGTTCTAAGAATATCTTCAGTCGTTGTCCATTAACCTTAAAGGTGTTTCCATCCTCACTTTGCAGTGTGATGGCCCCATGAGATGCAGCATTGATTACTATGAATGGGCCATCCCATTTGCTTCTAAGTTTTCCATGACCGAAAAGTTTGACACAGGAATTGAAGACGAGAACCTTATCTCCCGGTGTGAACGTTTTGATCTTGATTCGCTTATCGTGCCATCTCTTAGTACGTTCCTTGTATAGCCGGGAGCTATGATATGCTCGTTCCCTCATTTCATCTATCTCAGCCAGCTGAATCCGCCGTCTAAGGCCAGCTACTGGAAGGTTCATACCCCACTTCCAAATGGCCCAGTGAGCTTTAAACTCCATTTGTACTGGTGGGTGGCAGGTTTTGCCATAGACTAGTTGATATGGGGTCATTGCTATGGGTATTTTATAGGTCATGCGGTATGCCCAGAGTGCATCTAGCAGTTTATCCTTCCAGTGTTTGCCCATCTCATTTACGGTCTTTTGCAGAATGTTCTTAATCTGCTTGTTTGAAGTTTCTGCTTGACCGCTAGTTTGGGGGTGATAGGATGTAGCTACGTTGTGCTGCACCCCGAAACTTGAGAGATACGTATAGAATGCTGAGTCGATAAAGTGGGAGCCTCTGTCACTAATGACCATCCTAGGAACTCCAAAACGGGGAAAGATAATCTCATGAAACATCCGTTTTGCGCTCCTAGCATCAGCTGCCACGCAAGGCAAGGCTTCCACCAACTTAGAGACTTAGTCTACCGCCACTAGGATGAATTTGTTGCCCTCTGAGTTCGGGAAATGACCCATGAAGTCAATCCCCCAAATATCAAAGATTTCTACTTGGAGATTGCTGGTTAGTGGCATTGCGTCTCTAGTGTTTATATTCTTGTGTTTCTGGCAACGTGGGCACCTCATGACGAATGCCTTAGCATCTTCGTACATGCTGAGCCAGTAGAAACCACATTGCCAGACTTTTGCGTTAGTGTGGAATGCACCATAGTGACCCCCGTATGGGGCTGCATGGCATCTCTCCAGGATCTTATATGCCTCGTGCGCTGGCATACAGCGTCTAAGGAGTCTGTCACTACATATCCTGAAGAGATACGGGTCGTCCCAAAGGTGGAGTCGGATCTCGTAAGCCAATGTTTTCTTGTTTTCTCCAGGTGGGACATACCCGGTTACCATGTAGTTTACTATGTTGGCATACCACGGGTCGGTAGTGGTGACCTTAAGGAGCGTGTCGTCCCATAAGAAATCATCAATGAGGTGATCTAACAGGACTTGTATCCGAGATAGACCCAACGGATGAGTCTCGGTTTCGCATCCTATTTGGTCAAAAGATACTTCAGAGCAGCATGGTCTGAATAGACTATGACCTTTGCCCCAACTTGGTAGCATCAGAATTTGTCTATAACAAACACAACTGCTAAGAGTCCTTTTCCATGGTTGTGTAGTTGAGCTGGCGCCAGTGATCATTATGCTAGCGTATGAGATAGCATAAAGCTTATTGTCCTTGGTTTAGCCCACAACAGCTCCTACGGCAAGGTCGCTCGCATCACACATGATTTCTAGTGGGATGCTTTAGGTGGGAGGCTGGATGATGGGAGCAAAATTGAGTGCTTTTCTTGAGGGTATGAAAGGAAGCATAGCACTCTTTGTCAAGGACGAGAGGGGTTTCCTTGGCTAGGAGAATAGTTAAGGACTGGGCTATTAAATAGAAATTTTTGAAACACCTATAAAGCCCGGCGTGGCCAAGGAGACTACGAATCCCCTTTATGTTGGTGGGAAGTGTAGGCATAAGGTCATGTTTAGGAGTAGGAAAGGGGAAGATAATTGCTTCTAACTTTGAATCTAGTCTTTCCTCGGTCAAAGACGAATCTTCGTGACACTTTCCTTGCGACCCCAAGATAAGATGAGATAGGGATATGATTTGTATGATGATTACTAGTAATCCCTTCTAAATCTTGGGCAGAGTAATCTTTCTTTAGGACAGTGAGAATGTGTGAGTTTCAACATCAGAGGGCATGTCACTAATGGTCACTGGAGTTTGTTTGTCCCTAAAGAGGAAGGCATCCATCTGTCCAGAGGGAAGAGGCTTGGGCTCGGTTGGAGGATGAATTTCTTCTACCTCCATAAAGAATTGGGCATCTTCTTCTAGGATAGGTTACTCTAAGTCTGCCAGAGTTGTTGACATGACTTCCTCTACAGGGTCAGGATAGGGCTCCGTCACTATTTGTGGGTTCAAGGAATAGGAATAATAGACTGGGACAGGTTCTTCTCCGATCCTAAGTTCTACTAGCTGGTTTGTTGGTGAATTTTCCAGGATTTTCATGATTGTCCTACCAATAAAGATGGAATATGTGGAATCATTGGGCAGGTCAAAGATATGGAAATTCAGGAAAAGTTTAGGGTCATTAATCTTAATGGGTGTGACCCGCAAGATCCCTAAACAATCGAGGATCCTTCCCGATGTGAACCTTAGACGTTTTTTAGATGATGACCATGGTTCATTGGGGAGTTGAGATCGCACTAAAGAGCTAGAGATTATGTTAATTGCAAGGCTCGGGTCGTACCCGATTTCTTGGTCGTAACCCAGAATTTCACAGAAAATTCTTTTGATCTTCTTGGGCATTCTGACCACCTCATATGAGGCTTCGTCCTCTTCTAGCCATTCCTGACTCATCATAGCAGGGAGACGTCCTAAGTACTCCCTCTGATATTCCAGTTCTTCCTTGTCGGGAGGTTGATCCGTATACTCTACACATTGTTCCAATGGGAAACTTGTTGCACTCCCGATGTCCTCGAATAGGTCATCGTCAAAATCATAGGAAGTGGTGTAGAGCGGCTTAGGCTAGAATATGGTTGTGGTTCGAAATGAGCATCAGGTTCTGATGGGATGGAAGAGCTGATAAATTTGGATTGAGAACATGTAGGCTCTTCAGGTTCGGGCTACTTCTCTTCTTCATCGGGGAGTTCGTTATAAACTCCAGTGTAGGGAGTGTCATCCAGGATACGATCCAAGATTATCCTCGCTTCACTGGGAGTCAAATGAGAGAACGACCCTCCTGAAGCAGAGTTCAAGAAAGTGGTGGCTACGGGACAGAGGCCAAGGCTCATGTGTTGTATAATTATAGGTTTTGATAAGCCTAGGTCTGGACCGGATGCCAAAATTTGCTTGAAACAAACCCAGGAAGCTCCTAACGACTCTCCCTCTAATTGCTTAAAGGTAAGGATTTCGATTCGGAGGCTGACTACCTTGGAAATTAGGAAGAAGTTTAGGCAGAATTTTTCTCTCAGAATTTCCAAGCTCCCTTCCATATTTCCGACAGACAGAGAGTACTATTTCTTTGCTCCTCCCGTTAATGAAAATGAGAATAGCTTCCATTTGAGCGTCTCTTGTGTCATGCCTGATATGGTGAGGCAAGAGCAGAGTTGCTCAAACTCTTGTAAATGCGCATAGGGACTCTCAGCATTCGTTCCTGAGAACGTTTGCTCTCGAACCATGGCTATGAAGCCGGGACGCAGCTCATAGCCGGGTGTGTGAATGGGATGAGATGATGGTGGTGGCTCCAAACAATCGCCCTTTGGAGCCGAATGTTGACATAAGGTAAGAGTGGAAACCATGTGGTGGACGGTGGATAATGGGGATACACGGACAACTTGGGTTCGGAATCAGAACAGCTACCGTTCCCCGGCAACGGCGCGAGAAAGCTTGTTGGCACTCCTTACGGCCTACAGATAAATCCGCAAGCAGACGGATACCGATGTAGCTTTCACCCAGGAGTATTCCAATGTACCGATTTCCATGGGGAACGAGAAGTGAGCTAATTCTAAACTAAGTTGTCCAAGGATTATGGAATGGGATGGATGAAGTGGATGACAACAACAAAGAGGGAAGAGAAGCGATGAGAGGGTAGAGACGGTACGAGTGTGATAGAGGCACTCTACTGATTAACTGAGCGGATCAAAGGGTACAGATAGATACTTGCTTCGGGACAATAGAACCTATGACACACAGAAAGGGATGATAAGGGGTGTCATCAATCCTACACTCTGGGATCCTGCAGGCCGAGACGAACATGATGCACTACGTAGGCCGTATAGGGCTGTCACCACCTAACGGCAACCACCTCCATAGACTCGGGGACAAACTAAGCTAACCTCAAGTATAGGCACCATGCCTACACTAGTCGGTTAATACTTATCTCCTATAGAAAGACAAGCACCCAAGCCAAGCAACCAGTATACAATTATACAAATGAACTAAGCATTGAACGAAGAACCAGCAAGTAAATAAAAGTAGAACTCACTGCTCAATTAATCAGGAAGAGATACAAGAGTTACCAGACACGACCCGGATGTTACTCGAAGCAGAGCCCCATCCATAGAGGTACAGCTGGAAGAGGGACCGACACTCCGGCTCCTCTCCGGACGCTCACCTCTCCTCTCTCTTTATCTTCTAAGTATGAAAGTGGCTGAGCTTCGCTAAGGAACTCCTCTCTTGTGTTGTGTGTGAATTTAGGCGACCAGGACCTCTATTTATAGGTGGATCAAGTCGGTGGAGCTTGAGCAGGCGCCAAGGCAGCTGGGAGGCGGTACCAGGCCGTTCGGCCAAATCTTTTGTTCGGCCGAACCTGGGAATTCGGCCGACCTGCCATGTTGCACAGCCTTGGTGCTAAGGCGGTGCAGAGGCGGTTCGGCTCCTGGGCTCATTCGGCCAAATTGGGGCATTCGCTCGAATGGGACCCGTGGCCCAGAAGTGCTCTCCTGTGCATCCTCTCCCCACTAGGCCTCCGTGGCTACTTCGTCTTGGTGTACTTCGGGTTTGTTTGGCCCAGAGGTGACTTGGCGGTCGCCCACGTGTCAGGCATTGTCATTGCTTGGTCATCGTTGACGTGGATGACTCCCGGTTGTGCTTCGCATTGTGTACAACTAAGGGGGGTAATTGGCCGAACGGAGTCATTCGGCCGATTCGGTCAATTCCAACCCTTTTAACCCGTATTTCTCCATTTTGTGCCTGCACATTGGACAATCACCAAAACTTGTGGAAATGGTTAGCAATACGCCCTATAGCTATGGTGTGTGGTTCCATTGTGTTTATTTTTTACTCGGTTAGACGTCGAAAATCGGTCCGTAACGACCGCCAACTGCACCCCCAACACTCATCCCCCCACCTCATGCCCTAAGCCACCGCAGCGCCCTCTCCTCGAGCTCATCGACCGCCGCCGTCCGGAGTTTGTACCGCCGCCATGGACCACCCTCCCCGGTGCCTCTCAGCTCCACGCAGCGCTTCGGGAAGCCTCCCCAACGCGTTAGCGCGCCAATTCGAGCCCCAACCCGAGTCTTCCGCACGCACCAACGCCGCCGGCCGCCGGCCCATGCCGACCGCCGCCTCCGTGACATGTGCGTCATCTAGAACCCCCCCCCCCCCATCGTGCTCACCGCTTCGCCCGGAGCCTGTAGAGCTTGGCTGCATCAAAAACCGTGGCCGGGATCTCGAGATCGAGTTGCTCTGACGAATCCTCCGCTGCGAGGACCGGTAGCGCCGCCGCACTCCCGCCTCCCCCCCACCACCAGCGACCCAAACCACCGGCCGGATCTGGATCGCCAGATCGCGATCCAACGGCCACCAGTGCGTCCCACCGAGTCAAGCCCCTGGTCAAACCGGGTCAATAACGGTCAGCGCCCACCCTTTTGCTAAAGAGCCCGTGATCTATTTGAAAATCAACCCGCCGTCCTGTTTAGTTCAAAAATAATTATGATTAGGTCCCTGTTTTTATGAAAACCCCCCATGCACTTTTAAAAATTAGTGCCTGAGGTCCTGTTTTAATCTTTTTACTCTTTAGCCCTTCAGTTTTTATATAAAATTATATTTTAGCCCCTGGTGTTTTCTCAAATAAGCCCCTGGAAACTTTTAAAACTTGCCAGCAGGTCCCTGTAACTTAGAAACCCCATATCTTTTCCGTTCTGGCTTCGATTAAAGTGATTTTCACGCTCACGTGTTCGTAGTGAAGCATAGATTAGTTTTATAACCTTATTTTGTATTGTTTCTACTGTTTGGTGTACTGTTCTAATATAATACTATTTGTTTGCATGTATTGGCTTGTGTGGCTGCTTGTGTGGTGATTTGTGTCCAGTCGGTGAGCCTTTTGCGTTGGACTTCGAGTACGAGGAGGACTGTCAGGAGCAGGACTCGCAGCATTAGCAGCAGTAGCAGCATTTTGAGGAAGGCAAGTTATAGCACGGATAATCCTTGCTACCTATCCACCTTGTAATCATTTATTTCATACATGCATGTGTCTAAATTGATGTACCTTTAAGGTTGTTCCTAGTCCTGATTATCCTATCCTTTGATTACCTCAGGTTTTTGCATATGGGTAGAATCTTTGCTATGCGTAGCTACTATCACCACTATTTAATTATTAATCTTGACTTAATGGTTCACTTTAACGTTAATGATAAAACTTGCTTTTTAGCAACTTGGTCTAGGGAGCTAGAGCATGTGCTTCATGCTTTGTTCTAGTGTCTCTCCGTAAGGTCCGGTTCTTAAAGCGGCAACCCAGGAGCCTGTTGCCACCGCTAGAACTATAATGGCTCTGGTCTTGGTTAAGTAGCTTGTACGTCTCTAGCTTGCCAGTGGTTACCGCTGGGGCCGATGGCGTTAAGGGAAACAAGGCACGGGGTGTTTCTTGATTCCACCGAGGATGGTAGCCCCGTCGGCTAGGTCTTGTTAGACCTAGTCCTGTGTTGGGAGTCCTCGCGTTGGAACGACACACGTTGTGCATTGGTTGGCTTGCGTAGCCCGCGCTTCCGACGCCATTGACCCCCTCACGTTGCGCCCTGAGGGTCAGTCAATCTCGGTGCGTAGAGTCTCACCACCTTGTTGTACCTTAGCGGCCACTGTCTTGTTAGGGTGTCTTGTGAAAAGCCTCGTAGCGTCCCTATGCAGACACACCTCAAAAGTGTTGTTGTGCATGATTGGGTTTAAAGTTCTTATGAGCTTTTACGCGACTGGTGGGTAAAGCGCAAAACCTCTGCAGAGTGTAAATATATCATGATAGCCTTGCTCAGGGTCACGAGCGGCCTGGATCCTTTTTTATTAGAACTTGATGATTATTGATGCTTAATGTCACTTACACTTCATTAATTGGGTTGCAACTGGGATTTCATTCACTTGTAGTAACATGGTTAATGATAAAATGAACCAACTAAAAATGCTAATGCAGTTTAGCCATGTCCAGCCTTACTTTGAGCCTTCATACACCCGTGCTATACTTGCTAAGTAAATGTTTTACTTACACTTGCTATTATTCAACAAAATTCTGGATGGGTAACAGATTGGGCTGTGCATGAGTCTGCTGCTGAGTTTCGAGAAGATCTACCGTACTACTGAGTTGTGTTCTCCCAGTCAGTGTCCCTGTGGATTGCGGCTACGCTTAGTTGAGAGTTATTAGTCTTCCGCTGTATTGGTTAGTTTATTTATGTTGCACACTGATGTAAAACTCTATTTATTCAAGTATTTATTTGAGCATGTGTTCTCTGTTTATCATATTTATTTGCTATATGTGTATTGTGACTTCTTGGGCATACAGATGGCCGCATTCGGGTTTCTGTGAAAATCCGGATGTGACAGATTGGTATCAGAGCCGTGCTGACTATAGGATCGCAGTCTAGTTAGAATGGTTGATTAAACCTTAGGAGACCACCATGATTATCTGGTATGGATCATCTATATTCACGTTTTCAAAACCCAGTATTGTCAAGTCTTGTGTGAATCATGTCCTTAGGTGCTTGAAATGGCTGTCATTATGCTTATGCGTTATTTGGATCTTTGTAATGATTGTGATGGGCGTAGACACAAGTCTACCACCATCTAGATATTGGATTAAGGTTTAAGGGTATTTGTGTTTACATAGAGGGTGGTATTTTTTTTCTCGTTATCTATCAAATCCTCCATCCTAACAAGTTTAGTTACCTGCCCGATAGAGTTCTAATAAGAATTACTTGCTGATAATATATGGTGAACACAAGGAGCAATGCAAGTGGCAGTGGAGGCAACAAGAACCAGCCACCACCACCACCACCCCCTCCCACCATTGAGCAGATGATGCTCACGCAGACCCTGCTGATGCACAGATGGCCCAGACCATGGCGTTAATGCAGCAGCACCAGCATAATCCACCTCACCAGCATAACATGCCGCCCCGGGACAAGAGGGGTGAATTTCTGAAGGGACGCCCTCCCACCATCACAAAGGCCAACGACCCCCTGCAGGCAGATGATTGGCTCAAGGCAATGGAGAGACAGCTCGACATCGCGAAGTGCAACGACCGGGAGAAGGTGTTGTACGCATGTTGGCACTCATTACGGCCTACAGATAAATTCGCAAGTGGACGGATACCGATGTAGCTTTCACCCGGGAGTATTCCAAGGTATCGATTTCCACGGGGAACGAGAAGTGTACTAATCCTAAACTAAGTTGTCCTAGGTAGATGGTGTGGATGAAATGGAATGGATGAGATGGATGACGACAACAAGGAGAGAACAGAAGAGGTAAGAGGGTAGAGAAGGTACGGGTCTGATAAAGGTATTCTACCGATTGATTGAGCAGATCAGAGGATACAGATAGATACTTGCTTCGGGACTACAGACCCTCCGACACACAGAAAGGGGTGAGAAGGGGTGCCGGTTACCCTGAACCTTGGGTCCTAAGACACCGGAACTAACGTGATGGGCTACGAAGACCGAAAGGGCTGTCACCACCTTACGGCTACCACCTCCGTTGCGACGGGCAGAAACTAAGTTAGCCTCAAGTATAGGCACCACGCCTACACTAGTTGACTAATACTTATCTACTGCAGACAGATAAGCACTCAAGCTAAGCAGCTAGTATACAGTTATACCAATCAACTAAGCATTGAACGAAGAACGAGACAAGTATATAAATGTAAGAACTGAATGCTCAATTAATCAAAGAGAGATACAAGAGTTACCAGACAAGACCCGGATGTTACTCGAAGTGAAGTCGCATCCGTAGAGGTACAGCGGGAAGAGGGGCCGACACTTCGGCTCCTCTCCGGGACGCTCACCTCTCCTCTCTCCCTATCTCTACTGATACAAGTGGAGAACTAACAGTGCTTCGCCTGCACTCTACTCTTGTGTTGTGTGTCTTGTGCAGGTGAAACCGGCCTCTATTTATAATGGCCAGGGTCGGTGGAGAAGTGGAGCAGCGGCCAAGCAACTGGAGGTCGGTGCCGAGCCGTTCGGGCGAAAATCCCGGTTCGACCGAACTCCCCGGTTCGGCCGAACCGAGGGATGCACCGCCTCAGCAGCCAAAGGCCAGGATTGCACCCTGGAGGCGGTTCCCTGGTTCGGCCGAACCCACGTGTTCGCCCGAACTAGGCTCGGCCCAGTGCTGCACCGCCTTGAGCTTGCACACGTGCTGGGCCAGCTCCTGGGGTCGGTTGGCAGGTCGGTTCACGCCCTGGGCTGGGCCGGAGGCCTTATGGTTGACTTCGGGGTCTTTGTCAGGTTGAGTTTGGGCCCAGGGTGATGTGGAGGAAGCCCGGGCAGCGTTCAATGCTTAGTTGTGT
>OAMR01000273.1:83784-115240 GCA_900205405.1 Echinochloa crus-galli | reverse complement strand
AGATCGACTAGCAGCTTTCCCAACATTTTCCTAGCGACTTCGAGACAAGATGGGATAGAGATAGCATCAAGGGTCCAAAAGGACGCTCAAGGGGCAAAAGAGGGATCCTTCGGTCGAACCAACATGGTTTGGCCAAATTTTCCTGATTTTCCCAAACTAGAGTGATCTAGTTTGCCCAAAGTGCTTTTACGGAGTCTATCTCTCTAGTGCACACCCATCTCACTGACGATCTTTTTCAGAACGTTCTTGATGTGAGTGTTGGATGTTCTGCTTGACCACTAGTTTGGGGGTGAGAAGGTGTGGCTATAAAATGCGGATCCCCCAAGCTTAGATATTTCTGGGAGATGGAGTCAATGAGATGGGAGCCTCTACGACTAGCCTAGGACGCCAAAGCAAGGAAAGATGTTTTCATGGGATATTTGCTTAGCGTGCCTGGTGGCTGCGGCTCGATAGGGCTTGGCTTCTACCCAGTTAGAGACGGGATCTATGGGTACCAGAGTAAACTCGTACTTCTCTGAGTTACGGAAATGACCCATGGGGTCTATTCCCCATACATCAAAGGTTTCTACTTGAAGACTACTGGTAATTGGCTTTGCGTCTCTTATATTCCCGTGTTTCTGGAAGTGTGGGCATCTCTTGCTAGATTTCTTAGCATCTCCATATTGCCAGACCTTTGTTCTGAATGCTCCATAATTACCTCCATAAGGTGCTGCAAGATATCTCTCCCAGACTTTATGTGCCTTAGGTGCAGGTATGCATCATCTAAGGAGTCAAATCCAGAAGGGACATGGATCGTCCCATAGGTGAAGTCTGCTCTTATAAACTAATCTTTTCCTATTTTCACCTGATGGGACGTACCCTTGCACCATGAAGTCAACTATGGTGGCGTACCACGGCTCTAGTGTTGTGATCTCAAGGAGCGTGTGTCTTGGTTTCGCATCCTTTTTGGGTCAAAAGATACTTCAGAGCAGTATGGTCGGAATAGACTATGACCTTTGCCCTAACTTGGTAGGACCGGAATTTGTCTATAACAAACATAGTTGCTAAGAGTTCATTTTCCGTGGTTGCGTAGTTGAGCTAGGTCCAGTGAGCATAATGCTTCTTGTCCTTGGTTTGGCCCACAACATCTCTTACGGCAAAATCGCTCGCATCGCACATGATTTCTAGCGAGATGCTCCAGTCAGGAGGCTGGATGATGGGAGCGAAGCTGAGTGCTTTCTTAAGGGTTTGAAAGGAAGCATAGCACTCTTGATTAGAGACGAGAGGGGTTCTTTGGCTAAGAGAACGGTCAATGACCAGGCTACTAGAGAGAAATTTTCGATGAAACACCTATAGAGCCCGGTGTGGCCAAAGGGACAAGGGAAGATGATGGCTCCAGGCTTTGATTCTAGTCTTTCCCCGATCAAAGACGAATCTCCGTGACAATTGCCTTACGATCCCAAGATAAGATGAGATAGGGATATGATGAGTATGGATATTAGGAGTAATCCCTTTGAAGTCTTGGATTGAGTGTCCAAAGACTGACCGATCTTCCTCCATGACCGTGAAAGTCTGTTGGGTTTCAATGTCAGAGAGCTGGTCACTGATGGTCACTGGAGTGTGTTCATCCTTAAAGAGGGAAGCACACTTCAGTCCAGAGGGAAGAGGCTTAGGCTCGATTCGAGGATGGGGGAGTTGCGCTCGCACCAAAGAGCTAGAGATTATGTTTATTCCGATGCTCGGGTCATACCCGATTTTTTTGTCTATGCCCATTACTTCACAAAAGATTGTTCGGATTCTCTTGGGCATTTTAACGACCTCGGTCGAGGCTTCTGCTTCGTCTAGCCATTCCCGACTTTTGATGGCAGAGAGACGGCCTAAGTACTCCCGCTGGTATTCTAGTGCTTCCTTGTCGGGTGGTGGATCCTTTTGCTCTACACATTGTCCCCGTGGGAAACGTATGACACAGTCGATGTCATCGAATAGACCATCTTCAAAATCGTAGGGAGTGGTGTAAAGTGGAGGATAGTAGTCCAGGCTAGAGTAAGGTTGTGGTTCGAATTGAGCATCGGGTTCTGATGGAATGGAAGGGCTGATAGATTTGGATCGTTGGTGTATAGGCTCTTTAGGTTTAGGCTGCTTCTCTTCTTCATCAGGGAGTTCGTCATAGACTACAGTGTAGGGAGTGTCGTCCAGGATGCGCTCCAGGACTATCCTCGCTTCACTAGGAGTCAAATGAAAAAACGACCCTTTTGAAGCAGAGTCCAAGAAAGTTGCGGCTACGGGACAGAGGCCAAGGCTGAAGTGTTGTAAAACAACAGGTTCTGGTAGGCTTAGGTCTGGTCCGGATGCCAAGATTTGCTTCAAACGAGCCCAGGCAGCTCCTAACGATTCTCCCTTTAATTGCTTAAAGGTGATAACTTCGACTCGGAGGCTGGCTACCTTGGAAACTGGGAAGAAATTTAGGCAGAACTTCTCTCTAAGAGTTTCCCAACTCCCTTCCATAGTACCGACAGCCAGAGAGTACCATTTCTTCGCTCCTCCCGTTAATGAGAACGGGAATAGCTTCCATTTGAGTGTCTCTTGTGTCATGCCCGCAATGGTCAGGCATGAGCAGAGTTGCTCAAACTCGCGCAAATGCGCGTATGGACTCTCGGCCTTCGTTCCTGAGAACGATTGCTCACGAACCATGGCTATGAAGCCGGGACGTAGCTCATAGCCGGGTGTGGATATGGGATGTGATGATGGTGGTGGCTCCAAACAAGCGCCCTTTGGAGCCGAGTGTTGGCGTAAGGTAAGAGTGGGATCCATATGGATGGTGGATGGTGGTGGGATACACGGACAACTTGGGTTCGGAATCAGAACAGCTACCGTTCCCCGGCAACGGCGCCAGAAAGCTTGTTGGCACTCCTTACGGCCTACAGATAAATCCGCAAGCGGACGGATACCGATGTAGCTTTCACCCGGGAGTATTCCAAGGTATCGATTTCCACGGAGAACGAGAAGTGGACTGATTCTAAACTAAGTTGTCCTAGGTAGATGGAATGGAGTGAATGGTTAGAGGTATAGCGGGAAGAGGGGCCGGCACTTCGGCTCCTCTCCGGGACGCTCACCTCTCCTCTCTCCCTATCTCTACTGATACAAGTGGAGAACTAACAGTGCTTCGCCTGCACTCTACTCTTGTGTTGTGTGTTGTTGCAGGGGCTGGAGAGTCCTATTTATAGCATGGAGGGTCGGTTTGATGTGGAGCAGTGGCCAAGAAAGCTCAGGGGCGGTTCCAGCATCTTCGGGCGAAGATCCTGCGTTCGTCCGAAGGGGGTCGGTTCGGCCGAACTGCCCAGTTCGGCCGAACCACCCATTTTGCACCGCCTCTGCCCTCTATGGTCAAGATCACTTCCCAGGGTCGGTTGTGAGGCGGTGGGCTTGATTCGGGCGAACTGGGGGTTGGCGAACTGGGGGGCGAACCCGGGAAGTTCGGCCGAACCGCTCTCTGCACCGCCTTTGCTCTGTGGACTCCCTGGGCCGGCCTCTGGTGATGTACTTCATGCTATGTGGGCCCAGGATGACGTGTCGGTGCTCCGGGATGTGTTGGCGGTCGTCCACGTGTCGTACATCGTGTCCGCTTGTCATCGGTGACGTGGACGGCTCCCGGTGACTTGTACGGCTAAGGGGGGTAACCGGCAGAACGTGTCGTTCGGTCGAATCGGTCATTTCCGACCCCTATAGCACACATTTCTCGTTGTTGTACCTGCATAAGCGACACTCACCAAAACTCATGGAACTCCATTAGAAATAAAACCTAAGTACATGGAATGTTGCATAGACTCTCATTTATTCTCGAGTATTGGTGGTCGAATTTAGGTTGTAACGACCGCCAACAACGCAGGAGGACAGCTCCAAGGACCAGCATTAGACGGGTGGGATTCATACCAGTACGCTCACCCTGATCGTACTCAGATCACCTGGCTGGAGTTCTGTAACAGCTTCCGTTCCCTGAAGAAGCGACCCTGAAGAAGCGACCTGGTTCCGTGATGGCTTGCAAGATGCACTGCAGTACCAGCTGATGTGTACCAAGTTCCCCAACTTTCAGGAACTTGTGGATGGTGCTTTGATGCTGGAACACAAGTGTCATGAAATGGAGGAGGAGAAGAGGAAGTTCCAGGGTCAGTAGACCGGGAGCAGCAGTCGCCCCCGTTTCATTCCTCCACATGGGAATCAACAGATGGGGAATCAGCAGCGCTTTCAGGGTGAGCCTAGTTTGCTCAACCGTGGCCAGTACCAGCAGCACCCCTAGTACCCCCAGGTGCCACAGCAATAGCGTCTCCTGCAGAATGCCCCAGTTCAGCGCAACCAGGTGCAGCAAGTTCCTGCTCAGCGCCCCAACCAAGCCAGCAATGCACCGGCAAGACAAAGGGCGTGCTTCCACTGTGGTGAGACTGGACATTATGCTCACTTCTGTCCCCGCAAGACTCAGGATGCCAGAGGCCAGAACAACAACCAGAGGGTTGGTCAGCAGCAGGCGCCAAGTGGGAACCAGCAACAGGCACAGGCAAACCGAGGTTAGGAGAACCCCGCTAGAGGCAAGCTCAACCACATGGGTGCAGAGACTATTGAGGGAGCTACTGATGTGGTCGTGGGTACATTCACTATCAACTCAACTCCTGCGACTGTTTTGTTCAATTCTGGAGCTTCGCATGCTTTCATATCTGCTGCATTTGTGAAAAAAAACTTAGTGGCCTTGTTGCCCAAGAAGAGTGCTATGCTAGTTAGCTCAGTAAGAGGGGAACAACGAGCCACTTTACGTTGTCCCCATATTACCACAGGGGGTAGACTTCGAGGCACGTCCAATAGTCCTGGAATCCATTGGGTTCGACTTAATCTTGGGAATGAGCTGGTTAGCCAGATATGATGCAGTGATCCAGTGCGCCAAGAGAGCGGTACAACTGACAGCAAAGTCCGGAGATAAGGTGGAGTACCAGGCAGCCAATCCCTTAGAGCATAATCAAGTCAATCAAGCTGAAGGTGCAGCTCTAGAGGACATCAGAGTTGGGAGCGAGTTCCCGAATGTGTTCCCAGATGAAATTCTAGGTATGCTCCCGGAATGCGAAGTTGAATTCATTATTGAACTTAAACCTGGCACTGCACCTATAGTTAAAAGACCCTATAAGATGGGAGTAAAGGAACTAGAAAAGCTCAAGGAAGAACTGAGCTCCTTGCTAGCCAAGGGGTATATTCGTCCTAGTTCATCACCATGGGGAGCAACAGTGTTGTTCGTGGACAAGAAAGATGGGAGACAGAGGTTGTGTGTGGACTATCGACCCCTAACGAAGTGACCATCAAGAACAAGTACCCACTGCCGAGGATTGATGATTTGTTTGATCAGCTGAAGGGGGCTTGTGTGTCCTCCAAGATAGATCTTTGATCAGGCTATCACCAGATGAGAATCCGCTTGGAGGACATACCCAAGATGTCTTTCACCACTCGGTACGGATTGTATGAATTCACGGTCATGTCCTTTGGACTGACCAACGCTCGTGCATACTTCATGTACCTGATGAACAATATGTTCATGGACTACCTCGACAAGTTTGTGGTGGTGTTCATTGATGACATTCAGGTCTTCTTCAAGAATGAAGACGAACATGAGGATCACTTGAGATTGATGATGCAGAGACTCTGGGAGCATCAGTTGTATGCCATGTTGAGCAAGTGTGAGTTCTGATTGAAGTAAGTGGCATTCTTGGGTCACGTGTTGTCCAATGGAGGAATGACAGTCGACCCAAAGAAGGTTAGCGATGTGTTAAGCTGGAACCCGCCTCAGGATGTGATCGAAATCAGGAGTTTCCTTGGGATGGCAGATGCTCTGAGTACATGCTCTGAAGATTTGGAGGCACTACTTTATTGGACACTAGTGTGACATCTACACCGATCATAAGAGCCTCAACTACGTCTTCACTCAATCGGACCTAAATATGAGGCAATGCAGATGGTTGGAATTGATCAAGGACTATGAGCTAGGGAAGCTAACTTGGTGGCAGATGCTCTGAGTAGGCGGAGCTATGTGAACAAGACCACTGGACATTGTCTGCCGGAAGAGCTAAGTCTGGAGTTCGAGAGGATGAGTCTGGGATTCGTGGCTAACATCACAGAGATGGTAGTAGAACCGACTCTGGAACAGGAAATCCGTAAAGGTCAGCTTGAGGATGGCAAGATCAAGGAGATGGTGGAGCATGTTGTCCTAGGAAAGGCCCTTAGTTTTTAAGTGGATGATCAGGGAACCTTGTGGCACGGGAAGAGGATATGTGTACCCGACATGGCGCAGATCAAGGACACGATCCTAAGAGAAGCGCATGATTCGGCATATTCGATCCACCCGGTAAGTACGAAGATGTACCAAGACATCAAAGATACATTCTGGTGGTACGGATTGAAGCGTGATGTGGCAACATATGTGGCCCTATGTGTAGTGCCAAAGCGGATAGTGTCTGATCACGGTACTCAGTTCACATCACACTTCTGGCAGAAGCTACATGAGGCTATGGACACTAAGCTGCACTTTATTCAGCTTATCACCCTCAGACGGATGGACAGACAAAGCGAACCAATCAGATTTTGGAAGACATGTTGAGGGCATGTGCTGTGCAGTATGGTGTCAGCTGGGGCAAGAGTTTGCCCTATGTGGAATTCTCATACAACAACAGCTACCAGAAGAATCTGCAGATGGCACCATTCGAGGCTCTGGATGGCAGAAAGTGTAGGACGCCACTGTTCTGGAATGAGACTGGAGAAAGCCAAGTTTTTGGGCCTGAGATACTAAAAGAGGCAAAACGTCAAGTGCAAGTGATCAGGCAGAATTTGAAGGTGGTATAGTCCCAACAGAAGAGTTATACTGATGTTAGACGAAGGGATCTCAGCTTTGAAGTTGGAGACTTCGTGTACCTCAAGGTGTCACCAATGATAGGCGTGAAGAGGTTTAATATCAAGGGCAAACTAGCACCTCGTTACATTGGACCTTTCCATGTACTTGAACGGAAAGGCGAGGTGGCATATTAGTTGGAGCTGCCCGAGAAACTGGTAGGAGTGCACGATGTGTTCCACGTGTCGCAATTGAAGAAATGCTTGCGGGTGCCCGAGGAGCAGATCCCGATAGATGAGCTGAACGTGCAAGAAGATCTCACCTATGAGGAGTATCCAGTCAAGATTTTGGAGGAGTCGGAGAGGGTGAGGAGAAACAAGGTCATCCGAATGTGCAAGGTACAATGGAACCGACACTTAGTGGACAAGGCGACACTCAGTACCCACAACTCTTCGCATCCACATCCGAATCTCAAGGACGGGATTCATCTTAAGGGGGTAGGTTTGTAACACCCAAAAATTCCCTATTTAAAAATTTCTAGTAATTAATTTAATTTTATTAATTATGCTCATATTTAATATAGGGAAAATAAATTATTTATGAAAATTAAAATCAACTATAAGGCCTAGAAACATTTTTGATGCATTCATTCTGTTGCATTAAGTTTTGCTTGCTTGTAGTTCAAATTGGAATTTGAATCTAGTTTAAATTCGAGTTCGAACTGCTTTGTTTTGAGCCCTATAAAAGTTGTTGAGCCTGAGTTTGGTTTTGCCCCCTGGGCTATTTCCCCGGCCTGAACTCCCTCCCTCAATTCTTTCTCCCAAGCAGCCCAGCCCCGCAGCATCTTTTCCCAGCTCGGCCCAGCAGCTTCCCCAGCTCCACTCCCGGGCCCAACTCCCGCCGGCCCAACAGCCAGCCCATTGCGCCAGCCAACTGCCCCTCCCTTGCCACTGGCTAGTGGGGCCCGGCCGTCAGCGCCTTCTTCCTCCCCTCGCGTCAGGCACGCGCGAGCCAAGATTGCTCGCGCCACCGCCTCGGCCCCGCTCTCTGGCCCACCCCCATGCCTGTGGACCCCAACGCGAAGCCTCCACGAAGCTTCCCCGCTGCCTCCTTATTTCCTTGCTCCGCGCCTTGCATGGAAAGCTCCCCCCACTTGGAGACCCCGGCCGTCAGCGCCCCGATCCGCGGGCGTGACTCGCACACAAAGGATCCCCCTCCCCCGATAATAAAAGCAGCGCCCCGCACCCCAACACCTCATCTCCTCCCTCACCTCAAGCCCTAAGCCACCGCAGTGCCCTCTCCTCGAGCTCATCGACCGCCGCCGCCGCCCGGAGTTTGTGCCGCCGCCATCGACCAACCTCCCCGGCGCCTCTCCGCTCCCCGCAGCGCTTCGGGAAGCCTCTCCGCGCGATAAGAGCCCTCCCCAACGCATTAGTGTGCCAATTCGAGCCCCAACCCGAGCCTTTTGCGTGCACCGACACCGCCGGCCCACGCCGACCGTTGCCTCCGTGACCTGTGCGTCGTCTAGAACCCCCCCCCCCCCCCACCAGCGACCCAAGCCACCGGCTAGATCTGGATCGCCAGATCGCGATCCGACGGCCACCAGCGCGCACCACCGAGTCAAGGCCCCGGTCAATCTGGGAAAATACCGGTCAGCGCCCACCCTTTTGCTAAAGAGCCTCTAATCTATTTGAAAATCAACCTGGTGTCCTGTTTAGTTCAAAAATAATTACGATTAGGTCCCTATTTTTATGAAAACCCCCCTGCTCTTTTATAAATTAGTGCTTGAGGTCCGGTTTTAATCTTTTTACTCTTTAGCCCTTTGGTTTTTATATAAAATTATGTTTCAGCCCTTGGTTTTTTCTCAAATAAGCCCCTAGAAACTTTTAATACTTGCCAGCAGGTCCCTGTAACTTTGAAACCCCATATCTTTTCCGTTCTAGCTCCGATTATAGTGATTTTTGCAATCATGTGTTCGTAGTGAAGCGTAGATTAGTTTTATAACCTTCTTTTGTATTGTTTCTACTGTTTGGTGTACTGTTCTAATAGAATAATATTTGTTTACATGTATTGGCTTGCGTGGATGCTTGTGTGGTGATTCGTGTCCAGTCGGTGAGACTTTTGCGTTGGACTGTGAGTACGAGGAGGACTTTCAGGAGCAGGACTCGCAGCAGCAGTAGCAGCATTTTAAGGAAGGCAAGTTATAGTATGGACAATCCTTGCTACCTATCCACCTCGTAATCATTTATTGCATACATGCATGTGTCTAAATTGATGTACCTTTAAGGTTGTACCTAGTCTTGATTATCCTATCCTTTGATTACCTCCGATTTTTACATATGGGTAGAATCTTTGCTATGCGCAGCTACTATCACCACTGTTTAATTGTTAATCTTGACTTAATAGTTCGCTTTAACGTTAATCACAAAACTTGCTTTTTTGCAACTTGGTCTAGGGTGCTGGAGCATGTGCTTCGTGCGTTGTTCTAGTGTCTCTCCGTAAGGTCTAGTTCTTAAAGTGGCAACCCAGGAGTCTGTCACCACCGCTAGAACTATTATGGCTTTGGCCTTGGTTAAGTAGCTTATATGTCTCTAGCTTGCCTGTGGTTACCGCTAGGGCCGACGGCGTTAAGGGAAGCAAGGTACGGGGTGTTTCTTGATTCCACCGAGGACGGTTGCCCCGTCGGCTAGGTCTCGTTAGACCTAGTCCCATGTTGGGAGTCCTCGCGTTAGAACTGATGAGGACATCTTCCTCCACTATTAACTTGTAACACCCTAAAAATGCCTATTTTAAAAATTTAGTAATTAAATTGCCTTTATTTAATTTAATGCTCATATTTATCTAAGGAAAATAAATTATTTCTAAGAAAATAAAATTAAATATAAGGTTAGAAACATTTTTGTTGCATTCATGCTGTCTGCATAGCCGCTCGCTCGCTCGGCCCACGCGCGCGTAAAAGTCTGCGTTGCCCCCCCTGCTCTCCCTTTTGGCCCGCTCCGCTCTCCCGCCGGCCCGTCACGCGCTCGCTGATTCGGCCCAGCAGCACGGCCTGCTCCGCCTCGCCCTCTCCCCTCTGCCGCTGACCGCGCGGGCCCGCGTGTCAGGTCGTCTTCCTCCTCGCGGCAGAGACCGTCCCGGACACGGCGCCGGACTCCCGGCCGGACTCGGCACGGACGCCGAGGTTTCCCCCGCCCGGACTCTTCCTCGACCGCCCTACTTAAGCCCCGCCGCCCTGTCTCCCGAACCTCCCCAAGCCCTAGCCGCCCTCGCTCTCGCCCGAGCTCGCAGCGCCGCCATAGCCGCCGCCGAGATCTGCCCCGCCGTCGACCCGTCGATTCGCCGTCGCTCCGACCAAATTGGCTGCCGGAGCAGCTTCGCGTGGTGGTAAGAGTGCTCCTGAGCCCCTCCTTGCTCTTCTTCCCCCTCTGTCGCAAGCCCGCCGCCGCACCCGAGCGCCGCCGCCGCCATAGCTCATCGCGCGCCCCCTTCCGCTGCTCCGCCGTCGACTTGAGCCCCTGGACGAATTCGCCGAGCCGCGACGCCTCCGTAGCGCCAATTCCCGACCCGAACCGACGCTCCTAGCTCGGTTTCCAGCAACGCCGGCGACCCTCCGCCGCAACCCACGGGCGGCGCCGCCGCAGTACCTCTCCGCCGGCGACCACTCCTCTCTGGATCCAATTTAAGTCGTCGGATCCAAATCTGACGGCTCAGATCGAATTGAGCTGAGTCAACACCCTGGTCAATAACGGTCAACCCTAGTCAGCCATGGACGTTTTGCAAAAGAACCCCCTCCCTTTTTCAAAATTAACCCGCGGTCCAGATCAATTCAAAAATAATTAGGATTAGGTCCTGATTTTTACAGAAAACCCCCTGACTTATTTAAAAATAGCACCTGAGGTCCTGTCTTGGTTAATTTGCAATTAAACCCTCCTGTTTTTATATAAAATTATGTTTTAGCCCCTGAGTTTTTTGCAAATAAGCCCCTGGAACTTTTAAAACTCTGCCAGCAAGTCCCCGAACCTTAGAAAAGCCATAACTTCTCCGTTTTAACTCCGATTTGAGTGATTTTCATGCTCACGTGTTCGTAGCGAAGCGTAGATTAGTTCTTCAACCTTCTTTTGTTCGAGCAATGTTCGCCCTCGCTTCAATCCTCAGCAAGGAAACCAGCAAATGGTGACTCCACAGCGTTTCCAGGGACAGTCCGGTTTGATGAACCGCAACCAGTATCAGCAACGTCCCCAGTACCAGCCACGTCCCCAGTACCCCTCAGCACTACCTCAGCAGCGTCTTCAGAACCAGCCACAGAATGGTCGTGTCCAACGCCCCAACCCGGCCAACAATGCACCTACGGCTCCGAGGTGTTTTGGTTGTGGTGAGTTGGGACACTATGCCAGTGCCTGTCCCCGCAAGGTTCAGAACGCCGTTGGTCAGAACAACAATCAGAGGGTTGGACAACCGCAGCACCAGAACGGGAGTCAGCAGCAGAACCCAGCGAGAGGAAAGGTCAACCACATGGGTGCGGAAACCACAGAAGGAGCAACGGATGTCGTTGTGGGTACGTTCCCTGTCAACTCGACTCTCGCAACTGTTTTGTTTGATACTGGAGCTTCGCATGCTTTCATATCTGCTGCTTTCGTGAAAAAGAACATGATGATCTTGCAACCTATGGGGAACCCCATGGTAGTTAGTTCACCTGGGGGAGAACAGCGTGCCACTTTACGTTGCCCCTGTATCACCATCACAATAAGGGGGGTAGACTTTGTGGTGAACCCAATAGTCCTAGAAACCCTTGGGTTTGACTTGATTCTGGGTATGAGCTGGTTAGCCAGATATGATGGGGTGATTCAATGTTCCAAGAGAACAGTGCAGCTGACAGCAAAGACTGGTGAGAAAGTGGAGTACCAAGCAGCTAGTCCCTTGGGACACAATCAGATCTACCAAGCCGAAGGTGTAGCACTGGAAGACATCAGAGTGGTGTGCGAATTCCCAGACGTGTTTCCAGATGAGTTACCAGGTATGCCCCCAGACCGCGAAGTTGAATTTGTTATTGATCTTAAGCCTGGTACTGCACCTATAGCTAAGAGGCCATATAGAATGGGAGTAAAAGAACTAGAGAAACTTAAGGAGGAATTAAGGGCATTGTTAGCAAAAGGGTATATTCGTCTTAGTTCGTCTCCTTGGGGAGCACCAGTTTTGTTTGTGGATAAGAAAGATGGGACCCAGGGATTGTGTGTGGATTATCGAGCTTTGAATGAAGTGACCATCAAGAACAAGTACCCGCTGCCAAGGATTGATGATCTCTTCGACCAGTTGAAAGGAGCATGTGTGTTCTCTACTGCTATCTTCTTATGCACCATCTGCAAGCATGGGATATCTATTGCCGATTGACAGGAATACTGATGGGAGATATCTTGCTATTGTAGATGGTTAACACCAGAGGCAACCCCGGTGGCAGTGGAAGCAACCTGCCCCCGAACCAGAACCCGCCACCACTTACCATGGAGCAGATGATGCAGATGCAACTCCAACTGACACAGCAGATGGCGCAAACCATAGCACTGATGTAGCAGAATCAGCAGAACCCGCTTCAACAGCACCACGTGCAACCTAGAGATAAAAGGGGCGAGTTTATGAAGGGACGCCCTCCTACCTTCAACAAGTCTAGCGACCCAATGCAAGCAGAGCACTGGCTCAAGGCAGTGGAAAGGAAGCTGGACATAGCACAGTGCAATGACAGGGAGAAGGTGTTATATGGAAGTGGACAGCTCCAGGGAGCAGCTTTTGATTGGTGGGATGCGTACCAATATGCTCACCCCAATCGTGATCAGATCATTCGGGTTTCTGTGTAAATCTGGGTGTGACATACCCGCTGGCAAAGACGCAACAAAATGGGCCAAGTGGCCCAGTTGTAGTCGGGTGGCGACTGTGTGAGCCTCTGAATTATCCCACCTTGCTTAGCTAGGGAGGAGGAAGTCACCTTAAAAGGGAGAGCCACCCTTCCCCTATCAGACTAGTCTTTTGGGGCGATTGGGCCTTTCCCCGAGGGGTGCGCCGGAGTGCGGTGCTAAGATTGCCGAGGCACAACAAGAGGCCCTAGTGGAGTTGTAGCCAGATCGGTGCATCATATTTTCAGCTGCTGGTGCTAAGACTGCCGAGGCGCAACAGGAGGCCCTAGTGGCGTTGTAGCTGGGTCGGTGTGTCGGACTTTTCATCCTATCCAACCTGGGCCGGACTTATCAGGAACTCCACACGTTGCGCATTGTTTGGCTTGCGTAGCCCGCGCTCCGGACGGCATTGACCCCCTCACGTTGCACCCTGAGGGTTAGTCAATCTCAGTGCCTAGAGTCTCACCACCTTGTTGTACCTTAGTGGCCACTGTCTTGTTAGGGTGTCTTGTGAAAAGCCTCGTAGCATCCCTATGCAGACACACCTCGAAAGTGTTGTTCTTATGAGCTTTTACGTGACTCGTGGGTACAGGGCGAAACCTCTACAGAGTGTAAATCTATCATGATAGCCTTGCTCAGGGTCTCGAGCGGCCTGGATCCTTTTTGATTAGAAGATGATGTTTAATGTCACTTATACTTTATTAATTGGGTTGCAACTGGGTTTCATACACTTGTAGTATATTGGATAATGTTAAAACGAACCAACTAAAAATGCTAATGCAGTTAAGCCGTGTCTAGTCTTTTTGAGCCTTCATACACTCGTGCTATACTTGCTAAGTAACGTACGCGTTTGAGTTCGAGGGTTACGAGGAGCAGGACCAACAGCAGCAGCAAGAGCAACAGCAGCGTTTGGACGAAGGCAAGTACAGCACGGACAATCCTTGCTACCTAAACACACCTTTACATTATTTACTGCATATGCATGTGTCTAAATTGTTCCTATTAAGGTTATTCCTAGCTTTGTTTATCCTATACCTTGATTACCCTGGGTTATTGCATTTGGGTAGACCTTTGCTAAGCGCAGCTACTGTCACCAATGTTTAACTGTTAATCTTGACTTAATGGTTCACTTCAATGTTAATGGTAAAACTTGCTTTTTAGCAACATGGATTAGGGAGCTAGGGCGTACGCTTCGTGCTTGGCCCTAGTGTCTCTCCGTAAGGACTGGTTCTTAAAGCGGCAACCCAGGAACCTGTCGCCACCGCTGGAACTATAATGGCTCTGGTCTTGGACAAGTAACATGTACGGCTCTAGCTTGACAGTAGTTACCGACGGGCCGACGGCGTTATGGGAAGCATGGGTGAGAGTATGGTTTGATCCACCGAGGACGGAGTATCCGTTGGCTATGTCCCCGTGAGGCACAGTCCCGTGTTGGGAGCTTCCGTATGGCGGGGGTTCCACACGTTGCGCTATTTATTTTGTTGTTGTTATTCTTTACCGCGCTTGGACGCCATTGACCCCCTCGTGTTGCTACATGAGCGTCAGTCAATCTCGGTGCCTTGGGTCATGCTGCCTAGGTTGTACCATAACGGCTACTGTTTTGTTAGGGTGTCTTGTGAAAAGCCTCGTAGCGTCCCTATGCAGTCACACCTCGGAAGTGTTGATGTGCGTGGTTGGGTGCAAAGTTCTTTTGAGCTTTTACGCGACTGGTGGGTAAAGGGCGAAACCTCTGCAGAGTGTATAATCTATCATGATAGCCTTGCTCAGGGTCACGAGCGGCCTGGATCCTTTTTGATTAGAAGTTGATATTTATTATCGTTTAATATTCACTGCTACTATATTAATTGGGTTACCACTGGGATTCATGTAAATGTAGTGATTATGATGATGTTAAAATGAAACAACTAAAATTGCTAATGTAGTACAGCCGTGTCAAGCCTTTCTTTTAAGCCTTCATTATCTGTGTTGTACTTGCTAAGTAAGACATTTACTTACACTTGCTATTCAACAAAATCCCGGATGGGTAACAGATGGATTAGATGGTACTGCTGCTGTTGAATTTCCTGAACATCTGCCATTCTACTAGCTGTGCTCAACCAGTCAGTGTCCCAGTGGGTTATGGTTTTCGTTTTTGGCTTCGTCTTCGTCTTCGTTTAGAGAGAGAGTTATTGAAGAGATCCGCTGTGTTATTTAATTATTTGAGACAAACTCTGATGTAAAACTATTTATTTTATATCCAGAAACGAAACGAACGCACCCAATCCACGTTTTTGGACCCAATAGTGATGTTTTGGTTCGTTTTTGTCAGTTTCGTTACTGTGCAAAAAACCATGCAAATGTTGCATTTAATGCACCCATTCGGGTCGTTAACGAAACGATGCACAGTTTCGATCCAGAAACGAAACGAACGCACCCAATCCACGTTTTTGGACCCAATAGTGATGTTTTGGTTCGTTTTTGTCAGTTTCGTTACTGTGCAAAAAACCATGCAAATGTTGCATTTAATGCACCCATTCGGGTCGTTAACGAAACGATGCACAGTTTCGATCCAGAAACGAAACGAACGCACCCAATCCACGTTTTTGGACCCAATAGTGATGTTTTGGTTCGTTTTTGTCAGTTTCGTTACTGTGCAAAAAACCATGCAAATGTTGCATTTAATGCACCCATTCGGGTCGTTAACGAAACGATGCACAGTTTCGATCCAGAAACGAAACGAACGCACCCAATCCACGTTTTTGGACCCAATAGTGATGTTTTGGTTCGTTTTTGTCAGTTTCGTTACTGTGCAAAAAACCATGCAAATGTTGCATTTAATGCACCCATTCGGGTCGTTAACGAAACGATGCACAGTTTCGATCCAGAAACGAAACGAACGCACCCAATCCACGTTTTTGGACCCAATAGTGATGTTTTGGTTCGTTTTTGTCAGTTTCGTTACTGTGCAAAAAACCATGCAAATGTTGCATTTAATGCACCCATTCGGGTCGTTAACGAAACGATGCACAGTTTCGATCCAGAAACGAAACGAACGCACCCAATCCACGTTTTTGGACCCAATAGTGATGTTTTGGTTCGTTTTTGTCAGTTTCGTTACTGTGCAAAAAACCATGCAAATGTTGCATTTAATGCACCCATTCGGGTCGTTAACGAAACGATGCACAGTTTCGATCCAGAAACGAAACGAACGCACCCAATCCACGTTTTTGGACCCAATAGTGATGTTTTGGTTCGTTTTTGTCAGTTTCGTTACTGTGCAAAAAATCATGCAAATGTTGCATTTAATGCACCCATTCGGGTCGTTAACGAAACGATGCACAGTTTCGATCCAGAAACGAAACGAACGCACCCAATCCACGTTTTTGGACCCAATAGTGATGTTTTGGTTCGTTTTTGTCAGTTTCGTTACTGTGCAAAAAATCATGCAAATGTTGCATTTAATGCACCCATTCGGGTCGTTAACGAAACGATGCACAGTTTCGATCCAGAAACGAAACGAACGCACCCAATCCACGTTTTTGGACCCAATAGTGATGTTTTGGTTCGTTTTTGTCAGTTTCGTTACTGTGCAAAAAATCATGCAAATGTTGCATTTAATGCACCCATTCGGGTCGTTAACGAAACGATGCACAGTTTCGATCCAGAAACGAAACGAACGCACCCAATCCACGTTTTTGGACCCAATAGTGATGTTTTGGTTCGTTTTTGTCAGTTTCGTTACTGTGCAAAAAATCATGCAAATGTTGCATTTAATGCACCCATTCGGGTCGTTAACGAAACGATGCACAGTTTCGATCCAGAAACGAAACGAACGCACCCAATCCACGTTTTTGGACCCAATAGTGATGTTTTGGTTCGTTTTTGTCAGTTTCGTTACTGTGCAAAAAATCATGCAAATGTTGCATTTAATGCACCCATTCGGGTCGTTAACGAAACGATGCACAGTTTCGATCCAGAAACGAAACGAACGCACCCAATCCACGTTTTTGGACCCAATAGTGATGTTTTGGTTCGTTTTTGTCAGTTTCGTTACTGTGCAAAAAATCATGCAAATGTTGCATTTAATGCACCCATTCGGGTCGTTAACGAAACGATGCACAGTTTCGATCCAGAAACGAAACGAACGCACCCAATCCACGTTTTTGGACCCAATAGTGATGTTTTGGTTCGTTTTTGTCAGTTTCGTTACTGTGCAAAAAATCATGCAAATGTTGCATTTAATGCACCCATTCGGGTCGTTAACGAAACGATGCACAGTTTCGATCCAGAAACGAAACGAACGCACCCAATCCACGTTTTTGGACCCAATAGTGATGTTTTGGTTCGTTTTTGTCAGTTTCGTTACTGTGCAAAAAATCATGCAAATGTTGCATTTAATGCACCCATTCGGGTCGTTAACGAAACGATGCACAGTTTCGATCCAGAAACGAAACGAACGCACCCAATCCACGTTTTTGGACCCAATAGTGATGTTTTGGTTCGTTTTTGTCAGTTTCGTTACTGTGCAAAAAATCATGCAAATGTTGCATTTAATGCACCCATTCGGGTCGTTAACGAAACGATGCACAGTTTCGATCCAGAAACGAAACGAACGCACCCAATCCACGTTTTTGGACCCAATAGTGATGTTTTGGTTCGTTTTTGTCAGTTTCGTTACTGTGCAAAAAATCATGCAAATGTTGCATTTAATGCACCCATTCGGGTCGTTAACGAAACGATGCACAGTTTCGATCCAGAAACGAAACGAACGCACCCAATCCACGTTTTTGGACCCAATAGTGATGTTTTGGTTCGTTTTTGTCAGTTTCGTTACTGTGCAAAAAATCATGCAAATGTTGCATTTAATGCACCCATTCGGGTCGTTAACGAAACGATGCACAGTTTCGATCCAGAAACGAAACGAACGCACCCAATCCACGTTTTTGGACCCAATAGTGATGTTTTGGTTCGTTTTTGTCAGTTTCGTTACTGTGCAAAAAATCATGCAAATGTTGCATTTAATGCACCCATTCGGGTCGTTAACGAAACGATGCACAGTTTCGATCCAGAAACGAAACGAACGCACCCAATCCACGTTTTTGGACCCAATAGTGATGTTTTGGTTCGTTTTTGTCAGTTTCGTTACTGTGCAAAAAATCATGCAAATGTTGCATTTAATGCACCCATTCGGGTCGTTAACGAAACGATGCACAGTTTCGATCCAGAAACGAAACGAACGCACCCAATCCACGTTTTTGGACCCAATAGTGATGTTTTGGTTCGTTTTTGTCAGTTTCGTTACTGTGCAAAAAATCATGCAAATGTTGCATTTAATGCACCCATTCGGGTCGTTAACGAAACGATGCACAGTTTCGATCCAGAAACGAAACGAACGCACCCAATCCACGTTTTTGGACCCAATAGTGATGTTTTGGTTCGTTTTTGTCAGTTTCGTTACTGTGCAAAAAATCATGCAAATGTTGCATTTAATGCACCCATTCGGGTCGTTAACGAAACGATGCACAGTTTCGATCCAGAAACGAAACGAACGCACCCAATCCACGTTTTTGGACCCAATAGTGATGTTTTGGTTCGTTTTTGTCAGTTTCGTTACTGTGCAAAAAATCATGCAAATGTTGCATTTAATGCACCCATTCGGGTCGTTAACGAAACGATGCACAGTTTCGATCCAGAAACGAAACGAACGCACCCAATCCACGTTTTTGGACCCAATAGTGATGTTTTGGTTCGTTTTTGTCAGTTTCGTTACTGTGCAAAAAATCATGCAAATGTTGCATTTAATGCACCCATTCGGGTCGTTAACGAAACGATGCACAGTTTCGATCCAGAAACGAAACGAACGCACCCAATCCACGTTTTTGGACCCAATAGTGATGTTTTGGTTCGTTTTTGTCAGTTTCGTTACTGTGCAAAAAATCATGCAAATGTTGCATTTAATGCACCCATTCGGGTCGTTAACGAAACGATGCACAGTTTCGATCCAGAAACGAAACGAACGCACCCAATCCACGTTTTTGGACCCAATAGTGATGTTTTGGTTCGTTTTTGTCAGTTTCGTTACTGTGCAAAAAATCATGCAAATGTTGCATTTAATGCACCCATTCGGGTCGTTAACGAAACGATGCACAGTTTCGATCCAGAAACGAAACGAACGCACCCAATCCACGTTTTTGGACCCAATAGTGATGTTTTGGTTCGTTTTTGTCAGTTTCGTTACTGTGCAAAAAATCATGCAAATGTTGCATTTAATGCACCCATTCGGGTCGTTAACGAAACGATGCACAGTTTCGATCCAGAAACGAAACGAACGCACCCAATCCACGTTTTTGGACCCAATAGTGATGTTTTGGTTCGTTTTTGTCAGTTTCGTTACTGTGCAAAAAATCATGCAAATGTTGCATTTAATGCACCCATTCGGGTCGTTAACGAAACGATGCACAGTTTCGATCCAGAAACGAAACGAACGCACCCAATCCACGTTTTTGGACCCAATAGTGATGTTTTGGTTCGTTTTGGTCAGTTTCGTTACTGTGCAAAAAATCATGCAAATGTTGCATTTAATGCACCCATTCGGGTCGTTAACGAAACGATGCACAGTTTCGATCCAGAAACGAAACGAACGCACCCAATCCACGTTTTTGGACCCAATAGTGATGTTTTGGTTCGTTTTTGTCAGTTTCGTTACTGTGCAAAAAATCATGCAAATGTTGCATTTAATGCACCCATTCGGGTCGTTAACGAAACGATGCACAGTTTCGATCCAGAAACGAAACGAACGCACCCAATCCACGTTTTTGGACCCAATAGTGATGTTTTGGTTCGTTTTTGTCAGTTTCGTTACTGTGCAAAAAATCATGCAAATGTTGCATTTAATGCACCCATTCGGGTCGTTAACGAAACGATGCACAGTTTCGATCCAGAAACGAAACGAACGCACCCAATCCACGTTTTTGGACCCAATAGTGATGTTTTGGTTCGTTTTTGTCAGTTTCGTTACTGTGCAAAAAATCATGCAAATGTTGCATTTAATGCACCCATTCGGGTCGTTAACGAAACGATGCACAGTTTCGATCCAGAAACGAAACGAACGCACCCAATCCACGTTTTTGGACCCAATAGTGATGTTTTGGTTCGTTTTTGTCAGTTTCGTTACTGTGCAAAAAACCATGCAAATGTTGCATTTAATGCACCCATTCGGGTCGTTAACGAAACGATGCACAGTTTCGATCCAGAAACGAAACGAACGCACCCAATCCACGTTTTTGGACCCAATAGTGATGTTTTGGTTCGTTTTTGTCAGTTTCGTTACTGTGCAAAAAATCATGCAAATGTTGCATTTAATGCACCCATTCGGGTCGTTAACGAAACGATGCACAGTTTCGATCCAGAAACGAAACGAACGCACCCAATCCACGTTTTTGGACCCAATAGTGATGTTTTGGTTCGTTTTTGTCAGTTTCGTTACTGTGCAAAAAATCATGCAAATGTTGCATTTAATGCACCCATTCGGGTCGTTAACGAAACGATGCACAGTTTCGATCCAGAAACGAAACGAACGCACCCAATCCACGTTTTTGGACCCAATAGTGATGTTTTGGTTCGTTTTTGTCAGTTTCGTTACTGTGCAAAAAATCATGCAAATGTTGCATTTAATGCACCCATTCGGGTCGTTAACGAAACGATGCACAGTTTCGATCCAGAAACGAAACGAACGCACCCAATCCACGTTTTTGGACCCAATAGTGATGTTTTGGTTCGTTTTTGTCAGTTTCGTTACTGTGCAAAAAATCATGCAAATGTTGCATTTAATGCACCCATTCGGGTCGTTAACGAAACGATGCACAGTTTCGATCCAGAAACGAAACGAACGCACCCAATCCACGTTTTTGGACCCAATAGTGATGTTTTGGTTCGTTTTTGTCAGTTTCGTTACTGTGCAAAAAATCATGCAAATGTTGCATTTAATGCACCCATTCGGGTCGTTAACGAAACGATGCACAGTTTCGATCCAGAAACGAAACGAACGCACCCAATCCACGTTTTTGGACCCAATAGTGATGTTTTGGTTCGTTTTTGTCAGTTTCGTTACTGTGCAAAAAATCATGCAAATGTTGCATTTAATGCACCCATTCGGGTCGTTAACGAAACGATGCACAGTTTCGATCCAGAAACGAAACGAACGCACCCAATCCACGTTTTTGGACCCAATAGTGATGTTTTGGTTCGTTTTTGTCAGTTTCGTTACTGTGCAAAAAATCATGCAAATGTTGCATTTAATGCACCCATTCGGGTCGTTAACGAAACGATGCACAGTTTCGATCCAGAAACGAAACGAACGCACCCAATCCACGTTTTTGGACCCAATAGTGATGTTTTGGTTCGTTTTTGTCAGTTTCGTTACTGTGCAAAAAATCATGCAAATGTTGCATTTAATGCACCCATTCGGGTCGTTAACGAAACGATGCACAGTTTCGATCCAGAAACGAAACGAACGCACCCAATCCACGTTTTTGGACCCAATAGTGATGTTTTGGTTCGTTTTTGTCAGTTTCGTTACTGTGCAAAAAATCATGCAAATGTTGCATTTAATGCACCCATTCGGGTCGTTAACGAAACGATGCACAGTTTCGATCCAGAAACGAAACGAACGCACCCAATCCACGTTTTTGGACCCAATAGTGATGTTTTGGTTCGTTTTTGTCAGTTTCGTTACTGTGCAAAAAATCATGCAAATGTTGCATTTAATGCACCCATTCGGGTCGTTAACGAAACGATGCACAGTTTCGATCCAGAAACGAAACGAACGCACCCAATCCACGTTTTTGGACCCAATAGTGATGTTTTGGTTCGTTTTTGTCAGTTTCGTTACTGTGCAAAAAATCATGCAAATGTTGCATTTAATGCACCCATTCGGGTCGTTAACGAAACGATGCACAGTTTCGATCCAGAAACGAAACGAACGCACCCAATCCACGTTTTTGGACCCAATAGTGATGTTTTGGTTCGTTTTTGTCAGTTTCGTTACTGTGCAAAAAATCATGCAAATGTTGCATTTAATGCACCCATTCGGGTCGTTAACGAAACGATGCACAGTTTCGATCCAGAAACGAAACGAACGCACCCAATCCACGTTTTTGGACCCAATAGTGATGTTTTGGTTCGTTTTTGTCAGTTTCGTTACTGTGCAAAAAATCATGCAAATGTTGCATTTAATGCACCCATTCGGGTCGTTAACGAAACGATGCACAGTTTCGATCCAGAAACGAAACGAACGCACCCAATCCACGTTTTTGGACCCAATAGTGATGTTTTGGTTCGTTTTTGTCAGTTTCGTTACTGTGCAAAAAATCATGCAAATGTTGCATTTAATGCACCCATTCGGGTCGTTAACGAAACGATGCACAGTTTCGATCCAGAAACGAAACGAACGCACCCAATCCACGTTTTTGGACCCAATAGTGATGTTTTGGTTCGTTTTTGTCAGTTTCGTTACTGTGCAAAAAATCATGCAAATGTTGCATTTAATGCACCCATTCGGGTCGTTAACGAAACGATGCACAGTTTCGATCCAGAAACGAAACGAACGCACCCAATCCACGTTTTTGGACCCAATAGTGATGTTTTGGTTCGTTTTTGTCAGTTTCGTTACTGTGCAAAAAATCATGCAAATGTTGCATTTAATGCACCCATTCGGGTCGTTAACGAAACGATGCACAGTTTCGATCCAGAAACGAAACGAACGCACCCAATCCACGTTTTTGGACCCAATAGTGATGTTTTGGTTCGTTTTTGTCAGTTTCGTTACTGTGCAAAAAATCATGCAAATGTTGCATTTAATGCACCCATTCGGGTCGTTAACGAAACGATGCACAGTTTCGATCCAGAAACGAAACGAACGCACCCAATCCACGTTTTTGGACCCAATAGTGATGTTTTGGTTCGTTTTTGTCAGTTTCGTTACTGTGCAAAAAATCATGCAAATGTTGCATTTAATGCACCCATTCGGGTCGTTAACGAAACGATGCACAGTTTCGATCCAGAAACGAAACGAACGCACCCAATCCACGTTTTTGGACCCAATAGTGATGTTTTGGTTCGTTTTTGTCAGTTTCGTTACTGTGCAAAAAATCATGCAAATGTTGCATTTAATGCACCCATTCGGGTCGTTAACGAAACGATGCACAGTTTCGATCCAGAAACGAAACGAACGCACCCAATCCACGTTTTTGGACCCAATAGTGATGTTTTGGTTCGTTTTTGTCAGTTTCGTTACTGTGCAAAAAATCATGCAAATGTTGCATTTAATGCACCCATTCGGGTCGTTAACGAAACGATGCACAGTTTCGATCCAGAAACGAAACGAACGCACCCAATCCACGTTTTTGGACCCAATAGTGATGTTTTGGTTCGTTTTTGTCAGTTTCGTTACTGTGCAAAAAATCATGCAAATGTTGCATTTAATGCACCCATTCGGGTCGTTAACGAAACGATGCACAGTTTCGATCCAGAAACGAAACGAACGCACCCAATCCACGTTTTTGGACCCAATAGTGATGTTTTGGTTCGTTTTTGTCAGTTTCGTTACTGTGCAAAAAATCATGCAAATGTTGCATTTAATGCACCCATTCGGGTCGTTAACGAAACGATGCACAGTTTCGATCCAGAAACGAAACGAACGCACCCAATCCACGTTTTTGGACCCAATAGTGATGTTTTGGTTCGTTTTTGTCAGTTTCGTTACTGTGCAAAAAATCATGCAAATGTTGCATTTAATGCACCCATTCGGGTCGTTAACGAAACGATGCACAGTTTCGATCCAGAAACGAAACGAACGCACCCAATCCACGTTTTTGGACCCAATAGTGATGTTTTGGTTCGTTTTTGTCAGTTTCGTTACTGTGCAAAAAATCATGCAAATGTTGCATTTAATGCACCCATTCGGGTCGTTAACGAAACGATGCACAGTTTCGATCCAGAAACGAAACGAACGCACCCAATCCACGTTTTTGGACCCAATAGTGATGTTTTGGTTCGTTTTTGTCAGTTTCGTTACTGTGCAAAAAATCATGCAAATGTTGCATTTAATGCACCCATTCGGGTCGTTAACGAAACGATGCACAGTTTCGATCCAGAAACGAAACGAACGCACCCAATCCACGTTTTTGGACCCAATAGTGATGTTTTGGTTCGTTTTTGTCAGTTTCGTTACTGTGCAAAAAACCATGCAAATGTTGCATTTAATGCACCCATTCGGGTCGTTAACGAAACGATGCACAGTTTCGATCCAGAAACGAAATGAACGCACCCAATTCACGGTTTTGGACCCAATAGTGATGTTTTGGTTTGGTTTGGTCAGTTTCGTTACTGCGGCGTTGGTGGAGGTACGGTGCTGGGTGTTCTCCGATTCCACCGAGGGCGGATGTTCCGTCGGCTATGCCCCCGTGAGGCACAGTCCCGTGTGGGAGCAAACGTTCTCCGAACGGGAGCTCTGCACGTTGCGCTTTTATTTTCCTTGTTGGCCTGCGTGCCGCGCGTTGGACGCTATCGACCCCCTCACGGTGGATTCCGTGGGCGTACGTCGATCTCGGTGCCTAAGTTTTCACCGCCGTATAGTACTCCAGCGGCTACTGACTTGTTAGGGTGTCTTGTGAAAGCCTCGTAGCGTCCCTATGCGGTCACTGGGCGAAGTGGCATACCGGCTAGAGTTACCTGAGAAACTGGCCGGAGTACACGATGTGTTCCATGTGTCTCAGCTGAAGAAATGTTTGCGGGTGCCTGAAGAATCTGAGAGGGTGATCCCGATAGAAGGGCTGAGTGTGCAAGAGGATCTCACCTGTGAGTAGCATCCAGTCAAGATTCTGGAGGAGTCTGAGAGGGTGACAAGAAACAGGGTCATCCGGATGTGCAAGGTTCAGTGGAGCCGGTGTACAGAGGACGAAGCGACTTGGGAGAGAGAAGAAGACCTCAAGGCCTCTTATCCACAACTCTTCGCATCCACTTCCGAATCTCGAGGACGAGATTCATCTTAAGGGGGGTAGGTTTGTAACACCCAAAAATAGCATATTTAAAATTTTTAGTAATTAATTGATTATTTATTATCATGTTCATGTTTAATGTAGATTAAATAATTAATTTCTGAAAATTTAAAATCAAATATAAGGTATAGAAACATTTTTGTTGCATTCATGTTGCTGCATTGGTTTTTGTATTGCTTGTGGTTCAAACAAGAATTTAAATTTATTTTAAATTCGAATTGAACCGCTTTGTTTTGAGCTCTAGAAAAGTTGTTAGGCCCGAGTCTGTTTTTACCCCCTGAACTAAATTCCCAAGCTCACCTTTGCTCCCTCCCTCCATCTCTCTTCCAGCCCAACCCTCTCCTCTTTCCTGGCCCAGCTTGGCCCGCTTCGCGGCCCCAGCCCAGCTCGCCAGCAGACTCCCCCTCCCTCTCCCGCCGCTGACAAGCCGGCCCCACCTGTCAGCCTCACCTTCCTCACCTTCCTTTCTTCTACCTCGCGCCGCCGGCGCCCGAGCTATGGCAAGCCGACCCGGCCGCCTTCCCCGCGTCACCGTGGGCCCTGCCGCACCATCCTGGAAGCTTCGCCCTCCTCCTCTTTCCTTTCCTGCCGAGCTCCCCCGAAGGAAGGTCGCCTCCACGGATGGAAAGGGATCGCCGCCGCCTGACTGGACAAGAATATTCTCTTCTCTAGGTATAGAGTACAACAGCCTAAACGCAACCCCCAGCCAGCCCCGGAAGATTGAAAAGGCTGCCCATATCTCCGCTCACAGAGAGACAGACACCCCGGCCATTATTTTGAATCATGGCGCCGGATTCCATCACATCTGCTGCCTATCTCTCTCGGCTCTCCTTCTTTTTCTAGCCCTTGCACTTGGCTCTAGCAAGAGAGGAGAGAGAGAGAGAGAGAGACGTGCAGCAGGGCGCATGCATGGCCGGGGATGGATCACTGTGGAACTCTGGCCAGCAGGGTCTGGGGTGGTACTGCAAGCTCTGCTGTACTACTCATCAGATGCATGCGTGCATGCCTTTCGTCCTTTCCTCAATGTTCTTTCTAGTATGAGTCTCCGTAGCTTGTAAACATGCAAGTATCGCAGCCTCAGAACGCAAATTTTATTTGAAAGTGTACGTTTAAGGCCAGTAGGGTATGTTTTCGTTGAAGTAATGGCAGTAGCTTGGAAGTATTGCAAGTGTCAATGAACTATGGAGTTGAGCTCTTGAATGTGTTAACTCTAGTCTCTAAGCACGCAGGAAGGACATCCTCGCACGATCGATGCTCGATGCATTATGCATAGGGAATGGGCGGATGCCCTTGGGTTGGGTCCTCTGAGGCGCGAGGGAGAAGAGAGGCGCACTCGGCTGGGCAGCAAGATCGCGGTCCCTCGGCCACCAAATCAGCCCACAAGCCTCTGAGCTACTATTTTTTCCTTTCCTTTTCTTTGAACTATCTTTTTTTCGTGAACCTATTTTTTAGCATCTCGTATTTCGTATGTGTTCAATATCGAAGACTTAGTTCACTGATTTACGAAAAATAATTTAACGAATACAACAAACCAATCTCAGTTTCGTCTGTTGTCACGCCCGGTTTATACAAACCCGAATGTGGCCATATGTGTGCCCAGGAAGTCCACAGACACATATAGCGAACAAATATGGTAAAAATCAGAGTACAATGCTTTATTCTCATCAAAAAGTAGCGATTACATCAGAGTTTTGCATAAATGAAATACATGGACAGCGGAAGACTAATACATCTCTCTAAGCGTAGCCGCAATCCCACAGGGACTCTGACTGGGAGAACGCCAACTCAGAAGTACGGCAAATCCTCCGGAAACTCCACCTCGTAATCAGCCTGACTCCAATCTGTTACCCGTCTGGGATTTTGCCCAAAATGATAATAATAGCAAGTGTAAGTAACAGAATTACTTAGCAAGTATAGCACGGGGTATGAGGCCAAAAAGGTTTGACTCGTTTTGACTGCATTAGCATTTTTAGTTGGTTCATTTTAACTTCATCCAATTTACTACAAGTGAATGGACTCCCAGTTGTAACCCAATTATAGTGTAAGTCATTAACAACAATAATAGTAACCATCAAGTTCTATTCAAAAAGGAACGCCAGGCCGCTCATGACCTTGAGCAAGGCTATCATGATAGATTGTACACTCTGCAGAGGTTTCACCCTTTACCCACCAGTCGCGTAAAAGTTCAAAGGAACTTTGCACCCAACCACGCACATCAACACTACCGAGGTGTGACGGCATAGGGACGCTACGAGGCCTTTCACAAGACACCCTAACAAGACAGTAGCCGCTATGGTAACATAGGCAGCATGGCCAAGGCACCGAGATTGACTGACTCCCTGAGCGCATCATAAGAGGGTCAATAGCGTCCAATGCGCGGCAACGCATGCCAACAGGAAAGTAAAAGCGCAACGTGCGGAGTTCCAACGCGAGGACTCCCACACGGGACTGTGTCTCACGGGGACATAGCCGACGGACCGTCCGCCCTCGGTGGATCAACCATACTCTCACCTATGCTTCCCACACGCCGCTGGCCCCGTCGGTAACTACTGTCAAGCTAGAGCCGTACAAGCTACTTGTCCAAGACCAGAGCCATTATAGTTCTGGCGGTGGCAACGCAAAATGACATAAATGAGCGTGAAAGTGCTTAAGGAGTCAAACCTTTTGGCCTCATACCCCGTGCTATACTTGCTAAGTAACTCTGTTACTTACACTTGCTTTATTTATGTCATTTTGCTGCAAAATCCCGGATGGGTAACAGATTGGGCTGTGCATGAGTCTGCTGCTGAGTTTCTCGAAGACCTGCCGTTCTTCTGAGTGTTTTCTCCCAGTCAGAGTCCCTGTGGATTGTGGCTTCGTTTAGTTGAGAGTTATTAGTCTTTCGCTGTATTGGTTAGTTTATTTATGAAGCAACTCTGATGTAAACTCTCTCATTAATAAAGCATTTATTCTTCAGCATTTGTGTCTTTGTTATCATATTTGTTGACTATATGTGTTCTAAGGACTTCCTGGGCACACATATAGTAGCATTCGGGTTTCTGTGTAAATCCGGGTGTGACAATTATAGTAAGTTGGTTAATGATAAAATGAACCAACAAAAAATGCTAATGCAGTTCAGCCGTGTCTAGCCTTACTTTGAGCCTTCATACACCCGTGCTATACTTGCTAAGTAAATGTTTACTTACACTTGCTATTATTCAACAAAATCCTGGATGGGTAACAGATTGGGTTGTGCATGAGTCTGTTGCTGAGTTTCCAGAAGATCTGCCGTACTACTGAGTTGCGTTCTCCCAGTCAGTGTCCCTGTGGATTGCGGCTACGCTTATTTGACAGTTATTAGTCTTCCGTTGTATTGGTTAGTTTATTTATGTCGCACTCTGATGTAAAACTCTATTTATTCAAGTATTTATTTGAGCATGTGTTCTCTGTTTATCATATTTGTTTGCTATATGTGTATCGTGACTTCCTAGGCATACAAGTTTTGGGTGTGATTGGGTGTGTTCGCTTCGTTTCTGGTCCGAATCGGTGCAATGTTTTGTTTCTGGCCTGAATCGATGCATTAAATGCAACCCCAGCATGGTTTTGACAGAGTAATAAAACTGACCCAAATGAACCAAAATGTCACTATTGGATCGAAAAAAGTGGATTGGGTGGGTTCGTTTCATTTCCAGACCGAATCGGTGCATCGTTTCGTTTGTGGCCTGAATCGATGCATTAAATGCAAGTCCGGCATGGTTTTCCGCACAGTAATGGAGCTAACCAAAATGAACCAAAGCATCACTATTGGATCCAAAAAAGTGGATTGGGCGCGTTCGTTTCGTTTCTGGAATGAATCGGTGCATCGTTTCGTGTTCGGTCTGAATCGGTGCATTAAATCGAACCCTGGCAAGGTTTTTGGCACAGTAACGAAACTGACCAAAACGAACCAAAACATCACTATTGGGTCCAAAAAAGTGGATTGGGTGCGTTCGTTTTGTTTCTGGCCTGAATTGGTGCATCCTACTTTGTCTCCTACAAATGCCCAGGTACAATTTGCCGATTCAACAATCCACTACCCAGAGGGGGTGGTTGAGAATGTTCCGGTCCGAATTTGGGGATATTATGTCCCTACGGACTTCGTTGTCCTTGTCATAGGGAGCGATTACTTGTTTCCCCTTGTGTTGGGCTGGCCATTCTTAAACACTACTCGGGCTAGGATCGATATGGAAACAAGAGAAGTCTCATTCCGTTTCGATGGAAAGACGATCTTCTTCAAGTTCCAACCACGAGAAGAGGAGAAGATAAAGCCACTCACACCGGAGGAGAGAAGCGCCAAGAGTTTCCTAAAATCACTCCTCATTGGAGAGCTAGAAATACTCAGTGGGGAACAGTTCGAATGGGACTAGTTGAAATGGCCAATGAACAAGTAGGAAATGGACCTCCTTGTTACGAAATACGAGGAGGATCAGGCCATTTGGAATGCACCAAAGGAGCCGATTCCACCACCACCGACACCGAAGAAAACCAAGAAGATGTGGTAGAAGAAAGTTGCATCGTCCGAACCACACAGTCTGGGATCAGACGGTGACCAAAATCACTGAAGAAAGGAGGAGTCCCGCTCATGGACTTTAAACACGAGCTCTCACCGCGAGAAAAACCGGTATGTATATCATATTTCCCTTTCCAATTTTTAATTCTATCATTGCATTTGCATGTTTCCCTTTCCAAATTCTTGAATCACTTGTGCAATTAATTTGAAAGATAGTAGAAAACCACAGGCAAGGTAAAAATAAATGGAGAGCATGCTGGATTTTTCTTGAATTGGGTACATTTTGCAATTCCTATCATATTTACCCCTTTTTAAAGTGCTCCATCTACTTCTTTTCACCACCAACCAGCCCAAAACATGTCCACTCCACTTCACTTGGTTGCACACTCATTCTTAGTACAAAGATGGCAGCATGGAAGTGACTACACCATTTGTTCATTTTGGACATGTCAAATAAGCATCTTACCTACTAGAATCCACCAAAGTGACCATGCCCTAGTGTTGGACCTATGTCAAATTTTTGTGCTAGTGGGAGGCAGGAGGGAGTGCACCCACATGGGTAGTTCGGCCGAACCACCCTGGTTCAGCCAAACCAGGCCAGTTCGGCCAAACTAGCCCAAGCTTTCCCCCTTGCCTATAAATGCTAGCCATTGCTTGCTCAATCCTTGCACCACCCAGTTCTGAGTACTCCACTCTAAAGCTCTCTCTCTCTCTCTCAAGTCTTTTGCTCAAGTTCTTCTTCTAGTTCTTGCTCAAATTTTATTAACTTGCATTGAGAAAAACATAAAAATATTTCTCTTTGTTTGGTCTTTGTGCTGCTACTTGAACGTATTTGTGGAGGTCTCTAGCATCCCACAAGAATGACTAACCTTTTGTGGAGGTTTGCAATCTCCACAAGAACAACTAACTCTCGAATGACTAACTCGTTTTGCTTATGCTAATCTTATATATTATGTCCTTTGGGTAGTCGTTACGCTAACATTTTGCAGGTACCATGTAAAAGTGGTTCCCTTTCCGGCTCTCCAGCAGGCTGAACAAGCGCTCAAGCAAGCATGATGCCGGAAGTTTCGCAGTACCATTGTTGACACTTCTTACGATCCAATATCAGGATTGTGAATCCTAGTATTGGTGCAATCCTAGTACGGATATGGAGAGATGTACGACAGTACGTACCAGCCATACTACCCTGAGCATTCCCAGTCCGTGCGCTACACCATGCCTAGCGGGTACGACATCGGTCGGGAGCTGTCTTACATTTCCGACCGGGTTGACGTCCTCGATGACCATACCCGCAACATCGAGAGTAGCCAGGCATGCCATTCCAAGTACCATCAGGAAAACAACTCTATGTTGGACTCCTTAAGGTACAACAATCAACAGCAGATGGACCGAATGACCATGTTTTCCAGAGGTTCCATCCATACTAGTGATGTCGTCGAGCAAGCGTGGTGGAGGACCCCCGACATGTACGTTTTCTGCAGCACTTTGATTTCTTTCTTTTTATTTCCCTTCCAACCAATTTTAGTTTAAAATCACGAAAATACCAAAAACATTTTCTTTGAATAAAATCAACTTCCAACTATGCATGGAATGAACCATATGCCTCTCACTTTCGAAATGATGAATAGTTGCTCTGTCATTAATCTTGCAAGTATTTTGTTTCGACTAGTTGCTCTGTAGTACTTGAGTTAATTGACATGAGTAAAAATGAACCTGAAAACTCTGTGGGAGCACATGCTTTATTCCAAGTCTAAGTTTTTGTGAGGAATGATATAGTGAGATTTGGTAATTCTTGCTTTTGCTCTTAGTACGGTGAAAATATCGGATGATTTATGTTTTCAAAAAAAATGAAGTTCCTTATTGGTCAAAAATTACTACCAAAGCCATATGATAAGCTTAGTTGAAAATCTCTACTCATATGCTGCTTGTTATCTTAGTGAGCTTTGTCAAATTGTTGTGACCTTTGAGTGAAGCTTTCATATTCTTAAAGATCGAGACCCACGTACACACACCACCTCTCACTTGCAATTCCTACACTAGGAGTTAGCAAACATTTTCCATCATCCATCCACAAAAATAAAAGCTCCATGTTCTATGAGTTCCCTCTCCAAATATTCTTGATAGAGACATGGGCTATGAATCACACACCATAGCTATAGGGCTTACCACTAAC
>OAMR01000273.1:32106-57678 GCA_900205405.1 Echinochloa crus-galli | reverse complement strand
GCCACGTCATTCCATGGGCCAAATTCACCGAAGAACACCAGGACAAGCTAGCCAGGAGGCCCAGGAAGCAGAGGCGGTGCACGGGGGCGGCCCTGGGCCAGAAGCCCAGTTCGGCCGAACTGTAGGGATTCGGCCGAACCGGCGCCAGCACCCAAAACCGCCTCCAGGGATGCATCAAGGCCGTAGAAGGTTAAGGCGGTTGAATCCGACGTTCGGCCAAACTGGATGAGTTCGGCCGAACTGGCCATTAACCGCCACAACGTCCCGTGGCGGTTACTCCACTCAATCGCCCTTTGGTGCTATAAATGGAGGTGTCCATGGCTCATTTCAACACACGCCAAGCCAAGGAGCTCTCATTTCCACTTCTCTCTAGTAGAGTTAGGATAGTGTAGTTGGGAGTTAGAGTCGAGTCGAGCTTTACCTCGGAGGTTCCGGAGTCATCTTTAGAAGCTCTGGTATAAGCTATTGTATCTTTTCCTTTTCCTTTTGTAAGTCTTAAGTTATCAATATAATTATCTTTATCATCTTGCCTTTGTCATTTATAGCTTGCTTCTACTTTATTCAAGTTGCATCTATATCGTGTTTAGACTATAGTCGGTTCTAGTTCTAGTGCTTCTAGTTCTTGTTTAATTCTTTGTCTTAGTTGGTTCTTCGACTTAGCTCAATATTTGCTGGTGAACTGTCACCGGGGGTATTGACGGGTTGTTTGCTTTTGCTAGTGAAGTAAGTAGTCATTGGTTAGTGTGGGTGTGGTACCCAGACTAGTCAGTGGCCTTGGTTTGCCCCCGATTCAACGAACGTGTGGTAGTCGTTAGGTGGTGACAGTCCTATACGGTCTTTGTAATCCACCTCGTTAGTCTCGGCCTGTAGGATCCCTCAGTGTGGAGCTGGTGGCACCCCTTCTCATCCCTTTCTGCGTGTCACTAGTGTCCATTGTCCCGATGCTAAGACGTTAGAGTTAACCCAGACCTTCCGGTGCTAGCTCTTTAGTCGTTGTATCTCTAAGCTCGAGTGACATAGACAGATAAAGTCCACAGGAATCCTCTATCTCTTATCGTTGTCTAGTCGTGTACCTTTCTCTGATAGTCTCGAATATCTGTTCACTAGTAGTCTTGCCAAAGCTTCCCTGCGGAAATATAAATTACGATACCTCTGGATACTCCCAGGTGAAGTGCTACAACGGTGATTCTGTGTGCTTGCAGAATATTTATATATTTTACTAAGCCATAAGGAAAACTACTGAAACACTCCTTAACCCAGTACCGGGATTCTCAATCCTGATATTGGATCGTAAGAAGTGCCAATAGCAGTCACACCAAAGGAAGTGCGGATGTGCATGGTTGGGTGCAAAGTTCTTTTGAACTTTTATGCGACTGACGGGTAAAGGGTGAAACCTTTGCAGAGTGTACATCTATCATGATAGCCATTCTCACGGTACGAGCGACCCAGATCCTTTTTAATTAGTGATCTCTAAATTAATTTGATGTTATTTATGCTTAATGTACTCCTACTACATTAATTGGGTTGTAACTGGGTTTCACTCACTAGTAGTAACTTGGATAATGTTAAAATGAATCAACTAAAGGTGCTAATATGGTTCAGCCGTGTCTAGCCTTATTTTTGAGCCTTGATACACCGTGTTATACTTGCTAAGTAAATGTTTTACTTACACTTGCCATTTATTCAACAAAATCCCGGATGGGTAACAGATGAGTCAGTGAATGAGTCTGTCGCTACTGAGTTTCCTGAGGATCTTCCGTTCTACTAAGTTGTGGTCAACCAGTCGGTGTCCCTATGCACTGCGGCTCTGCTTTAGTTTGAGAGTTAATAATTAGACTTTCGTTGTGTTTATTTATTTATTATGTTAAACTCTGATGTAAAACTATTTTATTCAAGCTTATGTACTCTGATTTCCATATTTGTAAGTTGCATGTGTTCTGTGGACATCCTAGGCACACATATGGCAGCATTCGGGTTTCTGTGTAAAACTGGGTGTGACAATGACCTTCACCCGGTACAGCCATCTCCAAAGATTGAAATTGGAGCGATCCCCAAGAACACCACGCACAGGTGAATGAAGAAGGCAACATCCAAGACGGAGCTTGGATTCAGATGAGAAAGTTGCAACCCATAATAATGCAGGAGCCCATAGAAGAAATCGCCCGTAGGAATCCCAAATCCGCGCTCAACGAAAGAGGTGAAAATTGCGATCTCACCGGTGTTCTCGTAGGGGCGCTTCTCCCCTTCTGGAGCTCTCCAGCCACTAGCATCCTTTGAGGGCAGCACACCGCGCCTCGCCATGGCCTTAGCTTCTTCTCAGTCATGTGTGACTTCCCCAAATGTGGTTCTTGCTTCGGCATTGTCGGTGTTCGGATTGGTCACCCGACACTAACTAGAACGAGTGCGCTGTGTCATGTCTCCCGATGGTTGGTGCAAAGGCTAACACAATGATACAAGATGTATCCTAGTTCCGACCGTGGGGTCGTACGTCCAGCAAAGGGTGTGTGTGCACTGTATTATCTCGCACGGAGGTGCTTGTAGTAGGGTTTTACAAGCAAGGCGGGAGAGGAGGAGAGGCCTCCAAGTCCCAATCGTCTAGGCTGATTGAAGCGAGTGCCAATATCAGGGTGTGCGGATGCGTTGTGTTGGCGAATGCGTTGCGTCTGGTCTTTGTCTCGGCGTCGGCCTATGGCTAGGAGTCTACCTCCTCCTTTTATAGTTCAAGGAGGGGCAGAGACATGCATGTTGTACAGTCGAGTCTACTGTTAACGGGCACTAGAGAGCATGACGTTGGGCATGCGTGTTGTCTTTGCGGATCCTTTTGCTCGGCGCGAATCGGTGAGCATCCACCAACTCCAATGGGCGGCGTGGCGGTTTTTGTAAAACTTATGTGTCCCTGTGCTTGTCCCGGAGTGTCTTCGAGGGGTTGCGCTGACCGGTGTCCATGCCCAGTCGTCACCCGTACACCCTTTCAGGGGTCTTCCCATGCCTTATCGAGGGCTTCGTCATGGGGTTAGTACGGGGGTTGGCAGCACAAGAGCACCGGAGTTGGTAGCACAGGTTTGCACAGGGCCTCGCAGGCCGGCATAATGATAGGAGTTGGCCATAAAGTGACTGGAGTTGGCCGCACAGGGCCTCGCAGTCATGCATAGTGTTGGGGATGGCCGCACAGAGACCAGAGTTGGCGGACGCGATTTAGGTCATATCGTCTGTGCGGGATGGCTCGTGATCTGCCTTTTGACTTTGGCGTCTCGTGGCAGCGCTGGGCATTGAATGCGCATATCAGCGGGGCAAACGGGTGCATGCGCGCAGTGGGTCGAGGGGTAGCCTCAAGCGAGGTGGATTTTCTGGAGTCCAGGATCGCGTGGGGCTCGACCGCGGAGGCCTCGATCAAGGTGGAGTTTATCGTTCGCTCGAGGGGGATCGGCACCCTCGATCGAGGCGGAGATGGAGTGTGCGCGTCGGGACCTTTTCAAAGGGCCTCAAGTGGGCCGTTAGCCCGTGATGGGCCGTGGGCCTTGTGCGCTTAGACCTTTTCTGGTTTGTGCAGATTTGGTAGAGGTTTATTTGCGTTTTTCAATGGTGATTATTCCTTACGTTAGGGGACCCCTTATGGCCATCCCCAATAGGCATCTGCAGCGTGGTGTTGGCAGAGGAAGCGGCCATGAGTCGAGCTTCCTAACGCCGATAGGTGGGGTGAATGCATGCAGGAGTCTCAAGCGCACCACGGGAGGAACACGCCAGGTGGCTAATGGACGAAAGTGGTGGTGGCTAGGGTGCAATGGCGAAATGGCGCAGGGGTTACTGTGCGGGTAGGTGAAACGTGGCGCGTTGAGGAAGATGATGGCTACGGCCGTGGGCGTGGCGTATTTATAAGGCAACGACAGCTTGACCTAATGACTCTGAAACTAACAAATGGAATCCACGGGATTGGCGATTTGAGATCCACAGGATCCGAAATCAGCGGATAGGATAAGCTTGCCACATGTTCGAAATGGCACGTTCAAGGAACCCTGCCAGACATCGCATGCTCAGGGCCTGGGCATCCGCTTTCACTCGGTGCATTCAAGGAACCCTGCCAGACCTCGCATGCTCGGGGGCTAGGCGCCTGCTTTCACTTGGCGTGTTCAAAGAACCCTGCCAAACCTCGCATGCTTGGGGGCCTGTTTCCACTCGGCGTGCACCCCGCATGCTCGGGGGCTGGGTGCCTGTTTTCACACGGCGTGTTCAAAGAACACTGCCAGACCTCGCATGCTCGGGGGTTTGGCACCTATTTCCACTTGGCGTGTTTAAGGAACCCTGCAAAACCTCACATGCTCGGGGGCTGGGCGTCTGTTTTCACTTGGTGTGTTTAAGGAACCCTGCCAGACCTCGCGTGCTCAGGGGCTAGGCACCTATTTTCACTTGCAGTGTTCAAAGAACCCTGTCAGACCTCGCATGCTCGGGTGTTGGGCGCCTGTTTCCACTCGGCGTGTTCAAAGAACCCTACTAGACCTCGCATGCTCGAGGGTTGGGCGCATGTCTCCACTTGGCGTGTTCAAAGAACCCTACCAGATCTTGCATGCTCGGGGGTTGGGCGCATGTTTTCAATTGCCGTGTTCAAAGCAACCCTGCCAGACCTCGCATGCTCTTGGGCTGTGCACCTATTTTCGCTCAGCGTGTTCAAAGAACCCTACCAGACCTCACATGCTCGAGGCCTGGATGCCTATTTTTGCTCAGTGTGTTCAAAGAACCCTGCTAGATCTCACATGCTCGGGGGTTGGGCACCTATTTTTGCTAGGCGTGTTCGAGGAACCCTGCTAGACCTCACATGCTCGGGGGTTGGGCTCCTGGCGTATTTAAGTAATCTTGCCAAATCTCGCATGGTCGGGGGCTGGCCGCGCAATTCATGTTTATCATATCAAAAGATATAATCTTTGGATTTCTATACAATAGTATGATGTGTTTACAAACAACAAACGGTAGCCGGCCATGGGCCGTTTACAAGAACAAATGTATAAACAGCCTATTTGACAGTTTGGAGGTATCCATGGCATGACATAGGCTAGAAGACTAACAAGTTAGAGCCACTTGGCATTCTCGCTAGTTTTCTTCTGGCATCATACCAGTTACAGATACTTGCATGGCTACATTGTTGGAGAGGAGCAGCGTTCAAGTTTCCCTTGGCGCCGGGACTTGATCCTTGTCGGCGTATGACGCTTCCGGCCTCCTGAGGTGGATCTCTGTCTCCACCTTCTGCCAAGAATCCTCTTGATGAGGAGACTTGACTCTGTGCTGCTCTTGCTCTCTATATGCTTCGCCGCTCGCTAGATTTTTTCTGGCATTAGTGGTGCACATCGCTGTGCTTTTTCGTCTCTACTTGGCTATTGCCTGAAGATTCCCCCAGGGGGGTTCATATTTGGAGTACTTCATGCTGGTGCTTCTATGTGTTGTGAGCGCTTCGCTATACCAGGCGGATGCGTCCATTTATAGGTGTGGGGGATAGCAATTGTTAGCTCGTGACTCAGCCTGGGTGTGGATAAGCACGCCGTACATCTTTTCCTGGGCCTCGCTTTAAAAGCTTTTGACCAAACATGCCTGTCAGTATTCTTTTGTCCTTGTTATCAGTAGCTCGTGCATTCACTAGTGTATAGTATTTTGGCTTTTGCTTTGGTGGTTGCATGCCTCCACCTAATTTCCCGGCAACATGATTGGCGGAATTCCATATGGAGTGCTCCTTGCGTCGCCCTCCATTCAATCGCTCATGAGGACTGATTGACACCTCTATGGTACTCGGCGTTTTCTTGTAATTTTTCTTTTGATGCACCGCCCACCCTTGTGGTGAAACAAATGTTGAAGCATCTTCAGCCGACCACTTTTGGCCTCGCTACTTCATCAACAGTTCACCACACACCTGAACATTGCTTGGGGGCTTGTGGGATACGGGTACTATTAGGCCCACTATTAGAGGAGATTATCGCCGACCTGGGCCAATGCCTGACAAGGTTGCGGGCTGACCCCTAGGCAGCCCACAAGGAATCCCTGACTTGCTGGACAAGTTTGGTGGAGATGCGACAGGCTGAGCTCCGGATATCTCAGGATATCAGTAGAAACTAACTCGGATATGATTCCTTGCTGTAATCCAGTAGGTTTAGATTGAAACTGACTTGCAAACCCTAGCCTGTCACCCTATATAAGGCGGTCTAGGGCAACCCTATTGGGGGCTCCATTCGATTGTAACCACAAACCTTGCCCTTGCTTCCTGAAGCTTGGTTGAGTCTCGGTAATACAAACAACCACCGACATAGGACGTAGGGTTTGATACCTCTGGGTAGCCTGATCCTATCTAAATCATGTCTCCTGTGTCACCTTCAAGCTACTCAACTCGACGATCCCTCACATACAAATCTACCACTTGAGTACCCCCAGGTGGATTGCCGGTCCTTAGGTTCGACACCGGGATATCCAGACTCGAACTAGCTACGTCTTCATCAAACTTGTCCTTCAAGCCGAGGGTTCCTTGTGGTCCACCTCTAGGTCAGCCCACATCCTTGTCAGACGTGTGCCCAAGTTGGACGTTATCTCGTCTGGTAGTGGGCCCAGTAGTACCCGTATCCCACAATCATGATACTTGTAATCGTTTTCCTTCTCTCATTTAAATCATTCTATTGCTTCCTTACAAGATGATGTTTTATCAATTTGAAATACGGTCATGTTTGTAGGCAAATTGGATCACCATGTGTTGATCAAGACTCTTGTTGCTTACTATATTGGAGCCATTCTTGTTGCATGCAAACATAAAATTTTATGTTCCACTGTCTTTGTTTTTCTTCTTTCTTCTTCAACCCCCAACCTTAACAAAGAAACCAACTCTCTAGGCATACTTCTTTGTAACAACTCTTAGCTTCCACAAATGAATCATAAACTATCAATGACATGACAAATGCATCTTGGCGGGGGTACTTGCCACCTCTTTGAGATTGAATATTGTCCTTGTTATCTGAATTCTCATTGGGTATTATTTCTCTAATAGCATTTGTGTGTAGGTTGTACTTTCTATATTGCCTGAAGTAGTCATAGCAACTAAGCTTGTCTCTTGTTGTTGAAATAACTGACTTGCACTTTATTGAACTTCTTGCTCTTCCAAACCAAACCATTTTCTGGTGCAGCAATATTCAGGTCAAATAAGCTCATCCCTGAAATTGCACGACAAGTAACTTTGTGATAATTCATGTCATCTTAGGAAGTAACTTGTCAATAGTCCACATTGCAAAGAAAGTAACTTCACTATTTTTGCATGGTAAAGGAAAGTAACTTTGCGGCTATTTCACATGACATTTGAAATTAGTTTACTTGACATTATAAGTAACTTAATAGTGATCTTCCTTCTTGGGCATGGATGGTAGTCATACTATACTAAACCTATCATGCTGCAATGAGCAACTACTTCTTTTAGTATGTTGCTGCTATCATGCTTCACACAATTTTTTTTAGTTTTATGTTTTCACACAATTATGAACATGTCATGTTACATTTTGCAAGTTAAAAAATTCTAATTTTCTAGTCTCATAGATTTTTGTTTACGATTGTGACCTATTTTTGTCTTCAGGTACATATCAAATATGAAGTCATTTGAAGTATCGTTTCTTCTGTGGACACAGGGAATGACAAGCTCTGTATGAAGGACTCAACTTTTTTTGTTGAAGATGCGAACGAGTAGAAATAAACATGTTCATATTGTTATAAGATATGGCTCTAGGATCGTAAATACTCATGTTATGGAGTAAATTCACTAGTTAACCCCTGTATCTACCAACCATTCATGTTTATTTTTCTGTAAGAATGTGCATTTATGTTTAATTTTCTGTAAGAATGTGTGAAATGCCATATATGGACCTACTGTGACCACATACTGATTATTGAGAATGGATGTTGTTCTCTATAGTGTTTTCAATTGTTTTGTCTTTTTTAATCTAATTTCATAGCTGCATGTGCTGTCACGCCCGGATTTTCACAAACACCCGAATGTGGCCATATGTGTGCCCAAGAAGTCACAGTACACATATAGTGAACAAATATGTTAAACAGAGAACATATGCTTGAATAAATTCTTCATTAAATAAAGTTTTACATCAGAGTGCTTCATAAATAAACTAACCAATAACAGCGAAAGACTAATAAACTCTCCAACTAATGGAGCCGCAATCTACAGGGACTCTGACTGGGAGACCACAGCTCAATAGTATGGTAAATCTTTGGGAAACTCAGCACCAGACTCATGCACAACCCAATCTGTTTACCCGTTTGGGATTTTGTTGAATAAAATGATAAGTGTAAGTAAACAATTACTTAGCAAGTATAGCACGGGTATGAAGGCTCAAAATAGGCTAGACACGGCTTAACTACATTAGCATTTTTAGTTGGTTCCTTTTAACATTAACCAAATTACTACAAGTGAATGAAACCCAGTTGCAACCCAATTAATAAAGTATAAGTGACATTTAACATAAATAAACATAATCTTCTAATAAAAAAGGATCCATGTCACTCGTTACCCTGAGCAAGGCTATCATGATAGATTTTACACTCTGTAGAGGTTTTGCCCTTTACCCACCAGTCGCGTAAAAGTTCTAAAGAACTTTGCACCCAACCACGCACATCAACACTTCCGATGTGTGATTGCATAGGGACGCTACGAGGCTTTTCACAAGACACCCTAACAAGATAGTAGCCGCTAAGGTACAATAATGCGGTGAGACTCTAGGCACCGAGATCGACGTACGCCTACGGAGTCACACCATAGGGGGGCCGATGGCGTCCAGAGCGCGGGCATCGCACCCAACAATGCAACGTGCGGAGTTCCCCATCGCAGGGGCTCCCAACATGGGACTGGGTCTGACGAGACCTAGCCGACGGGGCTACCGTCCTCGGTGGAATCAAGAAACACCCTGTTCCTTACTTCCCATAACGCCGTCGGCCCCACCGGTAACCACTGGCAAGTTAGAGACGTACAAGTTACTTGACCAAGACCAGAGCCATAATAGTTCTAGCAGTGGTGACAGGCTCCTAGGTTGCCGCTTTAAGAACCGGACCTTAGGGAGAGACACTGGAGCAAAGCACACAGCACATGCCCCAGTTCCCTAAACCATGTTGCTAAAAAGCAAGTTTTATCATTAATGTTGAAGTAAACCATTAAGTCAAAATTAAAAGTTAAGTAATAGTGACAGTAGCTGCGCATAGCAAAGATTCTACCAATATGCAATAATCCCAAGGTAACAAGGACAGGAGTATACAAACTAGGTACAACCTTAATAGGACATCAATTTAGACACATGCATATGAAAGTAAATGAATGTAAAAAGTGTGTTTAGGTAGCAAGGATTGTCCGTGCTATAACTTGCCTTCCTCAAAAGGCTGTTGCTGCTATGAGTCCTGCTCTGGAAAGTCCTCCACATACTCGAAGTCCAAAGCGAAAGGCTCACCGACTGGACACGAATCACCACTCAAACATGCACGCAAACCAATACATGCAAACAAATAATAATCTATTAGAACAGTACACCAAACAATAGAAAACAGTACAAATAAAGGTTCTAGAAATATTCTACGCTTAACTACGAACACATGACTGCGAAAATCACACTAATCAGAGCTAAAACGAAAAAGATATGGGTTTGTTAAGTTCTAGGGACCTGCAGGCAAGCTTTAAAAGTTTCCAGGGGCTTATTTGAAATAAAATAGGGATCTATGCGTAATTACGCATTAAAACCCGAGGGCCAACGCGTAAATGGGCTTGGCAGGACCGCGGGTTCTATTTTTAAAAAGGGCAGGGAGTTATTTGTTAAAAACAGGACCTAACCGTAATTATTTTTGAACAGAGGTGGACTGCGGGTTGATTTCTAATCTTGTAGGGGCTCTTATGCAAAAGTGCAGGCGCTGACCGGCACGCACCGGGTTTGACTCGGGGCGACTCGGATCTGGGCCGTTGGATTGAGATCCAGTGGCTAGGGTTGGATGGGGGTTTTGGTCGCCAACGAGGAAGTGAGCGATGGCGGTGCTGCTCGGCCGGCGATGAAAGTTCGCCGGAGTTATGGCTAAGTTGAGCTACGGGGCACCAATTGGCTAACGGATTGCACCTAAAGCTTCGGGGAGGGATGGCGAGCATAGCCAGGGGGTTCAAGTCAAGGCTCGGGGCACCGAGGCGGTGGTCGATGCGGACCGGCGGAGGCGGAGCTCCGGCGTAGTTGCAATGGGTGCTACGGAGCGAGTGAGGGGGAGGGGGTCGGCTTGGGGTGCTGCTTACCAACCAACGAAGCTCCTGGAGGGCTCAATTTGGCCCGAGCGGTGTTGTGGCGGCCGGTCGACGATGGCCGGCGCTCGGACAGGGATCGGCGGCGCGGGAAGCTCGGGTGGATGGCGTAGTTGTGGCTGTCTGGTTCGGGGAGGGTTGGTGAGGTGCCGGGGGTGCTGAGGGGCTCCTTAAATAGCCCCGGGGTGGGTCGGTGTATAAGAGACAGGCGTAGTTGTGGCTCGGGGGTTCGGGGAGGGTTGGTGAGGTGCCGGGGGTGCTGAGGGGCTCCTTAAATAGCCCCGGGGTGGGTCGCCCTAGGCGTGCGTGTCACAGCCGAGGATCAAGCGCCGGCGGTGAGCTTTCCAAGTGGGGAGGGTGACTTGCCTTGCAAGCGCGAGCCAAAGTAGGAAGGAGAGCGCGGGGGAAGGTGCTGGTGTGGTCCACGGGCCCGGGGAAGGTGCTGGGCGGCCGGCCGGGGAGGCAGAGATTGCGCCGGGGGAGGAGGAGGCTCGGGCGAGAGGTAGGAGGGGGATCCAACAGGTGGGGCCCCCCTGTCAGGGAGTGGGAGAGGGGAGGTGGAAGTTGGGTCGGGGCGGAGCTGTGGGCCGGCTCGGGGGTTGAGGGGGAAGAGGGCCCAGGTGGCGGTGTGGCGATTCGGGCCGGGGGAAAAAGGAGAAGGGTGATGGGCTGCGCTCGGGAGGAAAGAAGAAGGGGCTAAAGCGAACCAGGGAGGAAGTTGGAGGAGCAAAAGTGGACTCGGCTGAAATAACTTTTCTAAGGATTCAAACAAATGCAAATTAAATTCTAATTTAAACAGGATTTAAATTCCATCTTAATTTACTAACAAACAAAACACAGTGCAGCAGCATGAATGCAACAAAAATATTTCTACAACTTATATTTGATTTTAATATTCATAAATAATTTATTTAACCTATATTAATTATGAACAATTAAAATAAAAGCCAATAAATTACTAAAAAATTTTAAATAGGCTAGTTTTGGGTGTTACAAACCTACCCCCCTAAGATGAATCTCGTCCCCGAGATTCGGATGTAGATGCGAAGAGCTGAGGGTACTCGGTCTTGTGATCTTCTTTCCGTTCCCAAGTTGCTTCATACTCCGAGTGTCGACTCCACTGTACCTTGCACATCCGGATGACCTTGTTCCTTGTCACCCTCTCAGACACATCCAGAATCTTGACTGGATACTCCTCGCACGTGAGATCCTCTTGCACATTCAACTCATCTATCGGGATCTGCTCTTCGGGCACTCGCAAACATTTCTTCAGTTGAGACACATGAAACACATCGTGCACTCCGGTCAATCTCTCGGGTTGTCCCAACTGATATGCCACTTCACATTTCCTTTCAAGTATCTGGAAAGGTCCGATGTATCGAAGTGCTAGCTTGCCCTTGACATTGAACCTCTTTACGCCCCTCATCGGAGACACCTTGAGGTACATCTCCAACCTCAAAACTGAGATCCCTCCGTCTGACATCAGCATAACTCTTCTGCCTGGAATGTGCCACTTTTAAGTTCTGCCTGATCACTTGCACTTGGCGTTCTGCCTCTCTGAGTATCTCAGGCCCAAAGACTTGACTCTCTCCAGTTTGATTCCAGAACAGTGGTGTTCTGCACTTCCTGCCATACAAAGCCTCAAACGGTGCCATGTACAGACTCTTCTGATAGCTGTTGTTGTACGAGAATTCCGCATAGGGTAAACTCTTGTCCCAGCTAACACCATACTGCAGTGCACATGCCCTCAACATGTCCTCCAGAATCTGATTAGTTCGCTCTGTCTGCCCATCTGTCTGTGGGTGGTAAGCTGAACTAAACTGCAGCTTAGTGTCCATGGACTCATGTAGCTTCTGCCAGAAGTGTGAAGTGAACTGAGTACCACGGTCAGACACTATCCTCTTTGGCACTCCATGCAAACACACAATCCTCTCCATGTATAGCTCTGCTAGCCTGGCTCCGGTGTAAGTGGTCTTCACTGGAAGAAAGTGTGCCACTTTGGTCAAGTGGTCCACAATCACCCAGATGGAGTCAAATCCTCGCTGTATGCGGGGTAGACCCGTTATGAAGTCCATACCAACTTCTTCTCATTTCCATTCCGGTATCTTCAAGGGCTGGAGTAATCCGGCTCGTCTCTGATGTTCAGCCTTAACTCTCTGACAAGTGTCACATAGTGCCACATATGTTGCCACATCACGCTTTAATCCGTACCACCAGAATCTTTCCTTGATGTCTTGGTACATCTTGGTGCTTCCTGGATGGATAGAGTATGCCGAATCATGCGCTTCTCTTAGGATCGTGGCCTTGATCTGCGCTATATCGGGCACACATATCCTCTTCCCGTGCCACAAGGTTCCTTGTTCATCCACTCGGAATCCAGGGGCCTTTCCTAGGGCAACATTCTCCACAATCTCCTTGATCTTTTCATCACCAGGCTATCCTTTCCGGATCTCTTGTTCAAGAGTCGGTTCTACCGTCATCTTTGTGATGCTAGTCACGAACCACAGACTCATCTTCTCAAATTCCCGGCTGAGTTCTTCAGGTAGACAATGGCCGGCGATCTTGTTCACATAGCTTCTCCTACTCGGAGCATCTGCCACCAAGTTAGCCTTCCCTGGGTGGTAGTGGATCTCTAGATCATAGTCCTTGATCAACTCCAACCATCGGCGTTGCATCATATTCAGCTCTGACTGAGTGAAGACGTACTTCAGGCTCTTATGATCGGTGTAGATGTCACACTTGTGCCCAATCAAGTAATGCCTCCAAATCTTTAGAGCATGCACCACAACTGCCAGCTCCAGATCATGTGTTGGATAGTTCTGCTCACGCTTCCGTAACTGTCTTGATGCATATGCCACAACTCTCCCTTCCTGCATGAGTACACACCCCAGTCCTAGACGGGATGCATCGTAGTAGATGGAGAAGCTCTTGGCTATGTCGGGAAATATCAGCACAGGTGCTATTGTCAGCCGTTTCTTCAACTCTTCGAAGCTGGTTTGGCACTCCTCTATCCAGATGAACTTGGCATTTTTTTCCAATAACGCCATCATGGGTTTAGCAATATTGAAGAATCCTTCAATGAATCGTCGATAATATCCAGCCATCCCAAGGAAACTCCTGATCTCGCTGACATCCCGAGGTGGGTTCTAGCTCAACACATCATTAACCTTCTTCGGGTCAACTGCCACTCCTCCATTGGACAACACGTGTCCCAAGAATGCCAACTAGAACTCACAATTGCTCAACTTGGCATATACCTGATGTTCCCGGAGTCTTTGCATCACCATCCTCAAATGATCTTCATGTTCTTCTTCATTTTTGGAGAAGACCAGAATGTCATCAATGAACACCACCACGAACTTGTCAAGGTAGTCCATGAATACACTATTCATCAAGTACATGAAGTATGCAGGAGCATTGGTCAGTCCAAAGGACATAACCGTGAACTCGTACAACCCATACCGAGTAGTGAAAGCCGTCTTGGGTATGTCCGACGACCGGATTCTCATCTGATGATAACCCGATCGAAGGTCTATCTCGGAGAACACACAAGCTCCCTTCAGCTGATCAAACAAATCATCAATCCTTGGCAGCGGATACTTGTTCTTGATGGTCACTTCGTTGAGGGCTCGATAGTCCACACACATCCTCTGTGTCCCATCCTTCTTGTCCACGAATAATACTGGTGCTCCCCATGGTGAAGCACTAGGACGAATATAACCCTTGGCCGGCAAGGAGCTTAATTCCTCCTTCAGTTTCTCCAGCTCCTTCACTCCCATTCTATATGGCCTTTTAGCTATAGGTGCAGTGTCAGGTTTAAGTTCAATAATGAATTCAACTTCACGATCCGGGGGCATAACTGGCAATTCCTCGGGGAACACATTCGAGAACTCGCTCACCACCCTGATGTCTCCAGGAGCTGCACCATCAGCTTGATTGACTTGGTTATGCTCCAATGGACTGGCTGCCTGGTACTCCACCTTATCTCCGGTCTCTGCCGTCAGTTGCACAGTCCTCTTGGCGCACTGGATCACTGCATCATATCTGGCCAGCCAGCTCATACCCAGAATCAGGTCGAAACCAATAGACTCCAGAACTATCGAGCATGCCTCGAAGTCTACCCCCCTTATGGTGACGGTAACACGGGGACAACATAAAGTGGCGCGCTGTTCCCCTCCTGGTGATCTAACTAGCATAGCATTCTTCATGGGCAGTAATGCCACTAAGTTCTTTTTCACAAAAGCAGCAGATATGAAAGCATGCGAAGCTCCGGAATCGAACAAAATAGTCGCAGGGGTGGAGTTGACAGGGAACGTACCCACTACCACATCAGTAGCTCCCTCGACGGTCTCCGCCCAAGTGTGGTTGATCTTTCCTCTAGCGGGGTTCTGTGGAGAATGGTTGGCCTGGCCCTGCTGCTGATTCTGCGGTAGACCAGCCCTCTGATTGTTGTTCTGGCCGGCGGCGTTCTGGGTCTTCTTGGGGCAAACATTGGCAAAGTGCCCCTTCTCTCCGCAATGATAACACAATCTGGGACCCACTGGCGTGTTGTTGACGGGGTTGGGGCGCTGAACGGGACCCTGCTGCACCGGGTTGTGGCGCCTGGGGGTACTGGGAGCGCTGCTGGTACTGGCCACGGTTGAACGAGCCGGGCTGACTCTGGAAGCGCTGCTGGCTCCCCATCTGCTGACTGCCTTGAGGAGGAACGAAATGGGGGCGGCTGCTGCTCCCGATCTGCTGGCCCTGGAACTTCCTCTTCTTCTCCTCCATCTCACGACGCTTGTGTTCCAGCATCAAGGCACCGTCCACCAGTTCCTGGAAATTGTGGAACCTGGTGCACATTAGCTGGTACTGCAGTGCATCATGCAAGCCATCACGGAACCTGGACTGCTTCTTCTTGTCGGTGTCCACGTCCTCCGGAGCATAGCGGGCAAACTTGATGAACTTGTCACGATAGGCAGTGACACTCATCCCTTCTTGCTTCAGCGCCAGGAACCCTTTCTTCTTCAGGGCCATCAGAGCTTCTGTCACGTGGTGGGAGCAGAAGCTGCTGCGGAACTCCTGCCAGGTGATCTGAGTATGGTCGAAGTGAGCGTACTGGTACGAGTCCCACCAGTCCAATGTCGGTCCCTGGAGCTGTCCTCCAGCGTACAATACCTTCTCCCGGTCGTTGCACTGGGCGACGTCGAGCTGTCTCTCCACCGCCTTGAGCCAATCATCAGCCCGTAGGGGGTCGGTGGCCTTGCTGAAGGTAGGAGGACGTCCCTTCAGGAATTCACCCCTCTTGTCACGGGGCGGCATGTTGTGCTGCGGCGGATTCTGCTGGTTCTGCTGCATCATCGCCATCGTCTGAGCCATCTGCTACATCAGCTGGGTCTGTGTGAGCATCATCTGATCAATGGTGGGAGGCGGTGGTGGCAGTCCGCTGGCACCGGCGTTGCTCCTTGTATTCACCATCTATCAAGTCGAGGCTCGGGGCACCGAGACGGTGGTCGACGCGGACGAGCGGAGGCGGAGCTCCGGCGTAGTTGGAATGGGTGCTACGGAGCGAAAGAGGGGGAGGGGGTCGGCTTGGGGTGATGCTTACCAACCAGTGAAGCTCCTGGAGGGCTCAATTTGGCCCGAGCGGCGTTGTGGCGGCCGGTCGACGATGGTCGGCGCTCGGACGGGGATCGGCGGTGCGGGAAGCTCGGGTGGAGGGCGTAGCTATGGCTCATGGGTTCGAGGAGGGTTGGTGAGGCGCTGGGGGTGGTAAGGGGCTCCTTAAATAGCCCTGGGGTGGGTCGCCCTAGGCGTGCATGTCACGGCGGCGAGCTTTCCAAGTGTGGAGGGCGACTTGCCTTGCAAGCACGGGCCAAAGTAGGAAGGAGAGCGCGGGGGAAGGTGCTTGTGTGGCCCACGGGCGCGGGGAAGGTGCTGGGCGGCCGGCCGGGGCGGTAGAGATTGCGCCGGGGGAGGAGGAGGCTCGGGCGAGAGGTAGGAGGGGGGCGTGAGTTGGGCTGGCGCGCGCGGTTGGGCTGGGGAGCTGTGGGCCGAGTGGGGGAAAAGGCCCAGGTGGAGAGAGGGAGAGTTTGGGCCGGGGGAAAAAGGAGAAGGGAGCTGGGCTGCGCTCGGGAAGAAAGAAGAAGGGGCTAAAGCGAACCAGGGAGGAAGTTGGAGGAGGAAAAGTGGACTCGGCTGAAATAACTTTTCTAAGGATTCAAACAAATACAAATTAAATTCGAATTTAAACATGATTATATTCCAACTTAATTTACTAAGAAACAAAACACAGTGCAGCAGCATGAATGCAGCAAAAATATTTGTACAACTTATATTTGATTTTAATATTCATAAATAATTTATTTAACATATATTAATTATGCATAATTAAAATAAAAGTCAATAAATTACTAAATATTTTAAATAGGCTAGTTTTGGGTGTTACATGTGCCATCGGCTTTGGGGTGGTGCGTCTCCTGATTGTTTTTTCTCGCGCTTTTCTCTCTCTCGTCGGTGGTGTCGTATGCATTTGCGTTTTTTTCGCTATGCATGCCCGCAAATTTTTTCGAGGTTGCTACGCATGCTCGCAAGTTTTTGGAGCGCTTCACGCGTCCACGTAAGTAGGCACCGTGGAATAGCGGAAAGGTAGTTGGTTTCCCATTTTGTTTCCACGGAATCCTATAAATTGCTATATTTCCGGACTTTTAAAATAGCTAGATGATAACCCGCGTGATGCTGTGGGAATTTTTTAAATTAATTTCAAAGTAAAATTGAAAGTAGAGACATTAAGGTAATTGCATATAATATTCTTTTGTAAATAACATTACACATGAGTTTAATGTGAAATTTAAAAATAGAAATACTAAGATGACTGTATGATAACATTCTTTTGCAAACGACATTATACATGAAAATGTTCATACATGTATTTTTATTGTAGGAATTTTGTAGCATTGTCCTAGAAGATCGATGGAAGACATAAATAAATGATTCTAGTGGATGGTGACGTGTCCTCTGATATACTCTATCCGTTCTAAAATGTAGGTTGTTTGACTTTTTTGACTTTAAGTTTGATCGCTCATTTTATTCAAAATTTTGTACAAATCCTCATATTTTTTGTGGTGGCTTGCTTTATCAGTAAAAAATCTTTAAAAATGGCTTAAATTTGACTATATTTTTTATAATTTTTTGAATAAGACGAGTGGTCAAACTTGTTGTAAAAGAAGTCAAACGACCTACATTTTAGAACGAAGTTAGTAGTAGATTCATATATAACATAGATAGATTGTATATTGAGAGAAATAAAATTAATTATTATTAATGAGGTGCATCTATATAGCTTTTGTAGGTCGTGTTTCTTTGATTTTTTGAATTTTTTTTCAAAAAAGAATCTTACATGTATGGAGTATTAAATTAAATCTATTTGTAAAACGGATGAGTGTAACTTTACGTGACGAATCTAATGAGCCTAATGAACCCATAATTTACTACATTAATACTACACAGTAATTGTGCGATCAGAGACCTCATTAAATAGGTCTCATGAATTAGCCTACAGATCGTAAAAGTAATTTTATAAACTAATTTTGTTTAATATTTTAATTATTGGTCAAACATATTGGTAAAAATTTTTAACGAGCAAAGAAAAATAGCCGTAGAATGAGGAATAACGGGCTTGCTTGGTTTGGTGCCAAAATTTTAGCATATCAAGATTTTGACAGGTCAATTATTTGGTCACCATTTGGTTTGCTACCAAAACGTTGGCACTCTCTCACATCAAACTTACCAAAATGCTGGCAACTTTTCTGCCCATATTTTGGCTTGCCAACATCTTGGCAGGACCAAGCAGGCTCAACGAAACCATCAGTCCATCATGGTTAGCACTTCCACCAGCAGGCGCACCTCTCCCAAGTCCCACCACCCTTCCATCCCTTCCAGAACCCCCCTCCCCACTCCGCGCATCTGCAATCGCATCGCCTGAGCAGGGAGGGCGCGTGCGGAAGGTTGGCGCGATGGGGGGGAACGATTGGATCAACAGCTACCTGGAGGCTATCCTCGACGCGGGCGGGGCCGCGGGGGAAATCTCGGCAGCCGCAGGCGGCGGCGGCGGGGGTGAGGGGGCAGCCGGGGAGAAGCGGGACAAGTCCTCGCTGATGCTCCAGGAGCGCGGCCGGTTCAACCCCGCACGATACTTCGTCGAGGAGGTCATCTGCGGCTTCGACGAGACCGACCTCTACAAGACCTGGGTCCGAGTAAGTCCTTTCCCCACCCGCTGTCGTCTCCAGCTGATGTCTATTCCGAGGTTTTTGTGCGCAATTTTGTTTTTGGTGTGAACGTGTTTTCGCCTATTTCTGGATGTTGGTTTCAGACGTCGGCGATGAGGAGCCCCCAGGAGCGGAACACGCGGCTGGAGAATATGTCCTGGAGGATCTGGAACCTCGCCAGGAAGAAGAAGCAGGTGCTCCCTCCATTCCTAAAAACCGGACGTGCAGGAGAATGACACGTCTCCGAAACACAACTTTGATTTATAAAAATATTTATCGAAGAGTGATATACGTATACTTTTATGAAAGAATTTTTCAAGACAAATCTATTCATATAGTTTTCACATTTGCAAACTCAACAACTTAAAAGTTATTGATGATTTATATTCCCAATATTTGACCCAAACTTTGTTCTAAACGTCAGGTTTTAGGAATGGAGGGAGTATACGTGTGTCCCGTTAACATAAGTTGATAAAAGCATTACTTGCCTTCTCAAATTTACCTACCATGTTGATAACGACATTAGTAGCCAACTAACCTTTCGACGATCGTGCTACTAAAAGTGATTATTCAGGACTTTACTGATATAGTATCCTAGTACCTGTTGTTGACTTTTTCTGCATATATGTTGATTCTTGTTAATTGGGTGGTCAGGTACTCAGGCTAACTTATGATGCATGTGTGAATAGATAAACCCTACTTTTGCTGTGCCTGAATTGGCTCCTCTGGTGAATACCCACAGAGTGTGTTATGAGTTCTTTTCTTGCTTGACAAGAATTTCTCAGATGGTGCTCTTGTGCAAGGGATGATTTTTACTTATGTTTTCTGCTGAAAGGAAGGTCATGTAGATTGCTGCGTTTATTTAGAACAATGAATCAGATGTGATTGTTATATAAGCTAGCTGATTTTCCTAATTTCTTTCTTGCAAGTTTTGTTATAGATGAATTGTTTGTTTTGGCTACTTCAGTAGATATGGGATCATGCTGGGATTCAAGCAAATTTTTTTGTTTATTTTGTTTTGGGAGGATAGTACAAACAATATTTATAAGCAAATATTTGCCATGGATGCGCCATACATGATAAATATCTTATGCAAACATGTAAAATCAGCACACACCGTTATGGTGTTCTTTCCTGTGTTACAATCTTGGTACTAATCCTACTTGAATTGTAGCCATGGAAGGTAGCTCTAGATACATGAAGGTAGCTATAGATACATAAAATACCTTGTAGTGGCTTTTTCATTCCCACAATACATGTGTTTATTATATTTCTCCTATCAGATTGTGAGTTTGTTTCAGCAATTATTTTCCCTGTATTTAATTTTCTTACCTACAGATTGAAGGAGAGGAAGCCTCTCGTTTGTCTAAACGACACCTGGAACGTGAGAAAGCTCGTAAATATGCTGCTGCTGATTTGTCGGAAGACCTATCTGAAGGAGAAAAAGGAGAAACCAATAATGAACCATCTATTCACGATGAGAGCACGAGGACGCGGATGCCAAGGATTGGTTCAACTGATGCTATTGAGGCATGGGCAAGCCAGCACAAAGATAAAAAATTATACATAGTACTAATAAGGTATGGAGCATTGGAGCTAATTGCTGCAGCTGATCTTGATCTACATCTTCCTTTTTTTTAACTGTGAATGATGATAAGTGTGACCCTATCATAAATGGTTTCTGTAGAGGCCTATGGGCTGTTCTTTTCTATACAGTTCAGAAACAAGTTTAACTGATTATATACTTACAGACTCAACATTAGACATGCACTATATCTGTTTGCTAGAGCTCCACTTGCTTCTGATTCTATGAGAGAAGTGATTCCGTGACTGAAAATGATTCTCTATTATTGTCAAGTTAAATTTTTAGGAAAAAGTGATTCTGTGGGGAATAAAATATCGTTTGGCAGAGCTTCCCCAAGAATTACTGGAAGCTGCTTCTATGCATTACTATGTTGTCACTGGATGATGGCCCAACTATAGATGCTTCAATTCGAACACCAACTAGACTCATGGACATTCAAATGTGTTATGGTTGTTTTCCCCTTTTAGGGTAGCTTTTGTTAGTTTATGAATACATCTCCTTTTGTTAAGCCTTTTTATTCCCTACAATTTCATATTTATCATTTTAATGTTGATCCTGTTTGTCCATCTTGTTCTTTTTCATGCACACTTGACACCTTAGGGCCTCTTTGGTAGCGCTCCACTCCAACCGCCACCAGCTCTAGCTCCAACTCCACTCCAATTTATCCCTCAAGCATTTGGCAGATCTCCTTGCTCCATGCTCGTGGAGATAGCCACGTGGTGCTAGAGAAGTGCAGTGGCAGCAAGAGGGACGCTGCGAGCAGGGGGAGGGGGAGGCAAGTGGGGTAGCTGACCTCACTGTTCGTTGATTGAGGCGGTGCAGCTTGGGAAGCAGGGCGGTAGATCTCGCCGGCCATCGATTCAGGCGGCACAACCGTGGAAGAGTGGCGGCAAACTACTGGCTGTGAACTGAGGTGATGTGGACTGGCGAGTGGGGCGACAGACCTAGCTGACCATAGAGGGAGGTGGCGCAGTTGGCAGAGATATGCAATGCGGCAGTAGACAGTTGGCAGAAATATTCAGTGTATTCCTTCAAACCCTAGAAGGGTGGGTAATATAGTAGCGGTGCATGGGCCTCTAGATGAGCCTAACACATGGGCCATATAGGCCACAATATATACACCAACACCCCCCCACAATCTGAACTACCGGCGCAGCGGAGTTCAAGACTGGACAACAAAGAACACACACAGGGACAACATCCCCCTGCAACCACAATTAGTCATCTGCTACGTTGAGCCTGGAGCGAAACTCCGAGAATGTCGAGGAGGGCAGGCCCTTGGTGAAGATGTCGGCAAACTGAGAGGTGGTCGGGACATGGAGGACCCGAACATCACCGATAGCAACCCGGTCGCGAACAAAATGCAAGTCGATCTCCACATGCTTCGTCCGCTGATGCTGAACTGAGTTGTTAGAGAGGTACACGACGCTGACGTTGTCGCAGCAGACGAGCGTGCTCTTGGCGAGCGGGCTGTGAAGCTCAGCCAAGAGCTGTCGTAGCCAGGATGCCTCCGCCACGCCGTTAGCGACAGCCCGGTATTCCGCCTTTGCACTGGAGCGGGAGACAACGGGCTGCTGCTTGGACGACTAGGAGACAAGGTTGCCGCCTAGGAAGACAGCATAGCCCGAGGTGGAGCGTTGAGTGTCTGGACACCCACCCCAGTCAGCATCGGTGTAGACGACAAGCTCAGGAGAGGGAGACCGTTGAAGGACCAGGCCGAAGTCAATAGTGCCACGGACATAGCGGAGGAGGCGCTTCAACGCAGCAAGATGTGACTATCGGGTATCATGCATATGAAGGCAGTAGAATCAGCCATAGGATCGCCCACATCGGCAGACAACTTCGCCTGAGTATCAACAGGAGTAGAACATGGCTTGCAATTTGTCATGCCAGCTTGCTCCAGGATATCAAGAGCATACTGCCGCTGATGAAGGAAGAGGCCAGAAGGACAAGTCTCAACAGTGACACCAAGAAGTGGTGAAGCTGACCCAGATCCTTCATAGCAAACTCCTGCTGCAGAGACGATACGATACGCTAAAGCAACTGCTGACTGGAGGCTATAAGAACAATGTCATCAACATAGAGCAGCAGGTATGCAGTCTCATCGCCATGACGATAGATGAACAGAGAAGTGTCGGACTTGGCCTCTGTGAAGCCCAATGTTAGCAAGAACGTGGCAAACCGGGAGTACCAAGCCTGAGGAGCCTGCTTCAGACCATAGAGAGACTTGTTGAGCCGACAGACCAAATCCGGACAACTGGAATCCACAAATCCCGCTGGCTGACTGCAGTAGACTGTCTCGGACAAAGTGCGATGGAGAAACGCATTCTTCACATCCAGCTGGTGCACAGGTCATGAGCGAGAGAGAGCAAGCGAGAGGACCATGCGCGCTATAGCAGGCTTCACCACCGAATTGAAGGTCTCATCATAATCCACTCCAGCCCGCTGGGTGAAACCCCGGAGAACCCAACAAGCCTTTTAGCGCTCTAGCGTACCATCAACCCGACACTTATGCGTCCAGATCCACTTGCCAGTAACCACATTGCAACCAGACGGACGCGACACGAGGTCCCACGTCTGGTTGACAAGAAGAGCCTCGTACTCCTCTTCCATCGCATGACGCCAGTGAGGATCCGCTAGAGCGTCGCGGACAGAAGAGGGTACCGGAGAGATCCGCGGCTTGCCCTCGGTGGCGGAGAGAGTCATGGGCCGAAGGACTCCAGCTCCCCGCCTAGTCACCATGGGATGAATATGACCAGGGTTCCGATGGATGACCGACGGGTGGTACACCGCGGGTTCGACTCGAGAGCGAGGCAGTGAAGGTGGCGGTGGTGACGGCTTCGGTGGAGGTGTCGGTGGAGTCGGAGCCGTCGAGCAGCGCTCGAAGACGCGCACAGGGTGCGCATAGCGCGCGGGAGCCTCTGGGGCCGGAGCCGGAGGGTTCGGCGCCGGTGTCGGTGCCGGCACCGAATGACGTCGGCACACCTGCACTGGCTCGGCGTAGCGTGCACGAGAGCCAGGTGCCGCGCGTGGCGCGGCAGATGGTGCCGGGGCCGCGCACAACGCGGTAGGGGGCACCGGAAGTGGTGTCGGTACACCAAGAAAACTTGTGGAAAAAGGACAGACAGAAATGGGTGGCTGAACTACCGGGTCAGAAAACATGGACTCCAACTCAAGATTAGGGGAATGTGTAGAGGTGGAGACGGGGAAATCCGACTCGTCGAACACAACGTGTCGGGAGATGAGGACTCCGCAAGAGGCGAGGTCAAAGCAGCGGTACCCCTTGTGGTTAGGTGAGTAACTAAGGAACACAACGTGTCGAACGGGGCGCCAGCTTACGAGGGGCAGTGGCAGTGATGTTAGGGTAACATGCACAACCGAAGACACGAAGGTGATCGTAACTAGTAGGGGTACCGAAGAGAGCGTGGTGGGGAGTGGGAAGCAGTGGAAGGAAGACAGTTGAGCAAGTAGGTGGCGGCGTGGAGACTCAACCCAGAAGCGTAGGGCCAAAGAGGCCTGGATCAGAAGGGTGTGCATGACGTCGTTCGTGGTCCGAATCATGCGCTTAGCCTTGCCGTTCTGGGGAGAAGTGTACGGATAAAACATGCGCAGCTGAACACCCTGAGAGAGGAAGAAGGAACAAGAGGTGTTGTTGTCGAACTCGCGGCCGTTGTCACACTGGACGGCCTTAATGGTGAGGCCGAACTGAGTGGACACCCAGGCAAAGAAATGGAGGAGGGTGGGAAACGTCTTAGACTTCGCGCGCAAAGGAAAAGTTCAAGAGTAGTGAGAGAAATCATCAACTATCACCAAATAGTACTTGTAGCCAGAGATGTTGAGTACATGAGATGTCCATAGATCACAGTGAACAAGATCAAATGCATGCATCACATGCGAAGAAGAAGAAAAAGGAAGTCGAACATGACGACCTAACTGGCACGCATGACAAAGGTGCTCATCAGTAGTCCTGGTACAAGAGACATCTGCTCTACGACTAAGCTGAGCCAAAACGTCTCGGCCGGGGTGACCAAGCCGGCGGTGCCAGGTAGTGGAAGGTGGCGGTGAATGCAGCTGACGAAGGAAGATGGAGGGTGTAAAGGGGCCCCGAGCTCTCACATCGGAGGAGCGGGCGCCGGGAAGCCAAATCCTTCACAGTAAGACCAGAAGAGTCAAATTCGACAGAACAAGAATTGTCAGCTGTAAATTGGCGAATGAAAAGAAGGTTATGAACCATCCGAGGTGCAACAAGAACAGTGGGAAGACGAAAAGAGCCAGAAGCAGAACCCACGGAGGTAACAGAAAGTCAAGTCCCATTACCAACCATGATAGAAGGACAAGGAGATGGGATCAGACGGAAGAAATGATACCAGCATCCGGAGTTGTGGAACGAGGCACCCGAGTCGGCAATCTAGTCAGTGCTGACCGGCGGTGTCAGCCCCATGGTGCTGAAGGACTGTGCCAGCGCGTCCTGGTCCTATCCCCCAGGCCAGGTCGGAGCCTTGCTGGGGTGAGCAGGTGGGGTCCAGGGCGGTGGTTCCAGGGGGGCAGCACCAGTGAACATAGCCGCTAGCAGGTGCTGAGGACGATGACCGCCCCCCCTGTGCCTGGAACGGCCACATCGAGATGTGCCCTTACCATGGGTTGCTGAAGGATGGCCAAGGCACAGCTCCAGGAGCAGGAGCAGTAGGCGGAGGAGCTGGCGTGCCCCGACGACCCCCGCCAGAGCCTCCACCAGCACCACCCCCCCGACGCCCACCGCGGCCCCCTCCACCCCCGCTCGGCCCGGGGGGAGGAGCGCCAAGGAGTGAGCTAGAGGGCGAGGTAGAGGAGGCCGGTGGTGTAGCCGCAAGCGCCGTGGAGGAGGTCGACGAGGACGAAGACAACCTGGCTGCAGGACTCCCCAGTGTGATCTCCTTCAAGAGAAGATCGTCTCGGACCTGGTGGAAGGTGGGGAACGGCTTCTGGCGGGTGATGAAGTCGCGCAGGTGCTCATATGTGCTGTTGAGGCCTCGCAGGGGCACTGGAGAGATCCGCTTGTCGTCGATCGGGTACCCAAGATCCCGAAGACCATCGGCCTTGCGCTTCATCTGGCGGCAGAACTCTCCCACAGAGAGGTCCCCTTGCTCGAAGGTTCGGAACGAAGCGTCGAGCTGGAGGGCCCGGGCCTCGGCATTGCCGAGGAACTGCTCCTCAAGCAACACCCAGGCCTCTCGAGCGGTGCCACCCGGAGCACGTATGATGTCCTGAAGATCATGGGAGATAGTCCCACAAATCCAGGACATCACGATGCTGTCGTGGCGCAGCCAGCCCAGGTCCTGCGCCTCGATCGGCGTGTCGACGAGGACGTGGCCGTCGAGGGCGTAGCGGCGAAGCACGAGGATGACCTGGTCGCGCCAGCGAGCGTAGGTGGTGGAGTCCGAGTCGAGAACGACCGAGACGAGGTTCTTGATGTG
>OAMR01001338.1:0-69446 GCA_900205405.1 Echinochloa crus-galli | reverse complement strand
AAACATCACTATAGGGTCCAAACAAGTGGACTGGGTGCGTTTGTTTCATTTCTGGCCCGAATTGGTGCATCATTTTGTTTCGAGTCTGAATAGGTGCATTAAATGCAACCCCGGCACGGTTTTGAAACTGACCAAAACGAACCAAAACATCACTATCGGGACCAAAAAAGTGGATTTGGTGCATTCGTTTCGTTTTTGGTCCGAATTGGTGCATCATTTCGTTTCGAGTCTGAATAGGTGCATTAAAAGCAAACCCATCATGGTTTTTGGCACAGTAACGAAACTGACCAAAACGAACCAAAACATCACTATAGGGTCCAAACAAGTGGACTGGGTGCGCTCGTTTCATTTCTGGCGCGAATCGGTGCATCGTTTCATTCCGCCCCAAATAGGTGGATTAAGTGCAACCCGGCATTGTTTTTTGCACAGTAATGAAATTGACCAATACAAACCAAAACATCACTATTGGGTCCAAAAAACTAGATTAGGTGTGTTCGTTTCTTTTCTGACCGGATCGGTGCATCATTTCGTTTCCGATCATTTTTTCGGGTCCGAATAGGTGCATTAAATGCAACCCCGCCATGGTTTTTGGCACATGAACGAAACTGACCAAAGCGAACCAAAACATCACTATTGGGACAAAAAAGTGGATTTGGTGTGTTCGTTTCGTTTGTGGCCCCAATTGGTGCATCATTTTTTCGGGTCCGAATAGGTGCATTAAATGCAACCCCGCCATGGTTTTTGGCACATGAACGAAACTGACCAAAGCGAACCAAAACATCACTATTGGGACAAAAAAGTGGATTTGGTGTGTTCGTTTCGTTTGTGGCCCCAATTGGTGCATCATTTTTTCGGGTCCGAATAGGTGCATTAAATGCAACCCCCGCATGGTTTTCGGCACAGGAACAAAACTGACCAAAACAAACCAAAACATCATTATTAGAACCAAAAAAAGTGTATTTGGTGCATTTATTTCGTTTCTGGCCCGAATTGGTGCATCATTTCGTTTCAAGTCCGAATAGGTGCATTAAATGCAACCCCGGCATGGTTTTGGCACGGTAACGAAACTGACCAAAACGAACCAAAAGATCACTATTAACTATTGGGACAAAAAAGTGGATTTGGTGTGTTCGTTTCGTTTGTGGCCCCAATTGGTGCATCATTTTTTCGGGTCCGAATAGGTGCATTAAATGCAACCCCGCCATGGTTTTTGGCACATGAACGAAACTGACCAAAGCGAACCAAAACATCACTATTGGGACAAAAAAGTGGATTTGGTGTGTTCGTTTCGTTTGTGGCCCCAATTGGTGCATCATTTTTTCGGGTCCGAATAGGTGCATTAAGTGCAACACAGCATTGTTTTTTGCACAGTAATGAAATTGACCAATACGAACCAAAACATCACTATTGGGTCCAAAAAACTAGATTAGGTGTGTTAGTTTCTTTTCTGACCCGGATCGGTGCATCATTTCGTTTCGGGCCCAAGTCGGTGCATTAAATGCAACCCAAGCATGCTTTTCGGCACAGTAATGAAACTGACCAAAACGAACCAAAACATCACTATAGGGTCCAAACAAGTGGACTGGGTGCGTTTGTTTCATTTATGGACAGAATCGGTGCATCGTTTCATTCTCAGGCCGTATCAGTGCATTAAATGCAAGCCCGACATGATTTTCGACACAGTAACGAAACTGACCAAAACGAACCAAAAAATCACTATTGGGCCGAAAAAAGTGGATTTGGTGCGTTCGTTTCGTTTTTGGTCCGAATTGGTGCATCATTTCGTTTCGAGTCTGAATAGGTGCATTAAAAGCAAACCCATCATGGTTTTTGGCACAGTAACGAAACTGACCAAAACGAACCAAAACATCACTATCGGGACCAAAAAAGTGGATTTGGTGCGTTCGTTTCGTTTTTGGTCCGAATTGGTGCATCATTTCGTTTCGAGTCTGAATAGGTGCATTAAATGCAACCCATCATGGTTTTTGGCACAGTAACGAAACTGACCAAAACGAACCAAAACATCACTATCGGGACCAAAAAAGTGGATTTGGTGCATTTATTTCGTTTCTGGCCCGAATTGGTGCATCATTTCGTTTCGAGTCTGAATAGGTGCATTAAATGCAACTCCGTCATGGTTTTCGACATAGGAACAAAACTGACCAAAATGAACCAAAACATCACTATTGGGTCTAAACAAATGGACTGGGTGCGCTCGTTTCATTTCTGGCGCGAATCGGTGCATCGTTTCATTCCGCCCCAAATAGGTGGATTAAATGGAACACCGGCATGGTTTTCGGCATAGTAACGAAACTGAGCAAAATGAACCAAAACATCACTATTTGGTCCAAGCAACTAGATTGGGTGTGTTCGTTTCTTTCCTTACCCGAATTGGTGCATCATTTCCTTTCCGGCCCGATTCGGTGCATTAAATGCAACCCAAGCATGCCTTTTGGCACAGTAATGAAACTGACCAAAATGAAGCAAAACATCACTATAGGGTCCAAACAAGTGGACTGGGTGCGTTCGGTTCATTTCTGGACTGAATCGGTGCATCGTTTCGTTCCCGGCCCGTATCGGTGCATTAAATGCAACCCCGACATGGTTTTCGGCACAGTAATGAAACTGACCAAAATGAAGCAAAACATCACTATTGGGTCCAAACAAGTGTATTTGGTGCGTTCGTTTCAATTTTGGCCCGAACCGGTGCATCATTTTGTTTTGAGTCCGAATAGGTGCATTAAATGCAACCCCACCATGGTTTTTGGCACATGAACGAAACTGACCAAAAAATCACTATTGGGCCGAAAAAAGTGGATTTGGTGCGTTCGTTTCGTTTTTGGTCCGAATTGGTGCATCATTTCGTTTCGAGTCTGAATAGGTGCATTAAATGCAACCCCCGCATGGTTTTCGGCACAGGAACAAAACTGACCAAAACAAACCAAAACATCATTATTAGAACAAAAAAAGTGGATTTGGTGCGTTCATTTTGTTTCTGGCCCGAATTGGGTGCATCATTTTTTCGGGTCCGAATAGGTGCATTAAGTGCAACCCGGCATTGTTTTTTGCACAGTAATGAAATTCACCAATACGAACCAAAATATCACTATTGGGTCCAAAAAACTAGATTAGGTGTGTTCGTTTCTTTTCTGACCTGAATCGGTGCATCATTTCGTTTCCAGCCCGAGTCAGTGCATTAAATGCAACCCAAGCATGCTTTTCGGCACAGTAATGAAACTGACCAAAACGCACCAAAACATCACTATAGGGTCCAAACAAGTGGACTGGGTGCGTTCGTTTCATTTATGGACTGAATCGGTGCATCGTTTCATTCTCGGCCCGTATCGGTGCATTAAATGCAACCCCGGCATGGTTTTGGACACAGTAACGAAACTGACCAAAACGAACCAAAACATCACTATTCTGTCCAAAAGAGTGGATTCGGTGCGTTCGTATTTTTTTGACACGAATCGGTGCATAATTTCGTTTCGAGTCTGAATAGGTGCATTAAATGCAACCCCCGCATGGTTTTCGGCACAGGAACAAAACTTACCAAAACGAACCGAAACATCATTATTAGAACCAAAAAAGTGGATTTGGTGCATTTATTTCGTTTCTGGACCGAATTGGTGCATCATTTCGTTTCGAGTCTGAGTAGGTGCATTAAATGCAACTCCGTCATGGTTTTCGGCATAGGAACAAAACTGACCAAAACGAACCAAAACATCACTATAGGGTCCAAACAAGTGGACTGGGTGCGTTCGTTTCATTTATGGACTGAATCGGTGCATCGTTTCATTCCTGGCCCGTATCGGTGCATTAAATGCAACCCCGACATGGTTTTCGGCACAGTAATGAAACTGACCAAAACGAACCAAAACATCACTATAGGGTCCAAACAAGTGGACTGGGTGCGTTCGTTTCATTTCTGGACTGAATCGGTGCATCGTTTCGTTCCCGGCCCGTATTGGTGCATTAAATGCAACCCCAACATGGTTTTCGGCATAGTAATGAAACTGGCCAAAACGAACCAAAACATCACTATTGTGTCCAAAAGAGTGGATTTGGTGCGTTCGTTTCTTTTTTGACAGGAATCGGTGCATAATTTCGTTTCGAGTCTGAATAGGTGCATTAAATGCAACACCGGCACGGTAACGTAACTGACCAAAATGAACCAAAACATCACTATTGGGTCCAAAAAACTGTATTTGGCGCGTTTGCTTCATTTTTGGCCCGAACCGGTGCATCATTTCGTTTCGAGTCCGAATAAGTGCATTAAATGCAACTACGTCATGGTTTTCGGCATAGGAACAAAACTGACCAAAACGAACCAAAACATCACTATTGGGTCCAAACAAATGGACTGGGTGCGCTCGTTTCATTTCTGGCGCGAATCGGTGCATCGTTTCATTCCGCCCAAAATAGGTGGATTAAATGGAACACCGGCATGGTTTTGGCATAGTAACGAAACTGAGCAAAACGAACCAAAACATCACTATTTGGTCCAAACAACTAGATTGAGTGTGTTCGTTTCTTTTCTGACCCGAATCGGTGCATCATTTCGTTTCCGGCCCGAGTCGGTGGATTAAATGCAACCCAAGCATGCCTTTCGGCACAGTAATGTAACTGACCAAAACGTACCAAAACATCACTATAGGGTCCAAACAAGTGGTCTGGGTGCGTTTGTTTCATTTCTGGACTGAATCGGTGCATCGTTTCGTTCCCGGCCCGTATCGGTGCATTAAATGCAACCCCGACATGGTTTTCGGCACAGTAATGAAACTGACCAAAACGAACCAAAACATCACTATAGGGTCCAAACAAGTGGACTGGGTGCGTTCGTTTCATTTCTGGACTGAATCGGTGCATCGTTTCGTTCGGTGCATCGTTTCATTCCGCCCCAAATAGGTGGATTAAATGGAACACCGGCATGGTTTTCGGCATAGTAACGAAACTGAGCAAAACGAACCAAAACATCACTATTTGGTCCAAACAACTAGATTGGGTGTGTTCGTTTCTTTTCTTACCCGAATTGGTGCATTTTTGGCCCGAACCGGTGCATCATTTCGTTTCGAGTCCGAATAGGTGCATTATATGCAACCCTGGCATGGTTTTCGGCACAGGAACAAAACTGACCAAAACGAACCAAAACTTGAAACGAAAAGAAGTGGATTTGTTGCGTTCGTTTCGTTTCTAGCCCAAATTGGTGCATCATTTATTTCGGGTCCGAATAGGTGCATTAAGTGCAACCCGGCATTGTTTTTTGCACATTAATGAAATTGACCAATACGAACCAAAACATCACTATTGGGTCCAAAAAACTAGATTAGGTGTGTTCGTTTCTTTTCTGACCCGGATCGGTGCATCATTTCATTTCCGGCCCGAGTCGGTGCATTAAATGCAACCCAAGCATGCTTTTCGGCACAGTAGTGAAACTGACCAAAACGAACCAAAACATCACTATAGGGTCCAAACAAGTGGACTGGGTGCGTTCGTTCCATTTATGGACTGAATCAGTGCATCGTTTCGTTCCTGGCCCGTATCCGTGCATTAAATGCAACCCCGACATGGTTTTCGGCACAGTAATGAAACTGACCAAAACGAACCAAAACATCACTATTCTGTCCAAAAGAGTGGATTTGGTGCGTTCGTTTCATTTTTGACACGAATCGGTGCATAATTTCGTTTCGAGTCTGAATAGGTGCATTAAATGCAACCCCCACATGGTTTTCGGCACAGGAACAAAACTGACCAATACGAACCAAAACATCACTATAGGGTCCAAACAAGTGGACTGGGTGCGTTCGTTTATTTCTGGACTGAATCGGTGCATCGTTTCGTTCCCGGCCCGTATCGGTGCATTAAATGCAACCCCGACATGGTTTTCGGCACAGTAATGAAACTGACCAAAACGAACCAAAACATCACTATAGGGTCCAAACAAGTGGACTGGGTGCGTTCGTTTCATTTATGGACTGAATCGGTGCATCGTTTCGTTCCCGGCCCGTATCGGTGCATTAAATGCAACCCCGACATGGTTTTCGGCACAGTAATGAAACTGACCAAAACGAACCAAAACATCACTATAGGGTCCAAACAAGTGGACTGGGTGCGTTCGTTTCATTTATGGACTGAATCGGTGCATCGTTTCGTTCCCGGCCCGTATCGGTGCATTAAATGCAACCCCGACATGGTTTTCGGCACAGTAATGAAACTGACCAAAACAAACCAAAACATCATTATAGGGTCCAAACAAGTGGACTGGGTGCGTTTGTTTCATTTCTGGACTGAATCGGTGCATCGTTTCGTTCCTGGCCCGTATCGGTGCATTAAATGCAACCCCGACATGGTTTTCGGCACAGTAATGAAACTGACCAAAACGAACCAAAACATCACTATAGGGTCCAAACAAGTGGGCTGTGTGCGTTTGTTTCATTTATGGACTGAATCGGTGCATCGTTTCATTCCTGGCCCGTATCGGTGCATTAAATGCAACCCCGACATGGTTTTCGGCACAGTAATGAAACTGACCAAAACGAACCAAAACATCACTATAGGGTCCAAACAAGTGGGCTGTGTGCGTTTGTTTCATTTATGGACTGAATCGGTGCATCATTTCATTCTCGGCCCGTATCGGTGCATTAAATGCAACCCCGACATGGTTTTCGGCACAGTAATGAAACTGACCAAAACGAACCAAAACATCACTATAGGGTCCAAACAAGTGGACTGGGTGCGTTCGTTTCATTTATGGACTGAATCGGTGCATCGTTTCATTCCTGGCCCGTATCGGTGCATTAAATGCAACCCCGACATGGTTTTCGGCACAGTAATGAAACTGACCAAAACGAACCAAAACATCACTATAGGGTCCAAACAAGTGGACTGGGTGCGTTCGTTTCATTTATGGACTGAATCGGTGCATCGTTTCATTCCTGGCCCGTATCGGTGCATTAAATGCAACCCCGACATGGTTTTCGGCACAGTAATGAAACTGACCAAAACGAACCAAAACATCACTATAGGGTCCAAACAAGTGGACTGGGTGCGTTTGTTTCATTTCTGGACTGAATCGGTGCATCGTTTCGTTCCCGGCCCGTATCGGTGCATTAAATGCAACCCCGACATGGTTTTCGGCACAGTAATGAAACTGACCAAAACGAAGCAAAACATCACTATTGTGTCCAAAAGAGTGGATTTGGTGCGTTCGTTTCTTTTTTGACATGAATCGGTGCATAATTTCGTTTCGAGTCTGAATAGGTGCATTATATGCAACCCTGGCATGGTTTTCGGCACAGGAACAAAACTGACCAAAACGAACCAAAACATCACTTGAAACGAAAAGAAGTGGATTTGTTGCGTTTGTTTCGTTTCTAGCCCGAATTGGTGCATCATTTATTTCGGGTCCGAATAGGTGCATTAAGTGCAACCCGGCATTGTTTTTTGCACTCTTATACACATCTAGATGTGTATAAGAGACAGGGTCACTATTGTGTCCAAAAGAGTGGATTTGGTGCGTTCGTTTCTTTTTTGACACGAATCGGTGCATAATTTCGTTTCGAGTCTGAATAGGTGCATTAAATGCAACCCCCGCATGCTTTTCGGCACAGTAATGAAACTGACCAAAACGAACCAAAACATCACTATAGGGTCCAAACAAGTGGACTGGGTGTGTTCGTTTCATTTATGGACTGAATCGGTGCATCGTTTCGTTCCCGGCCCGTATCGGTGCATTAAATGCAACCCCGACATGGTTTTCGGCACAGTAATGAAACTGACCAAAACGAAGCAAAACATCACTATTGTGTCCAAAAGAGTGGATTTGGTGCGTTCGTTTCTTTTTTGACACGAATCGGTGCATAATTTCGTTTCGAGTCTGAATAGGTGCATTAAATGCAAACCCCGCATGGTTTTCGGCACAGGAACAAAACTGACCAAAACGAACCAAAACATCACTATTGGGTCCAAAAAAGTGTATTCTGTGCGTTCGTTTCGTTTTTGGCCCGTACCGGTGCATGATTTCGTTTCGAGAATGAATAGGTGCATTAAATGCAACTCCGTCATGGTTTTCGGCATAGGAACAAAACTGACCAAAACGAACCAAAACATCACTATTGTTTCCAAAAGAGTGGATTTGGTGCGTTCGTTTCTTTTTTGACACGAATCGGTGCATAATTTCGTTTCGAGTCTGAATAGGTGCATTAAATGCAACCCCCGCATGGTTTTCGGCACAGGAACAAAACTGACCAAAATGAACCGAAACATCATTATTAGAACCAAAAAAGTGGATTTGGTGCATTCATTTCGTTTCTGGCCCGAACCGGTGCATCATTTCGTTTCGAGTACGAATAGGTGCATTAAATGCAACCCCGGCACGGTTTTTGGCATGGTAACGAAACTGACTAAAACGAACCAAAACATCACTATTGTGTCCAAAAGAGTGGATTTGGTGCGTTCGTTTCTTTTTTTACACAAATCGATGCATAATTTCGTTTCCAGTCTGAATAGGTGTATTAAATGCAACCCCGGCATGGTTTCTGGCACAGTAACAAAACTGACCAAAACGAATCAAAACATCACTATTGGGTCCTGACCAAAACGAACCAAAACATCACTATTGGGTCCAAAAGAGTGGATTTGGTGCGTTCGTTTCTTTTTTTACACAAATCGATGCATAATTTCGTTTCCAGTCTGAATAGGTGTATTAAATGCAACCCCCCAAAAGAGTGGATTTGGTGCGTTCGTTTCTTTTTTTACACAAATCGATGCATAATTTCGTTTCCAGTCTGAATAGGTGTATTAAATGCAACCCCCCAAAAGAGTGGATTTGGTGCGTTCGTTTCTTTTTTTACACAAATCGATGCATAATTTCGTTTCCAGTCTGAATAGGTGTATTAAATGCAACCCCCCAAAAGAGTGGATTTGGTGCGTTCGTTTCTTTTTTTACACAAATCGATGCATAATTTCGTTTCCAGTCTGAATAGGTGTATTAAATGCAACCCCCCAAAAGAGTGGATTTGGTGCGTTCGTTTCTTTTTTTACACAAATCGATGCATAATTTCGTTTCCAGTCTGAATAGGTGTATTAAATGCAACCCCCCAAAAGAGTGGATTTGGTGCGTTCGTTTCTTTTTTTACACAAATCGATGCATAATTTCGTTTCCAGTCTGAATAGGTGTATTAAATGCAACCCCCCAAAAGAGTGGATTTGGTGCGTTCGTTTCTTTTTTTACACAAATCGATGCATAATTTCGTTTCCAGTCTGAATAGGTGTATTAAATGCAACCCCCCAAAAGAGTGGATTTGGTGCGTTCGTTTCTTTTTTTACACAAATCGATGCATAATTTCGTTTCCAGTCTGAATAGGTGTATTAAATGCAACCCCCCAAAAGAGTGGATTTGGTGCGTTCGTTTCTTTTTTTACACAAATCGATGCATAATTTCGTTTCCAGTCTGAATAGGTGTATTAAATGCAACCCCCCAAAAGAGTGGATTTGGTGCGTTCGTTTCTTTTTTTACACAAATCGATGCATAATTTCGTTTCCAGTCTGAATAGGTGTATTAAATGCAACCCCCCAAAAGAGTGGATTTGGTGCGTTCGTTTCTTTTTTTACACAAATCGATGCATAATTTCGTTTCCAGTCTGAATAGGTGTATTAAATGCAACCCCCCAAAAGAGTGGATTTGGTGCGTTCGTTTCTTTTTTTACACAAATCGATGCATAATTTCGTTTCCAGTCTGAATAGGTGTATTAAATGCAACCCCCCAAAAGAGTGGATTTGGTGCGTTCGTTTCTTTTTTTACACAAATCGATGCATAATTTCGTTTCCAGTCTGAATAGGTGTATTAAATGCAACCCCCCAAAAGAGTGGATTTGGTGCGTTCGTTTCTTTTTTTACACAAATCGATGCATAATTTCGTTTCCAGTCTGAATAGGTGTATTAAATGCAACCCCCCAAAAGAGTGGATTTGGTGCGTTCGTTTCTTTTTTTACACAAATCGATGCATAATTTCGTTTCCAGTCTGAATAGGTGTATTAAATGCAACCCCCCAAAAGAGTGGATTTGGTGCGTTCGTTTCTTTTTTTACACAAATCGATGCATAATTTCGTTTCCAGTCTGAATAGGTGTATTAAATGCAACCCCCCAAAAGAGTGGATTTGGTGCGTTCGTTTCTTTTTTTACACAAATCGATGCATAATTTCGTTTCCAGTCTGAATAGGTGTATTAAATGCAACCCCCCAAAAGAGTGGATTTGGTGCGTTCGTTTCTTTTTTTACACAAATCGATGCATAATTTCGTTTCCAGTCTGAATAGGTGTATTAAATGCAACCCCCCAAAAGAGTGGATTTGGTGCGTTCGTTTCTTTTTTTACACAAATCGATGCATAATTTCGTTTCCAGTCTGAATAGGTGTATTAAATGCAACCCCCCAAAAGAGTGGATTTGGTGCGTTCGTTTCTTTTTTTACACAAATCGATGCATAATTTCGTTTCCAGTCTGAATAGGTGTATTAAATGCAACCCCCCAAAAGAGTGGATTTGGTGCGTTCGTTTCTTTTTTTACACAAATCGATGCATAATTTCGTTTCCAGTCTGAATAGGTGTATTAAATGCAACCCCCCAAAAGAGTGGATTTGGTGCGTTCGTTTCTTTTTTTACACAAATCGATGCATAATTTCGTTTCCAGTCTGAATAGGTGTATTAAATGCAACCCCCCAAAAGAGTGGATTTGGTGCGTTCGTTTCTTTTTTTACACAAATCGATGCATAATTTCGTTTCCAGTCTGAATAGGTGTATTAAATGCAACCCCCCAAAAGAGTGGATTTGGTGCGTTCGTTTCTTTTTTTACACAAATCGATGCATAATTTCGTTTCCAGTCTGAATAGGTGTATTAAATGCAACCCCGGCATGGTTTCTGGCACAGTAACAAAACTGACCAAAACGAATCAAAACATCACTATTGGGTCCTGACCAAAACGAACCAAAACATCTCTATTGGGTCCAAACAAATGGACTGGGTGCGCTCGTTTCATTTCTGGCGCGAATCGGTGCATCGTTTCATTCCGCCCCAAATAGGTGGATGAAATGGAACACCGGCATGGTTTTCGGCATAGTAATGAAACTGAGCAAAACGAACCAAAACATCACTATTTGGTCCAAACAACTAGATTGGGTGTGTTCGTTTCTTTTCTGACCCGAATCGGTGCATTATTTCGTTTCCGGCCTGAGTCGGTGCATTAAATGCAGCCCAAGCATGCCTTTCGGCACAGTAATGAAACTGACCAAAACGAACCAAAACATCACTATAGGGTCCAAACAAGTGGACTGGGTGCGTTCGTTTATTTCTGGACTGAATCGGTGCATCGTTTCGTTCCCGGCCCGTATCGGTGCATTAAATGCAACCCCGACATGGTTTTCGGCACAGTAATGAAACTGACCAAAACGAACCAAAACATCACTATAGGGTCCAAACAAGTGGACTGGGTGCGTTTGTTTCATTTCTGGACTGAATCGGTGCATCGTTTCGTTCCCGGCCCGTATCGGTGCATTAAAGGCAACCCCGGCATGGTTTTGGCACGGTAACGAAACTGACCAAACCGAACCAAAACATCACTATTGGGTCCAAAAGAGTGGATTTGGTGCGTTCGTTTCTTTTTTGGCCCGAACCGGTGCATCATTTTGTTTCGAGTCCGAATAGGTGCATTATATGCAACTCCATCATGGTTTTCGGCATAGAAACAAAACTGACCAAAACGAACCGAAACATCATTAATAGAGCCAAAAAAGTGGATTTGGTGCGTTCATTTCGTTTCTGGCCCGAATTGGTGCATCATTTCGTTTCCGGCCCGATTCGGTGCATTAAATGCAACCCAAGCATGCCTTTCGGCACAGTAATGAAACTGACCAAAACGAACCAAAACATCACTATTGTGTCCAAAAGAGTGGATTTGGTGCGTTCGTTTCTTTTTTGACACGAATCGGTGCATAATTTCGTTTCGAGTCTGAATAGGTGCATTAAATGCAACCCCCGCATGGTTTTCGGCACAGGAACAAAACTGACCAAAACGAACCAAAACATCACTATAGGGTCCAAACAAGTGGACTGGGTGCGTTTGTTTCATTTCTGGACTGAATCGGTGCATCGTTTCGTTCCCGGCCCGTATCGGTGCATTAAATGCAACCCCGACATGGTTTTCGGCACAGTAATGAAACTGACCAAAACGAACCAAAACATCACTATAGGGTCCAAACAAGTGGACTGGGTGCGTTTGTTTCATTTCTGGACTGAATCGGTGCATCGTTTCGTTCCTGGCCCGTATCGGTGCATTAAATGCAACCCCGACATGGTTTTCGGCACAGTAATGAAACTGACCAAAACGAACCAAAACATCACTATTGTGTCCAAAAGAGTGGATTTGGTGCGTTCGTTTCTTTTTTGACACGAATCGGTGCATAATTTCGTTTCGAGTCTGAATAGGTGCATTAAATGCAACCCCCGCATGGTTTTCGGCACAGGAACAAAACTGACCAAAACGAACCAAAACATCACTATTGTGTCCAAAAGAGTGGATTTGGTGCGTTCGTTTCTTTTTTGACACGAATCGGTGCATAATTTCGTTTCGAGTCTGAATAGGTGCATTAAATGCAACCCCCGCATGGTTTTCGGCACAGGAACAAAACTGACCAAAACGAACCAAAACATCACTATTGTGTCCAAAAGAGTGGATTTGGTGCGTTCGTTTCTTTTTTGACACGAATCGGTGCATAATTTCGTTTCGAGTCTGAATAGGTGCATTAAATGCAACCCCCGCATGGTTTTCGGCACAGGAACAAAACTGACCAAAACGAACCAAAACATCACTATAGGGTCCAAACAAGTGGACTGGGTGCGTTTGTTTCATTTCTGGACTGAATCGGTGCATCGTTTCGTTCCCGGCCCGTATCGGTGCATTAAATGCAACCCCGACATGGTTTTCGGCACAGTAATGAAACTGACCAAAACGAACCAAAACATCACTATAGGGTCCAAACAAGTGGACTGGGTGCGTTTGTTTCATTTCTGGACTGAATCGGTGCATCGTTTCGTTCCCGGCCCGTATCGGTGCATTAAATGCAACCCCGACATGGTTTTCGGCACAGTAATGAAACTGACCAAAACGAACCAAAACATCACTATTGTGTCCAAAAGAGTGGATTTGGTGCGTTCGTTTCTTTTTTGACACGAATCGGTGCATAATTTCGTTTCGAGTCTGAATAGGTGCATTAAATGCAACCCCCGCATGGTTTTCGGCACAGGAACAAAACTGACCAAAACGAACCAAAACATCACTATTGTGTCCAAAAGAGTGGATTTGGTGCGTTCGTTTCTTTTTTGACACGAATCGGTGCATAATTTCGTTTCGAGTCTGAATAGGTGCATTAAATGCAACCCCCGCATGGTTTTCGGCACAGGAACAAAACTGACCAAAACGAACCAAAACATCACTATTGTGTCCAAAAGAGTGGATTTGGTGCGTTCGTTTCTTTTTTGACACGAATCGGTGCATAATTTCGTTTCGAGTCTGAATAGGTGCATTAAATGCAACCCCCGCATGGTTTTCGGCACAGGAACAAAACTGACCAAAACGAACCAAAACATCACTATTGTGTCCAAAAGAGTGGATTTGGTGCGTTCGTTTCTTTTTTGACACGAATCGGTGCATAATTTCGTTTCGAGTCTGAATAGGTGCATTAAATGCAACCCCCGCATGGTTTTCGGCACAGGAACAAAACTGACCAAAACGAACCAAAACATCACTATTGTGTCCAAAAGAGTGGATTTGGTGCGTTCGTTTCTTTTTTGACACGAATCGGTGCATAATTTCGTTTCGAGTCTGAATAGGTGCATTAAATGCAACCCCCGCATGGTTTTCGGCACAGGAACAAAACTGACCAAAACGAACCAAAACATCACTATTGGGTCCAAACAAATGGACTGGGTGCGCTCGTTTCATTTCTGGCGCGAATCGGTGCATCGTTTCATTCCGCCCCAAATAGGTGGATTAAATGGAACACCGGCATGGTTTTCGGCATAGTAACGAAACTGAGCAAAACGAACCAAAACATCACTATTTGGTCCAAACAACTAGATTGGGTGTGTTCGTTTCTTTTCTGACCCGAATTCGTGCATCATTTCCTTTCCGGCTCGATTCGGTGCATTAAATGCAACCCAAGCATGCTTTTCGGCACAGTAATGAAACTGACCAAAACGAACCAAAACATCACTATAGGGTCCAAACAAGTGGACTGGGTGCGTTTGTTTCATTTCTGGACTGAATCGGTGCATCGTTTCGTTCCTGGCCCGTATCGGTGCATTAAATGCAACCCCGACATGGTTTTCGGCACAGTAATGAAACTGACCAAAACGAAGCAAAACATCACTATTGTGTCCAAAAGAGTGGATTTGGTGCGTTCGTTTCTTTTTTGACACGAATCGGTGCATAATTTCGTTTCGAGTCTGAATAGGTGCATTAAATGCAACCCCCGCATGGTTTTCGGCACAGGAATGAAACTGACCAAAACGAACCAAAACATCACTATAGGGTCCAAACAAGTGGACTGGGTGCGTTTGTTTCATTTTTGGACTGAATCGGTGCATCGTTTCGTTCCCGGCCCGTATCGGTGCATTAAATGCAACCACGGCATGGTTTTGGCACGGTAACGAAACTGACCAAAACGAACCAAAACATCACTATTGGGTCCAAACAAATGGACTGGGTGCGCTCATTTCATTTCTGGCATGAATCGGTGCATCGTTTCATTCCGCCCCGTATCGGTGCATTAAATGCAACCACGGCATGGTTTTGGCACGGTAACGAAACTGACCAAAACGAACCAAAACATCACTATTGGGTCCAAACAAATGGACTGGGTGCGCTCATTTCATTTCTGGCATGAATCGGTGCATCGTTTCATTCCGCCCCGTATCGGTGCATTAAATGCAACCCCGACATGGTTTTCGGCACAGTAATGAAACAGACCAAAACGAAGCAAAACATCACTATTGTGTCCAAAAGAGTGGATTTGGTGCGTTCGTTTCTTTTTTGACACGAATCGGTGCATAATTTCGTTTCGAGTCTGAATAGGTGCATTAAATGCAACTGCGTCATGGTTTTCGGCATAGGAACAAAAATGACCAAAACGAACCAAAACATCACTATTGGGTCCAAACAAATGGACTGGGTGCGCTCGTTTCATTTCTGGCGCGAATCGGTGCATCGTTTCATTCCGCCCCAAATAGGTGGATTAAATGGAACACCGGCATGGTTTTCGGCATAGTAATGAAACTGGCCAAAACGAACCAAAACATCACTATTTGGTCCAAACAACTAGATTGGGTGTGTTCATTTCTTTTTTGACCCGAATCGGTGCATCATTTCGTTTCCGGCCCGAGTCGGTGCATTAAATGGAACCCAAGCATGCCTTTCGACACAGTAATGAAACTGACCAAAATGAACCAAAACTTCACTATAGGGTCCAAACAAGTGGACTGGGTGCGTTCGTTTATTTCTGGACTGAATCGGTGCATCGTTTCATTCCTGGCCCGTATCGGTGCATTAAATGCAACCCCAACATGGTTTTCGGCACAGTAATGAAACTGACCAAAACGAACCAAAACATTACTATTGGGTCCAAACAAGTGTATTTGGTGCGTTCGTTTCGTTTTTGGCCCGAACCGGTGCATCATTATGTTTCGAGTCCGAATAGGTGCACTAAATGCAACCCTGGCATGGCCTAGATTGGGTGTGTTCATTTCTTTTTTGACCCGAATCGGTGCATCATTTCGTTTCCGGCCCGAGTCGGTGCATTAAATGCAACCCAAGCATGCTTTTCGGCACAGTAATGAAACTGACCAAAACGAACCAAAACATCACTATAGGGTCCAAACAAGTGGACTGGGTGCGTTTGTTTCATTTCTGGACTGAATCGGTGCATCGTTTCGTTCCCTTGCCCGTATCGGTGCATTAAATGCAACCCCGACATGGTTTTCGGCACAGTAATGAAACTGACCAAAACGAACCAAAACATCACTATAGGGTCCAAACAAGTGGACTGGGTGCGTTTGTTTCATTTCTGGACTGAATCGGTGCATCGTTTCGTTCCCTTGCCCGTATCGGTGCATTAAATGCAACCCCGACATGGTTTTCGGCACAGTAATGAAACTGACCAAAACGAACCAAAACATCACTATAGGGTCCAAACAAGTGGACTGGGTGCGTTTGTTTCATTTCTGGACTGAATCGGTGCATCGTTTCGTTCCCTTGCCCGTATCGGTGCATTAAATGCAACCCCGACATGGTTTTCGGCACAGTAATGAAACTGACCAAAACGAACCAAAACATCACTATTGGGTCCAAACAAATGGACTGGGTGCGCTCGTTTCATTTCTGGCGCGAATCGGTGCATCGTTTCATTCCGCCCCAAATAGGTGGATTAAATGGAACACCGGCATGGTTTTCGGCATAGTAACGAAACTGAGCAAAACGAACCAAAACATCACTATTTGGTCCAAACAACTAGATTGGGTGTGTTCGTTTCTTTTCTGACCCGAATTGGTGCATCATTTCGTTTCGAGTCTGAATAGGTGCATTAAATGCAACTCCGTCATGGTTTTCGGCATAGGAACAAAACTGACCAAAACGAACCGAAACATCATTATTAGAACCAAAAAAGTGGATCTGGTGTGTTTATTTCGTTTCTGGCCCGAATTGGTGCATCATTTCGTTTCGAGTCTGAATAGGTGCATTAAATGCAACCCCGGCACGGTTTTTGGCACGGTAACGAAACTGACCAAAACGAACCAAAACATCACTATTGGGTCCAAACAAGTGTATTTGGTGCGTTTGTTTCGTTTTTGGCCCGAACCGGTGCATCATTCCGTTTCGAGTCCGAATAGGTGCATTAAATGCAACCCTGCCATGGTTTTCGGCACAGGAACAAAACTGACCAAAACGAACCAAAACATCACTCGAAACGAAAAGAAGTGGATTTTTTGCGTTTGTTTCGTTTCTAGCCCGAATTGGTGCATCATTTATTTCGGGTCCGAATATGTGCATTAAGTGCAACCCGGCATTGTTTTTTGCACAGTAATGAAATTGACCAATACGAACCAAAACATCACTATTGGGTCCAAAAAACTAGATTAGGTGTGTTCGTTTCTTTTCTGACCCGGATCGGTGCATCATTTCGTTTCCGGCCCGACTCGGTGCATTAAATGCAACCCAAGCATGCTTTTCGGCACAGTAATGAAACTGACCAAAATGAACCAAAACATCACTATAGGGTCGAAACAAGTGGACTGGGTGCGTTTGTTTCATTTATAGACTGAATCGGTGCATCGTTTCATTCTCGGCCCGTATCGGTGCATTAAATGCAACCCCGACATGGTTTTTGACACAGTAACGAAACTGACCAAAACGAACCAAAACATCACTATTCTGTCCAAAAGAGTGGATTTGGTGCGTTCGTTTTTTTTGACACGAATCGGTGCATAATTTCGTTTCGAGTCTGAATAGGTGCATTAAATACAACCCCCGCATGGTTTTCGGCACAGGAACAAAACTGACCAAAACGAACCGAAACATCATTATTAGAACCAAAAATATGGATTTGGTGCATTCATTTCGTTTCTGGCCGTAACAAAACTGACCAAAACGAACCAAAACATCACTATAGGGTCCAAACAAGTGGACTGGGTGCGTTTGTTTCATTTCTGGACTGAATCGGTGCATCGTTTCGTTCGGTGCATCGTTTCATTCCGCCCCAAATAGGTGGATTAAATGGAGCACCGGCATGGTTTTCGGCATAGTAACGAAACTGAGCAAAACGAACCAAAACATCACTATTTGGTCCAAACAACTAGATTGGGTCTGACCAAAACGAACCAAAACATCACTATTGGGTCCAAACAAATGGACTGGGTGCGCTCGTTTCATTTCTGGCGCGAATCGGTGCATCGTTTCATTCCGCCCAAAATAGGTGGATTAAATGGAACACCGGCGTGGTTTTCGGCATAGTAACGAAACTGAGCAAAACGAACCAAAACATCACTATTTGGTCCAAATAACTAGATTGGGTGTGTTCGTTTCTTTTATGACCCGAATTGGTGCATCATTTCGTTTCCGGCCCGATTCGGTGCATTAAATGCAACCCAAGCATGCCTTTCGGCACAGTAATGAAACTGACCAAAACGAACCAAAACATCACTATAGGGTCCAAACAAGTGGACTGGGTGCGTTCGTTTATTTCTGGACTGAATCGGTGCATCGTTTCGTTCCCGGCCCGTATCGGTGCATTAAATGCAACCCCGACATGGTTTTCGGCACAGTAATGAAACTGACCAAAACGAACCAAAACATCACTATAGGGTCCAAACAAGTGGACTGGGTGCGTTCGTTTATTTCTGGACTGAATCGGTGCATCGTTTCGTTCCCGGCCCGTATCGGTGCATTAAATGCAACCCCGACATGGTTTTCGGCACAGTAATGAAACTGACCAAAACGAACCAAAACATCACTATAGGGTCCAAACAAGTGGACTGGGTGCGTTCGTTTATTTCTGGACTGAATCGGTGCATCGTTTCGTTCCTGGCCCGTATCGGAGCATTAAATGCAACCCCGACATGGTTTTCGGCACAGTAATGAAACTGACCAAAACGAACCAAAACATCACTATAGGGTCCAAACAAGTGGACTGGGTGCGTTCGTTTATTTCTGGACTGAATCGGTGCATCGTTTCGTTCCTGGCCCGTATCGGAGCATTAAATGCAACCCCGACATGGTTTTCGGCACAGTAATGAAACTGACCAAAACGAACCAAAACATCACTATAGGGTCCAAACAAGTGGACTGGGTGCGTTCGTTTATTTCTGGACTGAATCGGTGCATCGTTTCGTTCCTGGCCCGTATCGGAGCATTAAATGCAACCCCGACATGGTTTTCGGCACAGTAATGAAACTGACCAAAACGAACCAAAACATCACTATAGGGTCCAAACAAGTGGACTGGGTGCGTTTGTTTCATTTCTGGACTGAATCGGTGCATCGTTTCGTTCCCGGCCCGTATCGGTGCATTAAATGCAACCCCGACATGGTTTTCGGCACAGTAATGAAACTGACCAAAACGAAGCAAAACATCACTATTGTGTCCAAAAGAGTGGATTTGGTGCGTTCGTTTCTTTTTTGACACGAATCGGTGCATAATTTCGTTTCGAGTCTGAATAGGTGCATTAAATGCAACCCCCGCATGGTTTTCGGCACAGGAACAAAACTGACCAAAACGAACCAAAACATCACTATTGTGTCCAAAAGAGTGGATTTGGTGCGTTCGTTTCTTTTTTGACACGAATCGGTGCATAATTTCGTTTCGAGTCTGAATAGGTGCATTAAATGCAACCCCCGCATGGTTTTCGGCACAGGAACAAAACTGACCAAAACGAACCAAAACATCACTATTGTGTCCAAAAGAGTGGATTTGGTGCGTTCGTTTCTTTTTTGACACGAATCGGTGCATAATTTCGTTTCGAGTCTGAATAGGTGCATTAAATGCAACCCCCGCATGGTTTTCGGCACAGGAACAAAACTGACCAAAACGAACCAAAACATCACTATAGGGTCCAAACAAGTGGACTGGGTGCGTTTGTTTCATTTCTGGACTGAATCGGTGCATCGTTTCGTTCCCGGCCCGTATCGGTGCATTAAATGCAACCCCGACATGGTTTTCGGCACAGTAATGAAACTGACCAAAACGAACCAAAACATCACTATTGTGTCCAAAAGAGTGGATTTGGTGCGTTCGTTTCTTTTTTGACACGAATCGGTGCATAATTTCGTTTCGAGTCTGAATAGGTGCATTAAATGCAACCCCCGCATGGTTTTCGGCACAGGAACAAAACTGACCAAAACGAACCAAAACATCACTATTGTGTCCAAAAGAGTGGATTTGGTGCGTTCGTTTCTTTTTTGACACGAATCGGTGCATAATTTCGTTTCGAGTCTGAATAGGTGCATTAAATGCAACCCCCGCATGGTTTTCGGCACAGGAACAAAACTGACCAAAACGAACCAAAACATCACTATAGGGTCCAAACAAGTGGACTGGGTGCGTTCGTTTCATTTATGGACTGAATCGGTGCATCATTTCATTCTCGGCCCGTATCGGTGCATTAAATGCAACCCCGACATGGTTTTCGGCACAGTAATGAAACTGACCAAAACGAACCAAAACATCACTATAGGGTCCAAACAAGTGGACTGGGTGCGTTTGTTTCATTTCTGGACTGAATCGGTGCATCGTTTCGTTCCCGGCCCGTATCGGTGCATTAAATGCAACCCCGACATGGTTTTCGGCACAGTAATGAAACTGACCAAAACGAACCAAAACATCACTATAGGGTCCAAACAAGTGGACTGGGTGCGTTTGTTTCATTTCTGGACTGAATCGGTGCATCGTTTCGTTCCCGGCCCGTATCGGTGCATTAAATGCAACCCCGACATGGTTTTCGGCACAGTAATGAAACTGACCAAAACGAAGCAAAACATCACTATTGTGTCCAAAAGAGTGGATTTGGTGCGTTCGTTTCTTTTTTGACACGAATCGGTGCATAATTTCGTTTCGAGTCTGAATAGGTGCATTAAATGCAACCCCCGCATGGTTTTCGGCACAGGAACAAAACTGACCAAAACGAACCAAAACATCACTATTGGGTCCAAACAAATGGACTGGGTGCGCTCGTTTCATTTCTGGCGCGAATCGGTGCATCGTTTCATTCCGCCCCAAATAGGTGGATTAAATGGAACACCGGCATGGTTTTCGGCATAGTAACGAAACTGAGCAAAATGAACCAAAACATCACTATTGTGTCCAAAAGAGTGGATTTGGTGCGTTCGTTTCTTTTTTGACACGAATCGGTGCATAATTTCGTTTCAAGTCTGAATAGGTGCATTAAATGCAACCCCCGCATGGTTTTTGGCACAGGAACAAAACTAACCAAAACAAACCAAAACATCATTATTAGAACCAAAAAAGTGGATTTGGTGCATTTATTTCGTTTCTGGCCCGAATTGGTGCATCATTTCATTTCGAGTCTGAATAGGTGCATTAAATGCAACCCCGGCATGGTTTTGGCACGGTAACGAAACTGACCAAAACGAACCAAAACATCACTATTGGGTCCAAACAAGTGGATTTGGTGCGTTCGTTTCGTTTTTGGCCCGAACCGGTGCATCATTTCGTTTCGAGTCAGAATAGGTGCACTAAATGCAACCCTGGCATGGTTTTCGGCACAGGAACAAAACTGACCAAAACGAACCAAAACATCACTCGAAACGAAAAGAAATGGATTTGTTGCGTTCGTTTCGTTTCTAGCCCGAATTGGCGCATCATTTTTTTCGTGTCCGAATAGGTGCATTAAGTGCAACCCGGCATTGTTTTTTGCACAGTAATGAATTTGACCAATACGAACCAAAACATCACTATTGGGTCCAAAAAACTAGATTAGGTGTGTTCGTTTCTTTTCTGACCCGAATCGGTGCATCATTTCATTTCCAGCCCGAGTCTGTGCATTAAATGCAACCCAAGCATGCTTTTCGGCACAGTAATGAAACCTGTCTCTTATACACATCTAGATGTGTATAAGAGACAGGTGCATCGTTTCGTTCCCGGCCCGTATCGGTGCATTAAATGCAACCCCGACATGGTTTTTGACACAGTAACGAAACTGACCAAAACGAACCAAAACATCACTATTCTATCCAAAAGAGTGGATTTGGTGCGTTCGTTTTTTGTGACACGAATCGGTGCATAATTTCGTTTCGAGTCTGAATAGGTGCATTAAATGCAACCCCCGCATGGTTTTCGGCACAGGAACAAAACTGACCAAAACAAACCGAAACATCATTATTAAAACCAAAAAAGTGGATTTGGTGCGTTCATTTCGTTTTTGGCCCGAATTGGTGCATCATTTCGTTTCGTGTCTGAATAGGTGCATTAAATGCAACCCCCGCATGGTTTTCGGCACAGGAACAAAACTGACCAAAACAAACCGAAACATCATTATTAAAACCAAAAAAGTGGATTTGGTGCGTTCATTTCGTTTTTGGCCCGAATTGGTGCATCATTTCGTTTCGAGGCCGAATAGGTGCATTAAATGCAACTCCGTCATGGTTTTCGGCATAGGAACAAAACTGACCAAAAGGAACCAAAACATCACTACTGGGTCCAAACAAATGGACTGGGTGCGCTCGTTTCATTTCTGGCACGAATCGGTGCATCGTTTCATTCCGCCCAAAATAGGTGGATTAAATGGAATACCGGCATGGTTTTCGGCATAGTAATGAAACTGACCAAAACGAACCAAAACTTCACTATAGGGTCCAAACAAGTGGACTGGGTGCGTTCGTTTATTTCTGGACTGAATCGGTGCATCGTTTCATTCCTGGCCCGTATCGGTGCATTAAATGCAACCCCAACATGGTTTTCGGCACAGTAATGAAACTGACCAAAACGAACCAAAACATCACTATTGGGTCCAAACAAGTGTATTTGGTGCGTTCGTTTTGTTTTTGGCCCGAACCGGTGCATCATTTTGTTTCGAGTCCGAACAGGTGCACTAAATGCAACCCTGGCATGGTTTTCGGCACAGGAACAAAACTGACCAAAACGAACCAAAACATCATTATTAGAACGAAAAAAGTGGATTTGTTGCGTTCGTTTCGTTTCTAGCCCGAATTGGTGCATCATTTTTTCGGGTCCGAATAGGTGCATTAAATGCAACCCTGGCACTGTCTCTTATACACATCTAGATGTGTATAAGAGACAGATGCAACCCCGGCATGCCTTTCGGCACAGTAATGAAACTGACCAAAACGAACCAAAACATCACTATCGGGTCCAAACAAGTGGACTGGGTGCGTTCGTTTCATTTCTGGACTGAATCGGTGGATCGTTTTGTTCCCGGCCCGTATCAGTGCATTAAATGTAACCCCAACATGGTTTTCGGCATAGTAATGAAACTAGCCAAAACGAACCAAAACATCACTATAGGGTCCAAACAAGTGGACTGGGTGCATTCATTTCATTTCTGGACATTTTTGGCCCGAACCGGTGGATCATTTCGTTTCGAGTCCGAATAGGTGCATTAAATGCAACTCCGTCATGGTTTTCGGCATAGGAACAAAACTGACCAAAACGAACCAAAACATCACTATTGGGTCCAAACAAGTGTATTTGGTGCGTTTGTTTCGTTTTTGGCCCGAACCGGTGGATCATTTCGTTTCGAGTCCGAATAGGTGCATTAAATGCAACTCCGTCATGGTTTCGGCACGGTAACGAAACTGACCAAAACGAACCAAAACATCACTATTGGGTCCAAACAAGTGTATTTGGTGCGTTCGTATCGTTTTTGGCCCGAACCGGTGCATCATTCCGTTTTGAGTCCGAATAGGTGCATTAAATGCAACCCTGCCATGGTTTTCGGCACAGGAACAAAACTAACCAAAACGAACCAAAACATCACTCGAAACGAAAAGAAGTGGATTTTTTGCGTTCGTTTCGTTTCTAGCCCGAATTGGTGCATCATTTATTTCGGGTCCGAATAGGATGGATTAAATGGAACACCGGCATGGTTTTCGGCATAGTAACGAAACTGAGCAAAACGAACCAAAACATCACTATTTGGTCCAAACAACTAGATTGGGTGTGTTCGTTTCTTTTCTGACCCGGATCGGTGCATCATTTTGTTTCCGGCCCGAGTCGGTGCATTAAATGCAACCCAAGCATGCCTTTCGGCACAGTAATGCAACTGACCAAAACGAACCAAAACATCACTATAGGGCCCAAACAAGTGGACTGGCTGCGTTTGTTTCATTTCTGGACTGAATCGGTGCATCGTTTCGTTCCCGGCCCGTATCGGTGCATTAAATCCAACCCCGACATGGTTTTCGGCACAGTAATGAAACTGACCAAAACGAAGCAAAACGTCACTATTGTGTCCAAAAGAGTGGATTTGGTGCGTTCGTTTCTTTTTTGACACGAATCGGTGCATAATTTCGTTTCGAGTCTGAATAGGTGCATTAAATGCAACCCCCGCATGGTTTTCGGCACAGGAACAAAACTGACCAAAACGAACCGAAACATCATTATTAGAACCAAAGAAGTGGATTTGGTGCATTCATTTCGTTTCTGGCCCGAATTGGTGCATCATTTCGTTTCGAGTCTGGATAGGTGCATTAAATGCAACCCCGACACGGTTTTTGCCACGGTAACGAAACTGACCAAAACGAACCAAAACATCACTATTGGGTCCAAAAAACTGCATTTGGTGCATTCACTTCATTTTTGGCCCGAACCGGTGCATCATTTCGTTTCAGTGCATTAAATGCAACCCCGACATGGTTTTCGGCACAGTAATGAAACTGACCAAAACGAACCAAAACATCACTATAGGGTCCAAACAAGTGGACTGGGTGCGTTTGTTTCATTTCTGGACTGAATCGGTGCATCGTTTCGTTCGGTGCATCGTTTCATTCCGCCCCAAATAGGTGGATTAAATGGAACACCGGCATGGTTTTCGGCATAGTAACGAAACTGAGCAAAACGAACCAAAACATCACTATTTGGTCCAAACAACTAGATTGGGTGTGTTCGTTTCTTTTCTGACCCGAATTGGTGCATCATTTCATTTCCGGCCTTCGGTGCACTAAATGCAACCCAAGCATGCCTTTCGGCACAGTAATGAAACTGACCAAAACGAACCAAAACATCACTATTGTGTCCAAAAGAGTGGATTTGGTGGGTTCGTTTCTTTTTTGACACGAATCGGTGCATAATTTCGTTTCGTGTCTGAATAGGTCCATTAAATGCAACCCCCGCATGGTTTTCGGCACTGGAACAAAACTGACCAAAACAAACCAAAACATCATTATTAGAACCAAAAAAGTTGATTTGGTGCGTTCATTTCGTTTCTGGCCCGAATTGGTGCATCATTTCGTTTCCGGCCCGATTCGGTGCATTAAATGCAACCCAAGCATGCTTTTCGGCACAGTAATGAAACTGACCAAAACGAACCAAAACATCACTATAGGGTCCAAACAAGTGGACTGGGTGCGTTTGTTTCATTTCTGGACTGAATCGGTGCATCGTTTCGTTCCCTTGCCCGTATCGGTGCATTAAATGCAACCCCTACATGGTTTTCGGCACAGTAATGAAACTGACCAAAACGAACCAAAACATCACTATTGGGTCCAAACAAATGGACTGGGTGCGCTCGTTTCATTTCTGGCGCGAATCGGTGCATCGTTTCATTCCGCCCAAAATAGGTGGATTAAATGGAACACCGGCATGGTTTTTGGCATAGTAACGAAACTGAGCAAAACAAACCAAAACATCACTATTTGGTCCAAGCAACTAGATTGGGTGTGTTCGTTTCTTTTCTGACCCGAATCGGTGCATCATTTCGTTTCCGGCCCGAGTCGGTGCATTAAATGCAACCCAAGCATGCCTTTCGGCACAGTAATGAAACTGACCAAAACGAAGCAAAACATCACTATAGGGTCCAAACAAGTGGACTGGGTGTGTTTGTTTCATTTCTGGACAGAATCGGTGCATCGTTTCGTTCCCGGCCCGTATCGGTGCATTAAATGCAACCCCGACATGGTTTTCGGCACAGTAATGAAACTGACCAAAACGAAGCAAAACATCACTATTGTGTCCAAAAGAGTGGATTTGGTGCGTTCGTTTCTATTTTGACACGAATCGGTGCATAATTTCGTTTTGAGTCTGAATAGGTGCATTAAATGCAACCCCGCATGGTTTTCGGCACAGGAACAAAACTGACCAAAACGAACCAAAACATCACTATTGGGTCCAAACAAATGGACTGGGTGCGCTCGTTTCATTTCTGGCGCGAATCGGTGCATCGTTTCATTCCGCCCCAAATAGGTGGATTAAATGGAACACCGGCATGGTTTTCGGCATAGTAACGAAACTGAGCAAAACGAACCAAAACATCACTATTTGGTCCAAACAACTAGATTGGGTGTGTTCGTTTCTTTTCTGACCCGAATTGGTGCATCATTTCGTTTCCGGCCCGATTCGGTGCATTAAATGCAACCCAAGCATGCCTTTCGGCACAGTAATGAAACTGACCAAAACGAACCAAAACATCACTATAGGGTCCAAACAAGTGGACTGGGTGCGTTCGTTTATTTCTGGACTGAATCGGTGCATCGTTTCGTTCCCGGCCCGTATCGGTGCATTAAATGCAACCCCGACATGGTTTTCGGCACAGTAATGAAACTGACCAAAACGAACCAAAACATCACTATAGGGTCCAAACAAGTGGACTGGGTGCGTTTGTTTCATTTCTGGACTGAATCGGTGCATCGTTTCGTTCCCGGCCCGTATCGGTGCATTAAATGCAACCCCGACATGGTTTTCGGCACAGTAATGAAACTGACCAAAACGAACCAAAACATCACTATAGGGTCCAAACAAGTGGACTGGGTGCGTTTGTTTCATTTCTGGACTGAATCGGTGCATCGTTTTGTTCCCGGCCCGTATCGGTGCATTAAATGCAACCCCGACATGGTTTTCGGCACAGTAATGAAACTGACCAAAACGAACCAAAACATCACTATAGGGTCCAAACAAGTGGACTGGGTGCGTTTGTTTCATTTCTGGACTGAATCGGTGCATCGTTTTGTTCCCGGCCCGTATCGGTGCATTAAATGCAACCCCGACATGGTTTTCGGCACAGTAATGAAACTGACCAAAACGAACCAAAACATCACTATAGGGTCCAAACAAGTGGACTGGGTGCGTTTGTTTCATTTCTGGACTGAATCGGTGCATCGTTTCGTTCCCGGCCCGTATCGGTGCATTAAATGCAACCCCGACATGGTTTTCGGCACAGTAATGAAACTGACCAAAACGAACCAAAACATCACTATAGGGTCCAAACAAGTGGACTGGGTGCGTTTGTTTCATTTCTGGACTGAATCGGTGCATCGTTTCGTTCCTGGCCCGTATCGGTGCATTAAATGCAACCCCGACATGGTTTTCGGCACAGTAATGAAACTGACCAAAACGAACCAAAACATCACTATAGGGTCCAAACAAGTGGACTGGGTGCGTTCATTTCATTTATGGACTGAATCGGTGCATCGTTTCATTCCGCCCAAAATAGGTGGATTAAATGGAACACCGGCATGGTTTTCGGCATAATAACGAAACTGAGCAAAATGAACCAAAACATCACTATTTGGTCCAAAAGAGTGGATTTGGTGCGTTCGTTTCTTTTTTGACACGAATCGGTGCATAATTTCGTTTCGAGTCTGAATAGGTGCATTAAATGCAACCCCCGCATGGTTTTCGGCACTGGAACAAAACTGACCAAAAGAAACCAAAACATCATTACTAGAACCAAAAAAGTGTATTTGGTGCGTTCGTTTCGTTTTTGGCCCGAACCGGTGCCTCACAAAAGAGTGGATTTGGTGCGTTCGTTTCTTTTTTGACACGAATCGGTGCATAATTTCGTTTCGAGTCTGAATAGGTGCATTAAATGCAACCCCCGCATGGTTTTCGGCACAGGAACAAAACTGACCAAAACGAACCAAAACATCACTATAGGGTCCAAACAAGTGGACTGGGTGCGTTTGTTTCATTTCTGGACTGAATCGGTGCATCGTTTCGTTCGGTGCATCGTTTCATTCCGCCCCAAATAGGTGGATTAAATGGAACACCGGCATGGTTTTCGGCATAGTAACGAAACTGAGCAAAACGAACCAAAACATCACTATTTGGTCCAAACAACTAGATTGGGTGTGTTCGTTTCTTTTCTGACCCGAATCGGTGCATTATTTCGTTTCCGGCCCGAGTCGGTGCATTAAATGCAACCAAAGCAAGCCTTTCGGCACAGTAATCAAACTGACCAAAACGAACGAAAACATCACTATAGGGTCCAAACAAGTGGACTGGGTGTGTTTGTTTCATTTCTGGACTGAATCGGTGCATCGTTTCGTTCCCGGCCCGTATCGGTTTATTAAATGCAACCCCGATATGGTTTTCGGCACAGTAATAAAACTGACCAAAATGAAGCAAAACATCACTATTGTGTCCAAAAGAGTGGATTTGGTGCGTTCGTTTCTTTTTTGACACGAATCGGTGCATAATTTCGTTTCGAGTCTGAATAGGTGCATTAAATGCAACTCCGTCATGGTTTTCGGCATAGGAACAAAACTGACCAAAACGAACCGAAACATCACTATTGGGTCCAAACAAATGGACTGGGTGCGCTCGTTTCATTTCTGGCGCGAATCGGTGCATCGTTTCATTCCGCCCCAAATAGGTGGATTAAATGGAACACCGGCATGGTTTTCGGCATAGTAACGAAACTGAGCAAAACGAACCAAAACATCACTATTTGGTCCAAACAACTAGATTGGGTGTGTTCGTTTCTTTTCTGACCCGAATCGGTGCATCATTTCGTTTCCGGCCCGATTCGGTGCATTAAATGCAACCCAAGCATGCCTTTCGGCACAGTAATGAAACTGACCAAAACGAACCAAAACATCACTATAGGGTCCAAACAAGTGGACTGGGTGCGTTCGTTTCATTTATGGACTGAATCGGTGCATCGTTTCGTTCCCGGCCCGTATCGGTGCATTAAATGCAACCCCGACATGGTTTTCGGCACAGTAATGAAACTGACCAAAACGAACCAAAACATCACTATAGGGTCCAAACAAGTGGACTGGGTGTGTTCGTTTCATTTATGGACTGAATCGGTGCATCGTTTCATTCCTGGCCCGTATCGGTGCATTAAATGCAACCCCGACATGGTTTTCGGCACAGTAATGAAACTGACCAAAACGAACCAAAACATCACTATAGGGTCCAAACAAGTGGACTGGGTGTGTTCGTTTCATTTATGGACTGAATCGGTGCATCGTTTCATTCCTGGCCCGTATCGGTGCATTAAATGCAACCCCGACATGGTTTTCGGCACAGTAATGAAACTGACCAAAACGAAACAAAACTTCACTATAGGGTCCAAACAAGTGAACTGGGTGCGTTCGTTTATTTCTGGACTGAATCGGTGCATCGTTTCGTTCCCTTGCCCGTATCGGTGCATTAAATGCAACCCCGACATGGTTTTCGGCACAGTAATGAAACTGACCAAAACGAACCAAAACATCACTATAGGGTCCAAACAAGTGGACTGGGTGCGTTTGTTTCATTTCTGGACTGAATCGGTGCATCGTTTCGTTCCCTTGCCCGTATCGGTGCATTAAATGCAACCCCGACATGGTTTTCGGCACAGTAATGAAACTGACCAAAACGAACCAAAACATCACTATAGGGTCCAAACAAGTGGACTGGGTGCGTTCGTTTCATTTCTGGACTGAATCGGTGCATCGTTTCGTTCCTCGGCCCGTATCGGTGCATTAAATGCAACCCCGACATGGTTTTCGACACAGTAACGAAACTGACCAAAACGAACAAAAACATCACTATTGGGTCCAAACAAGTGTATTTGGTGCGTTCGTTTTTTTTTGACACGAACCAGTGGATCATTTTATTTAGAGTCTGAACAGGTGCATTAAATGCAACCCCGGCATGGTTTTCGGCACAGGAACAAAACTGACCAAAACGAACCGAAACATCACTATTAGGACCAAAGGTAGTGGATTTGGTGTGTTCATTTTGTTTCTAGCGCGAATTGGTGCATCATTTCGTTTCGGGTCAGAATAGGTGCATTAAATGCAACCCCGGCATGGTTTCTGGCACAGTAACAAAAACTAACCAAAACGAACCAAAACATCACTATTGGGTCCAAAAAAGTGTATTCTGTGCGTTCGTTTTGTTTTTGGCCCGTACCGGTGCATGATTTCGTTTTGAGTCTGAATAGGTGCATTAAATGCAACTCCATCATGGTTTTCGACATAGGAACAAAACTGACCAAAATGAACCAAAACATCACTATTGGGTCCAAACAAATGGACTGGGTGCGCTTGTTTCATTTCTGGCGCGAATCGGTGCATCGTTTCATTCCGCCCAAAATAGGTGGACTAAATGGAACACCGGCATGGTTTTCGGCATAGTAACGAAACTGAGCAAAACGAACCAAAACATCACTATTTGGTCCAAACAACTAGATTGGGTGTGTTCGTTTCTTTTCTGACCCGAATCGGTGCATTATTTCGTTTCCGGCCCGAGTCGGTGCATTAAATGCAACCCCCGCATGCATAATAACGAAACTGAGCAAAATGAACCAAAACATCCCTATTGGGTCCAAACAAATGGACTGGGTGCGCTTGTTTCATTTCTGGGGCGAATCGGTGCATCGTTTCATCCCGCCCCAAATAGGTGGACTAAATGGAACACCGGCATGGCTTTCGGCATAGTAACGAAACTGAGCAAAACGAACCAAAACATCACTATTTGGTCCAAACAACTAGATTGGGTGTGTTCGTTTCTTTTCTGACCCGAATCGGTGCATTATTTCGTTTCCGGCCCGAGTCGGTGCATTAAATGCAACCCCCGCATGCATAATAACGAAACTGAGCAAAATGAACCAAAACATCCCTATTGGGTCCAAACAAATGGACTGGGTGCGCTTGTTTCATTTCTGGGGCGAATCGGTGCATCGTTTCATCCCGCCCCAAATAGGTGGACTAAATGGAACACCGGCATGGCTTTCGGCATAGTAACGAAACTGAGCAAAACGAACCAAAACATCACTATTTGGTCCAAACAACTAGATTGGGTGTGTTCGTTTCTTTTCTGACCCGAATCGGTGCATTATTTCGTTTCCGGCCCGAGTCGGTGCATTAAATGCAACCCCCGCATGCATAATAACGAAACTGAGCAAAATGAACCAAAACATCCCTATTGGGTCCAAACAAATGGACTGGGTGCGCTTGTTTCATTTCTGGGGCGAATCGGTGCATCGTTTCATCCCGCCCCAAATAGGTGGACTAAATGGAACACCGGCATGGCTTTCGGCATAGTAACGAAACTGAGCAAAACGAACCAAAACATCACTATTTGGTCCAAACAACTAGATTGGGTGTGTTCGTTTCTTTTCTGACCCGAATCGGTGCATTATTTCGTTTCCGGCCCGAGTCGGTGCATTAAATGCAACCCCCGCATGCATAATAACGAAACTGAGCAAAATGAACCAAAACATCCCTATTGGGTCCAAACAAATGGACTGGGTGCGCTTGTTTCATTTCTGGGGCGAATCGGTGCATCGTTTCATCCCGCCCCAAATAGGTGGACTAAATGGAACACCGGCATGGCTTTCGGCATAGTAACGAAACTGAGCAAAACGAACCAAAACATCACTATTTGGTCCAAACAACTAGATTGGGTGTGTTCGTTTCTTTTCTGACCCGAATCGGTGCATTATTTCGTTTCCGGCCCGAGTCGGTGCATTAAATGCAACCCCCGCATGCATAATAACGAAACTGAGCAAAATGAACCAAAACATCCCTATTGGGTCCAAACAAATGGACTGGGTGCGCTTGTTTCATTTCTGGGGCGAATCGGTGCATCGTTTCATCCCGCCCCAAATAGGTGGACTAAATGGAACACCGGCATGGCTTTCGGCATAGTAACGAAACTGAGCAAAACGAACCAAAACATCACTATTTGGTCCAAACAACTAGATTGGGTGTGTTCGTTTCTTTTCTGACCCGAATCGGTGCATTATTTCGTTTCCGGCCCGAGTCGGTGCATTAAATGCAACCCCCGCATGCATAATAACGAAACTGAGCAAAATGAACCAAAACATCCCTATTGGGTCCAAACAAATGGACTGGGTGCGCTTGTTTCATTTCTGGGGCGAATCGGTGCATCGTTTCATCCCGCCCCAAATAGGTGGACTAAATGGAACACCGGCATGGCTTTCGGCATAGTAACGAAACTGAGCAAAACGAACCAAAACATCACTATTTGGTCCAAACAACTAGATTGGGTGTGTTCGTTTCTTTTCTGACCCGAATCGGTGCATTATTTCGTTTCCGGCCCGAGTCGGTGCATTAAATGCAACCCCCGCATGCATAATAACGAAACTGAGCAAAATGAACCAAAACATCCCTATTGGGTCCAAACAAATGGACTGGGTGCGCTTGTTTCATTTCTGGGGCGAATCGGTGCATCGTTTCATCCCGCCCCAAATAGGTGGACTAAATGGAACACCGGCATGGCTTTCGGCATAGTAACGAAACTGAGCAAAACGAACCAAAACATCACTATTTGGTCCAAACAACTAGATTGGGTGTGTTCGTTTCTTTTCTGACCCGAATCGGTGCATTATTTCGTTTCCGGCCCGAGTCGGTGCATTAAATGCAACCCAAGCATGCCTTTCGTCACAGTAATCAAACTGACCAAAACGAACCAAAACATCACTATAGGGTCCAAACAAGTGGACTGGGTGCGTTCATTTCATTTATGGACTGAATCGGTGCATCGTTTCATTCTCGGCGCGTATCGGTGCATTAAATGCAACCCCGACATGGTTTTCGACACAATAACGAAACTGACCAAAACGAACCAAAACATCACTATTGGGTCCAAACAAGTGTATTTGGTGCGTTCGTTTTTTTTTTGACACGAACCGGTGGATCATTTTATTTAGAGTCTGAATAGGTGCATTAAATGCAACCCCGGCATGGTTTTCGGCACAGGAACAAAACTCACCAAAACGAACCAAAACATCACTATTGGGTCCAAAAAAGTGTATTTGGTGCGTTCGTTTCATTTTTGGCCCGAATCGGTGCATGATTTCGTTTCGAGTCCGAATAGGTGCATTAAATGCAACTCCATCATGGTTTTCGGCATAGGAACAAAACTTACCAAAACGAACCAAACATCTCACTATCGGGACCAAAAAAGTGGATTTGGTGCATTCGTTTCGTTTTTGGTCCGAATTGGTGCATCATTTCGTTTCGAGTCTGAATAGGTGCATTAAATGCAACCCATCATGGTTTTTGGCACAGTAACGAAACTGACCAAAACGAACCAAAACATCACTATCGGGACCAAAAAAGTGGATTTGGTGCATTCGTTTCGTTTTTGGTCCGAATTGGTGCATCATTTCGTTTCCGGCCCGATTCGGTGCATTAAATGCAACCCAAGCATGCTTTTTGGCACAGGAACAAAACTGACCAAAACGAACCAAAACATCACTATAGGGCCCAAACAAGTGGACTGGGTGCGTTCGTTTCATTTCTGGACTGAATCGGTGCATCATTTCGTTCCCGGCCCCAAATAGGTGCATTAAATGCAACACCGACATGGTTTTCAGCACAGTAACGAAACTGACCAAAACGAACCAAAACATCACTATCGGGACCAAAAAAGTGGATTTGGTGCGTTCGTTTCGTTTTTGGTCCGAATTGGTGCATCATTTCGTTTCGAGTCTGAATAGGTGCATTAAAAGCAAACCCATCATGGTTTTTGGCACAGTAACGAAACTGACCAAAACGAACCAAAACATCACTATCGGGACCAAAAAAGTGGATTTGGTGCATTCGTTTCGTTTTTGGTCCGAATTGGTGCATCATTTCGTTTCGAGTCTGAATAGGTGCATTAAAAGCAAACCCATCATGGTTTTTGGCACAGTAACGAAACTGACCAAAACGAACCAAAACATCACTATTGGGTCCAAACAAATGGACTGGGTGCGCTCGTTTCATTTCTGGCGCGAATCGATGCATCGTTTCATTCCGCCCCAAATAGGTGGATTAAATGGAACACCGGCATGGTTTTCGGCATAGTAACGAAATTAAACAAAACGAACCAAAACATCACTATTTGGTCCAAACAACTAGATTGGGTGTGTTCGTTTCTTTTCTGACCCGAATTGGTGCATCATTTCGTTTCCAGCCCGATTCGGTGCATTAAATGCAACCCAAGCATGCCATTCGGCACAGTAATGAAACTGACCAAAACGAACCAAAACATCAGTATAGGGTGCAAAAAAGTGGATTTGGTGCGTTCGTTTCGTTTTTGGTCCGAATTGGTGCATCATTTCGTTTCGAGTCTGAATAGGTGCATTAAAAGCAAACCCATCATGGTTTTTGGCACAGTAACGAAACTGACCAAAACGAACCAAAACATCACTATCGGGACCAAAAAAGTGGATTTGGTGCGTTCGTCTTGTTTTTTGCCCGAATTGGTGCATCATTTCGTTTCGAGTCTGAATAGGTGCATTAAATGCAACCCATCATGGTTTTTGGCACAGTAACGAAACTGACCAAAACGAACCAAAACATCACTATTGGGCCGAAAAAAGTGGATTTGGTGCGTTCGTCTTGTTTTTTGCCCGAATTGGTGCATCATTTCGTTTCGAGTCTGAATAGGTGCATTAAATGCAACCCATCATGGTTTTTGGCACAGTAACGAAACTGACCAAAACGAACCAAAACATCACTATCGGGACCAAAAAAGTGGATTTGGTGCGTTCGTCTTGTTTTTTGCCCGAATTGGTGCATCATTTCGTTTCGAGTCTGAATAGGTGCTTTAAATGCAACCCCATCATGGTTTTTGGCACTTGAACGAAACTGACAAAAACGAAATTATGCAACCCCGGCATGGTTTTGGCACGGTAACGAAATTGACCAAAACGAACCAAAACATCACTATTGGCTCCAAACAAGTGTATTTGGTGCGTTCGTTTCGTTTTTGGCCCGAACCGGTGCATCATTTCGTTTCGAGTCCGAATCGGTGCATTAAATGCAACCCTGGCATGGTTTTCGGCACAGGAACAAAACTGACCAAAACGAACCAAAACATCACTCGAAATGAAAAGAAGTGGATTTGTTGCGTTCGTTTCGTTTCTAGCCCGAATTGGTGCATCATTTTTTTTGGGTCCGAATAGGTGCATTAAGTGCAACCCGGCATTATTTTTTGCACAGTAACGAAATTGACCAATACGAACCAAAACATTACTATTCGGTCCCACTATTTGGTCCAAAAAACTAGATTAGGTGTGTTCGTTTCTTTTCTGACCCGAATCGGTGCATCATTTTGTTTCCGGCCCGAGTCGGTGCATTAAATGCAACCCAAGCATGCTTTTTGGCACAGTAATGAAAGTGACGAAAACGAACCAAAACATCACTATAGGGTCCAAACAGGTGGACTGGGTGCGTTCGTTTCATTTATGGATTGAATCGGTGCATCGTTTCATTCTCGGCCTGTATCGGTGCATTCAATGCAACCCCGACATGGTTTTCGACACAGTAACGAAACTGACCAAAACGAACGAAAACATCACTATTCTGTCCAAAAGAGTGGATTTGGTGAATTCGTTTTTTTTACACGAATCGGTGCATAATTTCGTTTCGAGTCTGAATAGGTGCATTAAATGCAACCCCGGCATGGTTTTCGACACAGGAACAAAACTGACCAAAACGAACCGAAACATCACTATTAGGACCAAAAAAGTGGATTTGGTGTGTTCATTTTGTTTCTAGCGTGAATTGGTGCATCATTTCGTTTCGAGTCTGAATAGGTGCATTAAATGCAACTCCGTCATGGTTTTCGGATTAGGAACAAAACTGACCGAATCGAACCAAAACATCACTATTGGGTCCAAAAGAGTGGATTTGGTGCGTTCGTTTCTTTTTTGACATGAATCGGTGCATAATTTCGTTTAGAGTCTGAATAGGTGCATTAAATGCAACCCCCGCATGGTTTTTGGCACAGGAACAAAACTGACCAAAACAAACCAAAACATCATTATTAGGACCAAAAAATTGGATTTGGTGCGTTCATTTTATTTCTGTCCCGAATTGGTGCATCATTTTCTTTCGGGTCTAAATAGGTGCATTAAATGCAACCCCGACATGGTGTTTGGCACGGTAACGAAACTGACCAAAACAAACCAAAACATCACTATTGGGTCCAAACAAGTGTATTTGGTGCGTTCGTTTCGTTTTTGTCCCGAACCGGTGGATCATTTCGTTTCGAGTCCGAATAGGTGCATTAAATGCAACCCCGGCATGGTTTTTGGCACAGGAACAAAACTCACCAAAACGAACCAAAACATCACTATTGGGTCCAAAAAAGTGTATTTGGTGCGTTCGTTTCATTTTTGGCCCGAACCGGTGCATGATTTCGTTTCGAGTCCGGATAGGTGCATTAAATGCAACTCCATCATGGTTTTCGGCATAGGAACAAAACTTACCAAAACGAACCAAACATCACTATTGGGTCCAGACAAGTGGACTAGGTGCGCTCGTTTTATTTCCGACGCGAATCGGTGCATCATTTCGTTTCCGGCCCAAATAGGTGGATTAAATGCAACACCGGCATGGTTTTCGGCATAGTAACGAAACTGAGCAAAACGAACCAAAACATCACTATTGGGTCCAAAAAACTAGACTGGGTGTGTTCGTTTCTTTTCTAACCCGAATCGGTGCATCATTTCGTTTCCAGCCCGAGCCGGTGCATTAAATGCAACCCAAGCATGCGTTTTGGCACAGGAACAAAACTGACCAAAACGAACCAAAAAATCACTATAGGGTCAAAACAAGTGGACTGGGTGCGTTTGTTTCATTTCTGGACTGAATCGGTGCATCATTTCGTTCCCGGCCCCAAATAGGTGCATTAAATGCAACACCGACATGGTTTTCGGCACAGTAACGAAACTGACCAAAACGAACCAAAACATCACTATTGTGTCCAAAAGAGTGGATTTGGTGCGTTCGTTTCTTTTTTGACACGAATCGGTGCATAATTTCGTTTTGAGTCTGAATAGGTGCATTAAATGCAGCCCCGGCATGGTTTTCGGCACAGGAACAAAACTGACCAAAACGAACCAAAACATCACTATTGGGTCCAAACAAATGAACTGGGTGCGCTCGTTTCTTTTCTAGCGCGAATCGATGCATCGTTTCATTCCGCCCCAAATAGGTGGATTAAATGGAACACTGGCATGGTTTTCGGCATAGTAACGAAACTGAGCAAAACGAACCAAAACATCACTATTTGGTCCTAACAAGTGTATTTGGTGCGTTCGTTTCGTTTTTTTCCCGAACCGGTGGATCATTTCGTTTCGAGTCCGAATAGGTGCATTAAATGCAACCCCGGCATGGTTTTCGGCACAGGAACAAAACTGACCAATACGAACTAAAACATCACTATTGGGTCCAAACAAATGGACTGGGTGCGCTCGTTTCATTTCTAGCGCGAATCGATGCATCGTTTTATTCCGCCCCAAATAGGTGGATTATATGGAACACCGGCATGGTTTTCGGCATAGTAACGAAACTGAGCAAAACGAACCAAAACATCACTATTTGGTCCAAACAACTAGATTGGGTGTGTTCGTTTCTTTTCTGACCCGAATTGGTTCATCATTTCGTTTCCAGCCCGATTCGGTGCATTAAATGCAACCCAAGCATGCCATTCGGCACAGTAATGAAATTGACCAAAACGAACCAAAACATCACTATTGTGTCCAAAAGAGTGGATTTGGTGCGTTCGTTTCTTTTTTGACACGTATCGGTGTATAATTTCGTTTCGAGTCTGAATAGGTGCATTAAATGCAACCCCCGCATTGTTTTCGGCACAGGAATAAAACTGACCAAAACAAACCAAAACATCGGTATTAGGACCAAAAAAGTGGATTTGGTGCATTCATTTCGTTTCTGGCCCGAATTGGTGCATCATTTCGTTTCCGGCCCGATTCGGTGCATTAAATGCAACCCAAGCATGCCTTTCGGCACAGTAATGAAACTGACCAAAACGAACCAAAACATCACTATAGGGTCCAAACAAGTGGACTGGGTGCGTTTGTTTCATTTCTGGACTGAATCGGTGCATCGTTTCGTTCCCTTGCCCGTATCGGTGCATTAAATGCAACCCCGACATGGTTTTCGGCACAGTAATGAAACTGACCAAAACAAACCAAAACTTCACTATTGTGTCCAAAAGAGTGGATTTGGTGCGTTCGTTTCTTTTTTGACACGAATCGGTGCATAATTTCGTTTCGAGTCCGTATCGGTGCATTAAATGCAACTCCATCATGGTTTTCGGCACAGGAACAAAACTGACCAAAACGAACCAAACATTACTATTGGGTCCAAACAAGTGGACTAGGTGCGCTCGTTTTATTTCCGGCGCGAATCGGTGCATCATTTCGTTTCTGGCCCAAATAGGTGGATTAAATGCAACACCGGCATGGTTTCCGGCATAGTAACGAAACTGAGCAAAACGAACCAAAACATCACTATTGGGTCCAAAAAACTAGACTGGGTGTGTTCGTTTCTTTTCTGACCCGAATTGGTGCACGGTAACGAAACTGACCAAAACGAACCAAAACATCACTATTGTGTTCAAAAGAACATCATTATTAGAACCAAAAAAGTGGATTTGGTGTGTTCATTTTGTTTCTAGCGCGAATTGGTGCATCATTTCATGTCGAGTCTGATAGGTGCATTAAATGCAACCACCGCATGGTTTTCGGCACAGGAAGAAAACTGACCAAAACAAAAGAAAACATCAGTATTAGGACCAAAAAAGTGGATTTGGTGTGTTCATTTTGTTTCTAGCGCGAATTGGTGCATCATTTCATGTCGAGTCTGATAGGTGCATTAAATGCAACCACCGCATGGTTTTCGGCACAGGAAGAAAACTGACCAAAACAAAAGAAAACATCAGTATTAGGACCAAAAAAGTGGATTTGGTGTGTTCATTTTGTTTCTAGCGCGAATTGGTGCATCATTTCATGTCGAGTCTGATAGGTGCATTAAATGCAACCACCGCATGGTTTTCGGCACAGGAAGAAAACTGACCAAAACAAAAGAAAACATCAGTATTAGGACCAAAAAAGTGGATTTGGTGTGTTCATTTTGTTTCTAGCGCGAATTGGTGCATCATTTCATGTCGAGTCTGATAGGTGCATTAAATGCAACCACCGCATGGTTTTCGGCACAGGAAGAAAACTGACCAAAACAAAAGAAAACATCAGTATTAGGACCAAAAAAGTGGATTTGGTGTGTTCATTTTGTTTCTAGCGCGAATTGGTGCATCATTTCATGTCGAGTCTGATAGGTGCATTAAATGCAACCACCGCATGGTTTTCGGCACAGGAAGAAAACTGACCAAAACAAAAGAAAACATCAGTATTAGGACCAAAAAAGTGGATTTGGTGTGTTCATTTTGTTTCTAGCGCGAATTGGTGCATCATTTCATGTCGAGTCTGATAGGTGCATTAAATGCAACCACCGCATGGTTTTCGGCACAGGAAGAAAACTGACCAAAACAAAAGAAAACATCAGTATTAGGACCAAAAAAGTGGATTTGGTGTGTTCATTTTGTTTCTAGCGCGAATTGGTGCATCATTTCATGTCGAGTCTGATAGGTGCATTAAATGCAACCACCGCATGGTTTTCGGCACAGGAAGAAAACTGACCAAAACAAAAGAAAACATCAGTATTAGGACCAAAAAAGTGGATTTGGTGTGTTCATTTTGTTTCTAGCGCGAATTGGTGCATCATTTCATGTCGAGTCTGATAGGTGCATTAAATGCAACCACCGCATGGTTTTCGGCACAGGAAGAAAACTGACCAAAACAAAAGAAAACATCAGTATTAGGACCAAAAAAGTGGATTTGGTGTGTTCATTTTGTTTCTAGCGCGAATTGGTGCATCATTTCATGTCGAGTCTGATAGGTGCATTAAATGCAACCACCGCATGGTTTTCGGCACAGGAAGAAAACTGACCAAAACAAAAGAAAACATCAGTATTAGGACCAAAAAAGTGGATTTGGTGTGTTCATTTTGTTTCTAGCGCGAATTGGTGCATCATTTCATGTCGAGTCTGATAGGTGCATTAAATGCAACCACCGCATGGTTTTCGGCACAGGAAGAAAACTGACCAAAACAAAAGAAAACATCAGTATTAGGACCAAAAAAGTGGATTTGGTGTGTTCATTTTGTTTCTAGCGCGAATTGGTGCATCATTTCATGTCGAGTCTGATAGGTGCATTAAATGCAACCACCGCATGGTTTTCGGCACAGGAACAAAACTGAACAAAACGAACCAAACATTACTATTGGGTCCAAACAAGTGGACTAGGTGCGCTCGTTTTATTTCCGGCGCGAATCGGTGCATCATTTCGTTTCCAGCACTATTCGTGTGTTCGTTTCTTTTCTGACCCGAATCGGTGCATCATTTTGTTTCCGGCCCGAGTCGGTGCATTAAATGCAACCCAAGCATGCTTTTTGGCACAGGAACAAAACTGACCAAAACGAACCACAACATCACTATAGGGTCGAAACAAGTGGACTGGGTGCGTTTGTTTCATTTCTGGACTGAATCGGTGCATCGTTTCGTTCCCGGCCCGTATCAGTGCATTAAATGCAACCCCGACATGGTTTTCGGCACAGTAATGAAACTGACCAAAATGAAGCAAAACATCACTATTGTGTCCAAAAGAGTGGATTTGGTGCGTTCGTTTCTTTTTTGACACGAATCGGTGCATAATTTCGTTTCGAGTCTGAATAGGTGCATTAAATGCAACTCCATCATGGTTTTCGGCAGAGGAACAAAACTGACCAAAACGAACCAAAACATCACTATAGGGTCCAAACAAGTGGACTGGGTGCGTTTGTTTCATTTCTGGACTGAATCGGTGCATCGTTTCGTTCCCGGCCCATATCGGTGCATCGTTTCGTTCCCGGCCCGTATCGGTGCATTAAATGCAACCCCGACATGGTTTTCGGCACAGTAATGAAACTGACCAAAACGAACCAAAACATCACTATTGGGTCCAAACAAATGGACTGGGTGCGCTCGTTTCATTTCTGGCGCGAATCGATGCATCGTTTCATTCCGCCCCAAATAGGTGGATTAAATGGAACACCGGCATGGTTTTCGGCATATTATCGAAACTGAGCAAAACGAACCAAAACATCACTATTTGGTCCAAACAACTAGATTGGGTGTGTTCGTTTCTTTTCTGACCCGAATTGGTGCATCATTTCGTTTCCAGCCCTATTGTTGGTCCAAACAACTAGATTGGGTGTGTTCGTTTCTTTTCTGACCCGAATTGGTGCATCATTTCGTTTCGAGTCTGAATAGGTGCATTAAATGCAACCCCCGCATGGTTTTCGGCACAGGAACAAAACTGACCAAAACGAACCGAAACATCACTATTGGGTCCAAACAAATGGACTGGGTGCGCTCGTTTCATTTCTGGCGCGAATCGGTGCATCGTTTCATTCCGCCCCAAATAGGTGGATTAAATGGAACACCGGCATGGTTTTCGGCATAGTAACGAAACTGAGCAAAACGAACCAAAACATCACTATTGTGTCCAAAAGAGTGGATTTGGTGCGTTCGTTTCTTTTTTGACACGAATCGGTGCATAATTTCGTTTCGAGTCTGAATAGGTGCATTAAATGCAACCCTCGCATGGTTTTCGGCACAGGAACAAAACTGACCAAAACGAACCAAAACATCACTATAGGGTCCAAACAAGTGGACTGGGTGCGTTTGTTTCATTTCTGGACTGAATCGGTGCATCGTTTCGTTCCTGGCCCGTATCGGTGCATTAAATGCAACCCCGACATGGTTTTCGGCACAGTAATGAAACTGACCAAAACGAAGCAAAACATCACTATTGTGTCCAAAAGAGTGGATTTGGTGCGTTCGTTTCTTTTTTGACACGAATCGGTGCATAATTTCGTTTCGAGTCTGAATAGGTGCATTAAATGCAACTCCATCATGGTTTTCGGCACAGGAACAAAACTGACCAAATCGAACCAAAACATCACTATAGGTGCATTAAATGCAACCCTTGCATGGTTTTTTGCACAGTAACGAAACTGACCAAAACGAACCAAAACATCACTATTGTGTCCAAAAGAGTGGATTTGGTGCGTTCGTTTCTTTTTTGACACGAATCGGTGCATAATTTCGTTTCGAGTCTGAATAGGTGCATTAAATGCAACCCCCGCATGGTTTTCGGCACAGGAACAAAACTGACCAAAACGAACCAAAACATCACTATTGGGTCCAAAAAAGTGTATTCTGTGCGTTCGTTTCGTTTTTGGCCCGAACTGGTGCATAATTTCGTTTCGAGTCTGAATAGGTGCATTAAATGCAACTCCATCATGGTTTTCGGCATAGGAACAAAATTGACCAAAACGAACCAAAACATCACTATTGGGTCCAAATGAGTGGATTTGGTGCATTCATTTCTTTTTTGACACGAATCAGTGCATAATTTCGTAGTGCATCGTTTCATTCCGCCCCAAATAGGTGGATTAAATGGAACACCGGCATGGTTTTCGGCATAGTAACGAAACTGAGCAAAACGAACCAAAACATCACTATTTGGTCCAAACAACTAGATTGGGTGTGTTCGTTTCTTTTCTGACCCGAATCGGTGCATCATTTCGTTTCCGGCCCGATTCGGTGCATTAAATGCAACCCAAGCATGCCTTTCGGCACAGTAATGAAACTGACCAAAACGAACCAAAACATCACTATAGGGTCCAAACAAGTGGACTGGGTGCGTTTGTTTCATTTCTGGACTGAATCGGTGCATCGTTTCGTTCTCGGCCCGTATCGGTGCATTAAATGCAACCCCGACATGGTTTTCGGCACAGTAATGAAACTGACCAAAACGAACCAAAACATCACTATAGGGTCCAAACAAGTGGACTGGGTGCGTTCGTTTCATTTCTGGACTGAATCGGTGCATCGTTTCGTTCCTGGCCCGTATCGGTGCATTAAATGCAACCCAAGCATGCCTTTCGGCACAGTAATGAAACTGACCAAAACGAACCAAAACATCACTATAGGGTCCAAACATGTGGACTGGGTGCGTTCGTTTCATTTCTGGACTGAATCGGTCCATCATTTCGTTCCCGGCCCGTATTGATGCATTAAATGCAACCCCGACATAGTTTTCGGCATAGTAATGAAACTGGCCAAAACGAACCAAAACATTACTATTGTGTCCAAAAGAGTGGATTTGGTGCGTTCGTTTCTTTTTTGACACGAATCGGTGCATAATTTCGTTTCGAGTCTGAATAGGTGCATTAAATGCAACCCCCGCATAGTTTTCGGCACAGGAACAAAACTGATCAAAACAAACCAAAACATCATTATTAGAACCAAAAAAGTGGATTTGGTGCATTTTTTTCGTTTCTGGCCCGAATTGGTGCATCATTTCGTTTCCGGCCCGATTCGGTGCATTAAATGCAACCCAAGCATGCCTTTCGGCACAGTAATGAAACTGACCAAAACGAACCAAAACATCACTATAGGGTCCAAACAAGTGGACTGGGTGCGTTCGTTTATTTCTGGACTGAATCGGTGCATCGTTTCGTTCCTGGCCCGTATCGGTGCATTAAATGCAACCCCGACATGGTTTTCGGCACAGTAATGAAACTGACCAAAACGAACCAAAACATCACTATTGGGTCCAAACAAGTGTATTTGGTGCGTTCGTTTCGTTTTTGGCCCGAACCGGTGCATCATTTCGTTTCGAGTCCGAATAGGTGCATTAAATGCAACCCTGGCATGGTTCTCGGCACAGGAACAAAACAGACCAAAACGAACCAAAACATCACTATAGGGTCCAAACAAGTGGACTGGGTGCGTTCGTTTCATTTATGGACTGAATCGGTGCATCGTTTCATTCTCGGCCCGTATCGGTGCATTAAATGCAACCCCGACATCGTTTTCGACACAGTAACAAAACTGACCAAAACGAACCAAAACATCAGTATTCTGTCCAAAAGAGTGGATTTGGTGCATTCGTTTTTTTTACACGAATCGGTGCATAATTTCGTTTCGAGTCTGAATAGGTGCATTAAATGCAATCCCGGCATGGTTTTCGGCACAGGAACAAAACTGACCAAAACGAACCGAAACATCACTATTAGGGCCAAAAAAGTGGATTTGGTGTGTTCATTTTGTTTCTAGCGCGAATTGGTGCATCATTTCATGTCGAGTCTGAATAGGTGCATTAAATGCAACCCCGGCTTGGTTTCTGGCACAGTAACAAAAACTAACCAAAACGAACCAAAACATCACTATTGGGTCCAAAAAAGTGTATTATGTGCGTTCGTTTCATTTTTGGCCCGTACCGGTGCATGATTTCGTTTCGAGTCCGAATAGGTGCATTAAATGCATCTCCGTCATGGTTTTCGGCATAGGAACAAAACTGACCAAAACGAACCAAAACATCACTATTGGGTCCAAAAGAGTGGATTTGGTGCGTTCGTTTCTTTTTTGACACGAATCGGTGCATAATTTCGTTTAGAGTCTGAATAGGTGCATTAAATGCAACCCCCGCATGGTTTTCGGCACAGGAACAAAACTGACCAAAAGAAACCAAAACATCATTATTAGGACCAAAAAAGTGGATTTGGTGCGTTCATTTTATTTCTGTCCCGAATTGGTGCATCATTTTGTTTCGGGTCTAAATAGGTGCATTAAATGCAACCCCGACATGGTTTTTGGCACGGTAACGAAACTGACCAAAACGAACCAAAACATCACTATTGGGTCCAAACAAGTGTATTTAGTGCGTTCGTTTCGTTTTTGGCCCGAACCGGTGGATCATTTCATTTCGAGTCCGAATAGGTGCATTAAATGCAACCCGGGCATGGTTTTCGGCACAGGAACAAAACTGACCAAAACGAACCAAAACATCACTATTGGGACCAAAAGAAGTGGATTTGGTGCGTTAGTTTCGTTTCTAGCCCGAATTGGTGCATCATTTTTTTCTGGTCCGAATAGGTGCATTAAATGCAACCCCGGCATGGTTTTTGGCACAGTAATAAAACTCACCAAAATGAACCAAAACATCACTATTGGGTCCAAAAAAGTGTATTTGGTGCGTTCGTTTCATTTTTGGCCCGAACCGGTGCATGATTTCATTTCGAGTCCGAATAGGTGCATTAAATGCAACTCCATCATGGTTTTCGGCATAGGAACAAAACTTACCAAAATGAACCAAACATCACTATTGGGTCCAAACAAGTGGACTAGGTGCGCTCGTTTTATTTCCGGCGTGAATCGGTGCATCATTTCGTTTCCGGCCCAAATAGGTGGATTAAATGCAACACCGGCACGGTTTTCGGCATAGTAACGAAACTGAGCAAAACGAACCAAAACATCACTATTGGGTCCAAAAAAGTGTATTCTGTGCGTTCGCTGTCTCTTATACACATCTAGATGTGTATAAGAGACAGGTCCACTTGTTTGGACCCTATAGTGATGTTTTGGTTCGTTTTGCTCAGTTTCGTTACTATGCCGAAAACCCTATCTCTTATACACATCTAGATGTGTATAAGAGACAGCGCCAGAAATGAAACGAGCGCACCCAGTCCACTTGTTTGGACCCAATAGTGATGTTTTGGTTCGTTTTGCTCAGTTTCGTTACTATGCCGAAAACCCTATCTCTTATACACATCTAGATGTGTATAAGAGACAGCGCCAGAAATGAAACGAGCGCACCCAGTCCACTTGTTTGGACCCAATAGTGATGTTTTGGTTCGTTTTGCTCAGTTTCGTTACTATGCCGAAAACCCTATCTCTTATACACATCTAGATGTGTATAAGAGACAGCGCCAGAAATGAAACGAGCGCACCCAGTCCACTTGTTTGGACCCAATAGTGATGTTTTGGTTCGTTTTGCTCAGTTTCGTTACTATGCCGAAAACCCTATCTCTTATACACATCTAGATGTGTATAAGAGACAGCGCCAGAAATGAAACGAGCGCACCCAGTCCACTTGTTTGGACCCAATAGTGATGTTTTGGTTCGTTTTGCTCAGTTTCGTTACTATGCCGAAAACCCTATCTCTTATACACATCTAGATGTGTATAAGAGACAGCGCCAGAAATGAAACGAGCGCACCCAGTCCACTTGTTTGGACCCAATAGTGATGTTTTGGTTCGTTTTGCTCAGTTTCGTTACTATGCCGAAAACCCTATCTCTTATACACATCTAGATGTGTATAAGAGACAGCGCCAGAAATGAAACGAGCGCACCCAGTCCACTTGTTTGGACCCAATAGTGATGTTTTGGTTCGTTTTGCTCAGTTTCGTTACTATGCCGAAAACCCTATCTCTTATACACATCTAGATGTGTATAAGAGACAGCCTTTCGGCACAGTAATGAAACTGACCAAAACGAACCAAAACATCACTATTGTGTTCAAAAGAGTGGATTTGGTGCGTTCGTTTCTTTTTTGACGCGAATCGGTGCATAATTTCGTTTCGAGTCTGAATAGGTGCATTAAATGCAACCCTCGCATGGTTTTCGGCACAGGAACAAAACTGACCAAAACGAACCAAAACATCACTATTGTGTCCAAAAGAGTGGATTTGGTGCGTTCGTTTCTTTTTTGACACGAATCGGTGCATAATTTCGTTTCGAGTCTGAATAGGTGCATTAAATGCAACCCCGGCACGGTTTTTGGCACGGTAACGAAACTGACCAAAACGAACCAAAACATCACTATTGTGTCCAAAAGAGTGGATTTGGTGCGTTCGTTTCTTTTTTGACACGAATCGGTGCATAATTTCGTTTCGAGTCTGAATAGGTGCATTAAATGCAACCCCCGCATGGTTTTCGGCACAGGAACAAAACTGACCAAAACGAACCAAAACATCACTATTGTGTCCAAAAGAGTGGATTTGGTGCGTTCGTTTCTTTTTTGACACGAATCGGTGCATAATTTCGTTTCGAGTCTGAATAGGTGCATTAAATGCAACCCCCGCATGGTTTTCGGCACAGGAACAAAACTGACCAAAACGAACCAAAACATCACTATTGTGTCCAAAAGAGTGGATTTGGTGCGTTCGTTTCTTTTTTGACACGAATCGGTGCATAATTTCGTTTCGAGTCTGAATAGGTGCATTAAATGCAACCCCCGCATGGTTTTCGGCACAGGAACAAAACTGACCAAAACGAACCAAAACATCACTATTGTGTCCAAAAGAGTGGATTTGGTGCGTTCGTTTCTTTTTTGACACGAATCGGTGCATAATTTCGTTTCGAGTCTGAATAGGTGCATTAAATGCAACCCCCGCATGGTTTTCGGCACAGGAACAAAACTGACCAAAACGAACCAAAACATCACTATTGTGTCCAAAAGAGTGGATTTGGTGCGTTCGTTTCTTTTTTGACACGAATCGGTGCATAATTTCGTTTCGAGTCTGAATAGGTGCATTAAATGCAACCCCCGCATGGTTTTCGGCACAGGAACAAAACTGACCAAAACGAACCAAAACATCACTATAGGGTCCAAACAAGTGGACTGGGTGCGTTTGTTTCATTTCTGGACTGAATCGGTGCATCGTTTCGTTCCCGGCCCGTATCGGTGCATTAAATGCAACCCCGACATGGTTTTCGGCACAGTAATGAAACTGACCAAAACGAACCAAAACATCACTATTGTGTCCAAAAGAGTGGATTTGGTGCGTTCGTTTCTTTTTTGACACGAATCGGTGCATAATTTCGTTTCGAGTCTGAATAGGTGCATTAAATGCAACCCCCGCATGGTTTTCGGCACAGGAACAAAACTGACCAAAACGAACCAAAACATCACTATTGTGTCCAAAAGAGTGGATTTGGTGCGTTCGTTTCTTTTTTGACACGAATCGGTGCATAATTTCGTTTCGAGTCTGAATAGGTGCATTAAATGCAACCCCCGCATGGTTTTCGGCACAGGAACAAAACTGACCAAAACGAACCAAAACATCACTATTGTGTCCAAAAGAGTGGATTTGGTGCGTTCGTTTCTTTTTTGACACGAATCGGTGCATAATTTCGTTTCGAGTCTGAATAGGTGCATTAAATGCAACCCCCGCATGGTTTTCGGCACAGGAACAAAACTGACCAAAACGAACCAAAACATCACTATTGTGTCCAAAAGAGTGGATTTGGTGCGTTCGTTTCTTTTTTGACACGAATCGGTGCATAATTTCGTTTCGAGTCTGAATAGGTGCATTAAATGCAACCCCCGCATGGTTTTCGGCACAGGAACAAAACTGACCAAAACGAACCAAAACATCACTATTGTGTCCAAAAGAGTGGATTTGGTGCGTTCGTTTCTTTTTTGACACGAATCGGTGCATAATTTCGTTTCGAGTCTGAATAGGTGCATTAAATGCAACCCCCGCATGGTTTTCGGCACAGGAACAAAACTGACCAAAACGAACCAAAACATCACTATTGGGTCCAAACAAATGGACTGGGTGCGCTCGTTTCATTTCTGGCGCGAATCGGTGCATCGTTTCATTCCGCCCAAAATAGGTGGATTAAATGGAACACCGGCATGGTTTTCGGCATAGTAACGAAACTGAGCAAAACGAACCAAAACATCACTATTTGGTCCAAACAACTAGATTGGGTGTGTTCGTTTCTTTTCTGACCCGAATTGGTGCATCATTTCGTTTCCGGCCCGATTCGGTGCATTAAATGCAACCCAAGCATGCCTTTCGGCACAGTAATGAAACTGAGCAAAACGAACCAAAACATCACTATTTGGTCCAAACAACTAGATTTGGTGTGTTCATTTCTTTTCTGACCCGAATCGGTGCATCATTTCGGTTCCGGCCCGAGTCGGTGCATTAAATGGAATCCAAGCATGCCTTTCGGCACTGTAATGAAACTGACCAAAACAAACCAAAACATCACTATAGGGTCCAAACAAGTGGACTGGGTGCGTTTGTTTCATTTCTGGACTGAATCGGTGCATCGTTTCGTTCCTGGCCCGTATCGGTGCATTAAATGCAACCCCGACATGGTTTTCGGCACAGTAATGAAACTGACCAAAACAAACCAAAACATCACTATAGGGTCCAAACAAGTGGACTGGGTGCGTTTGTTTCATTTCTGGACTGAATCGGTGCATCGTTTCGTTCCTGGCCCGTATCGGTGCATTAAATGCAACCCCGACATGGTTTTCGGCACAGTAATGAAACTGACCAAAACAAACCAAAACATCACTATAGGGTCCAAACAAGTGGACTGGGTGCGTTTGTTTCATTTCTGGACTGAATCGGTGCATCGTTTCGTTCCTGGCCCGTATCGGTGCATTAAATGCAACCCCGACATGGTTTTCGGCACAGTAATGAAACTGACCAAAACGAACCAAAACATCACTATTGTGTCCAAAAGAGTGGATTTGGTGCGTTCGTTTCTTTTTTGACACGAATCGGTGCATAATTTCGTTTCGAGTCTGAATAGGTGCATTAAATGCAACCCCGGCATGGTTTTGGCACGGTAACGAAACTGACCAAAACGAACCAAAACATCACTATTGTGTCCAAAAGAGTGGATTTGGTGCGTTCGTTTCTTTTTTGACACGAATCGGTGCATAATTTCGTTTCGAGTCTGAATAGGTGCATTAAATGCAACCCCGGCATGGTTTTGGCACGGTAACGAAACTGACCAAAACGAACCAAAACATCACTATTGTGTCCAAAAGAGTGGATTTGGTGCGTTCGTTTCTTTTTTGACACGAATCGGTGCATAATTTCGTTTCGAGTCTGAATAGGTGCATTAAATGCAACCCCCGCATGGTTTTCGGCACAGGAACAAAACTGACCAAAACGAACCGAAACATCATTATTAGAGCCAAAAAAGTGGATTTGGTGCGTTCATTTCGTTTCTGGCCCGAATTGGTGCATCATTTCGTTTCGAGTCTGAATAGGTGCATTAAATGCAACCCCGGCACGGTTTTTGGCACGGTAACGAAACTGACCAAAACGAACCAAAACATCACTATTGTGTCCAAAAGAGTGGATTTGGTGCGTTCGTTTCTTTTTTGACACGAATCGGTGCATAATTTCGTTTCGAGTCTGAATAGGTGCATTAAATGCAACCCCCGCATGGTTTTCGGCACAGGAACAAAACTGACCAAAACGAACCGAAACATCATTATTAGAGCCAAAAAAGTGGATTTGGTGCGTTCATTTCGTTTCTGGCCCGAATTGGTGCATCATTTCGTTTCGAGTCTGAATAGGTGCATTAAATGCAACACCGGCATGGTTTTCCAATTCGGACCAAAAACGAAACGAACGCACCAAATCCACTTTTTTGGTCCCGATAGTGATGTTTTGGTTCGTTTTGGTCAGTTTCGTTGGTGTGCCAAAAACCATGATGGGTTTGCTTTTAATGCACCTATTCAGACTCGAAACGAAATGATGCACCAATTCGGACCAAAAACGAAACGAACGCACCAAATCCACTTTTTTGGTCCCGATAGTGATGTTTTGGTTCGTTTTGGTCAGTTTCGTTGGTGTGCCAAAAACCATGATGGGTTTGCTTTTAATGCACCTATTCAGACTCGAAACGAAATGATGCACCAATTCGGACCAAAAACGAAACGAACGCACCAAATCCACTTTTTTGGTCCCGATAGTGATGTTTTGGTTCGTTTTGGTCAGTTTCGTTGGTGTGCCAAAAACCATGATGGGTTTGCTTTTAATGCACCTATTCAGACTCGAAACGAAATGATGCACCAATTCGGACCAAAAACGAAACGAACGCACCAAATCCACTTTTTTGGTCCCGATAGTGATGTTTTGGTTCGTTTTGGTCAGTTTCGTTGGTGTGCCAAAAACCATGATGGGTTTGCTTTTAATGCACCTATTCAGACTCGAAACGAAATGATGCACCAATTCGGACCAAAAACGAAACGAACGCACCAAATCCACTTTTTTGGTCCCGATAGTGATGTTTTGGTTCGTTTTGGTCAGTTTCGTTGGTGTGCCAAAAACCATGATGGGTTTGCTTTTAATGCACCTATTCAGACTCGAAACGAAATGATGCACCAATTCGGACCAAAAACGAAACGAACGCACCAAATCCACTTTTTTGGTCCCGATAGTGATGTTTTGGTTCGTTTTGGTCAGTTTCGTTGGTGTGCCAAAAACCATGATGGGTTTGCTTTTAATGCACCTATTCAGACTCGAAACGAAATGATGCACCAATTCGGACCAAAAACGAAACGAACGCACCAAATCCACTTTTTTGGTCCCGATAGTGATGTTTTGGTTCGTTTTGGTCAGTTTCGTTGGTGTGCCAAAAACCATGATGGGTTTGCTTTTAATGCACCTATTCAGACTCGAAACGAAATGATGCACCAATTCGGACCAAAAACGAAACGAACGCACCAAATCCACTTTTTTGGTCCCGATAGTGATGTTTTGGTTCGTTTTGGTCAGTTTCGTTGGTGTGCCAAAAACCATGATGGGTTTGCTTTTAATGCACCTATTCAGACTCGAAACGAAATGATGCACCAATTCGGACCAAAAACGAAACGAACGCACCAAATCCACTTTTTTGGTCCCGATAGTGATGTTTTGGTTCGTTTTGGTCAGTTTCGTTGGTGTGCCAAAAACCATGATGGGTTTGCTTTTAATGCACCTATTCAGACTCGAAACGAAATGATGCACCAATTCGGACCAAAAACGAAACGAACGCACCAAATCCACTTTTTTGGTCCCGATAGTGATGTTTTGGTTCGTTTTGGTCAGTTTCGTTGGTGTGCCAAAAACCATGATGGGTTTGCTTTTAATGCACCTATTCAGACTCGAAACGAAATGATGCACCAATTCGGACCAAAAACGAAACGAACGCACCAAATCCACTTTTTTGGTCCCGATAGTGATGTTTTGGTTCGTTTTGGTCAGTTTCGTTGGTGTGCCAAAAACCATGATGGGTTTGCTTTTAATGCACCTATTCAGACTCGAAACGAAATGATGCACCAATTCGGACCAAAAACGAAACGAACGCACCAAATCCACTTTTTTGGTCCCGATAGTGATGTTTTGGTTCGTTTTGGTCAGTTTCGTTGGTGTGCCAAAAACCATGATGGGTTTGCTTTTAATGCACCTATTCAGACTCGAAACGAAATGATGCACCAATTCGGACCAAAAACGAAACGAACGCACCAAATCCACTTTTTTGGTCCCGATAGTGATGTTTTGGTTCGTTTTGGTCAGTTTCGTTGGTGTGCCAAAAACCATGATGGGTTTGCTTTTAATGCACCTATTCAGACTCGAAACGAAATGATGCACCAATTCGGACCAAAAACGAAACGAACGCACCAAATCCACTTTTTTGGTCCCGATAGTGATGTTTTGGTTCGTTTTGGTCAGTTTCGTTGGTGTGCCAAAAACCATGATGGGTTTGCTTTTAATGCACCTATTCAGACTCGAAACGAAATGATGCACCAATTCGGACCAAAAACGAAACGAACGCACCAAATCCACTTTTTTGGTCCCGATAGTGATGTTTTGGTTCGTTTTGGTCAGTTTCGTTGGTGTGCCAAAAACCATGATGGGTTTGCTTTTAATGCACCTATTCAGACTCGAAACGAAATGATGCACCAATTCGGACCAAAAACGAAACGAACGCACCAAATCCACTTTTTTGGTCCCGATAGTGATGTTTTGGTTCGTTTTGGTCAGTTTCGTTGGTGTGCCAAAAACCATGATGGGTTTGCTTTTAATGCACCTATTCAGACTCGAAACGAAATGATGCACCAATTCGGACCAAAAACGAAACGAACGCACCAAATCCACTTTTTTGGTCCCGATAGTGATGTTTTGGTTCGTTTTGGTCAGTTTCGTTGGTGTGCCAAAAACCATGATGGGTTTGCTTTTAATGCACCTATTCAGACTCGAAACGAAATGATGCACCAATTCGGACCAAAAACGAAACGAACGCACCAAATCCACTTTTTTGGTCCCGATAGTGATGTTTTGGTTCGTTTTGGTCAGTTTCGTTGGTGTGCCAAAAACCATGATGGGTTTGCTTTTAATGCACCTATTCAGACTCGAAACGAAATGATGCACCAATTCGGACCAAAAACGAAACGAACGCACCAAATCCACTTTTTTGGTCCCGATAGTGATGTTTTGGTTCGTTTTGGTCAGTTTCGTTGGTGTGCCAAAAACCATGATGGGTTTGCTTTTAATGCACCTATTCAGACTCGAAACGAAATGATGCACCAATTCGGACCAAAAACGAAACGAACGCACCAAATCCACTTTTTTGGTCCCGATAGTGATGTTTTGGTTCGTTTTGGTCAGTTTCGTTGGTGTGCCAAAAACCATGATGGGTTTGCTTTTAATGCACCTATTCAGACTCGAAACGAAATGATGCACCAATTCGGACCAAAAACGAAACGAACGCACCAAATCCACTTTTTTGGTCCCGATAGTGATGTTTTGGTTCGTTTTGGTCAGTTTCGTTGGTGTGCCAAAAACCATGATGGGTTTGCTTTTAATGCACCTATTCAGACTCGAAACGAAATGATGCACCAATTCGGACCAAAAACGAAACGAACGCACCAAATCCACTTTTTTGGTCCCGATAGTGATGTTTTGGTTCGTTTTGGTCAGTTTCGTTGGTGTGCCAAAAACCATGATGGGTTTGCTTTTAATGCACCTATTCAGACTCGAAACGAAATGATGCACCAATTCGGACCAAAAACGAAACGAACGCACCAAATCCACTTTTTTGGTCCCGATAGTGATGTTTTGGTTCGTTTTGGTCAGTTTCGTTGGTGTGCCAAAAACCATGATGGGTTTGCTTTTAATGCACCTATTCAGACTCGAAACGAAATGATGCACCAATTCGGACCAAAAACGAAACGAACGCACCAAATCCACTTTTTTGGTCCCGATAGTGATGTTTTGGTTCGTTTTGGTCAGTTTCGTTGGTGTGCCAAAAACCATGATGGGTTTGCTTTTAATGCACCTATTCAGACTCGAAACGAAATGATGCACCAATTCGGACCAAAAACGAAACGAACGCACCAAATCCACTTTTTTGGTCCCGATAGTGATGTTTTGGTTCGTTTTGGTCAGTTTCGTTGGTGTGCCAAAAACCATGATGGGTTTGCTTTTAATGCACCTATTCAGACTCGAAACGAAATGATGCACCAATTCGGACCAAAAACGAAACGAACGCACCAAATCCACTTTTTTGGTCCCGATAGTGATGTTTTGGTTCGTTTTGGTCAGTTTCGTTGGTGTGCCAAAAACCATGATGGGTTTGCTTTTAATGCACCTATTCAGACTCGAAACGAAATGATGCACCAATTCGGACCAAAAACGAAACGAACGCACCAAATCCACTTTTTTGGTCCCGATAGTGATGTTTTGGTTCGTTTTGGTCAGTTTCGTTGGTGTGCCAAAAACCATGATGGGTTTGCTTTTAATGCACCTATTCAGACTCGAAACGAAATGATGCACCAATTCGGACCAAAAACGAAACGAACGCACCAAATCCACTTTTTTGGTCCCGATAGTGATGTTTTGGTTCGTTTTGGTCAGTTTCGTTGGTGTGCCAAAAACCATGATGGGTTTGCTTTTAATGCACCTATTCAGACTCGAAACGAAATGATGCACCAATTCGGACCAAAAACGAAACGAACGCACCAAATCCACTTTTTTGGTCCCGATAGTGATGTTTTGGTTCGTTTTGGTCAGTTTCGTTGGTGTGCCAAAAACCATGATGGGTTTGCTTTTAATGCACCTATTCAGACTCGAAACGAAATGATGCACCAATTCGGACCAAAAACGAAACGAACGCACCAAATCCACTTTTTTGGTCCCGATAGTGATGTTTTGGTTCGTTTTGGTCAGTTTCGTTGGTGTGCCAAAAACCATGATGGGTTTGCTTTTAATGCACCTATTCAGACTCGAAACGAAATGATGCACCAATTCGGACCAAAAACGAAACGAACGCACCAAATCCACTTTTTTGGTCCCGATAGTGATGTTTTGGTTCGTTTTGGTCAGTTTCGTTGGTGTGCCAAAAACCATGATGGGTTTGCTTTTAATGCACCTATTCAGACTCGAAACGAAATGATGCACCAATTCGGACCAAAAACGAAACGAACGCACCAAATCCACTTTTTTGGTCCCGATAGTGATGTTTTGGTTCGTTTTGGTCAGTTTCGTTGGTGTGCCAAAAACCATGATGGGTTTGCTTTTAATGCACCTATTCAGACTCGAAACGAAATGATGCACCAATTCGGACCAAAAACGAAACGAACGCACCAAATCCACTTTTTTGGTCCCGATAGTGATGTTTTGGTTCGTTTTGGTCAGTTTCGTTGGTGTGCCAAAAACCATGATGGGTTTGCTTTTAATGCACCTATTCAGACTCGAAACGAAATGATGCACCAATTCGGACCAAAAACGAAACGAACGCACCAAATCCACTTTTTTGGTCCCGATAGTGATGTTTTGGTTCGTTTTGGTCAGTTTCGTTGGTGTGCCAAAAACCATGATGGGTTTGCTTTTAATGCACCTATTCAGACTCGAAACGAAATGATGCACCAATTCGGACCAAAAACGAAACGAACGCACCAAATCCACTTTTTTGGTCCCGATAGTGATGTTTTGGTTCGTTTTGGTCAGTTTCGTTGGTGTGCCAAAAACCATGATGGGTTTGCTTTTAATGCACCTATTCAGACTCGAAACGAAATGATGCACCAATTCGGACCAAAAACGAAACGAACGCACCAAATCCACTTTTTTGGTCCCGATAGTGATGTTTTGGTTCGTTTTGGTCAGTTTCGTTGGTGTGCCAAAAACCATGATGGGTTTGCTTTTAATGCACCTATTCAGACTCGAAACGAAATGATGCACCAATTCGGACCAAAAACGAAACGAACGCACCAAATCCACTTTTTTGGTCCCGATAGTGATGTTTTGGTTCGTTTTGGTCAGTTTCGTTGGTGTGCCAAAAACCATGATGGGTTTGCTTTTAATGCACCTATTCAGACTCGAAACGAAATGATGCACCAATTCGGACCAAAAACGAAACGAACGCACCAAATCCACTTTTTTGGTCCCGATAGTGATGTTTTGGTTCGTTTTGGTCAGTTTCGTTGGTGTGCCAAAAACCATGATGGGTTTGCTTTTAATGCACCTATTCAGACTCGAAACGAAATGATGCACCAATTCGGACCAAAAACGAAACGAACGCACCAAATCCACTTTTTTGGTCCCGATAGTGATGTTTTGGTTCGTTTTGGTCAGTTTCGTTGGTGTGCCAAAAACCATGATGGGTTTGCTTTTAATGCACCTATTCAGACTCGAAACGAAATGATGCACCAATTCGGACCAAAAACGAAACGAACGCACCAAATCCACTTTTTTGGTCCCGATAGTGATGTTTTGGTTCGTTTTGGTCAGTTTCGTTGGTGTGCCAAAAACCATGATGGGTTTGCTTTTAATGCACCTATTCAGACTCGAAACGAAATGATGCACCAATTCGGACCAAAAACGAAACGAACGCACCAAATCCACTTTTTTGGTCCCGATAGTGATGTTTTGGTTCGTTTTGGTCAGTTTCGTTGGTGTGCCAAAAACCATGATGGGTTTGCTTTTAATGCACCTATTCAGACTCGAAACGAAATGATGCACCAATTCGGACCAAAAACGAAACGAACGCACCAAATCCACTTTTTTGGTCCCGATAGTGATGTTTTGGTTCGTTTTGGTCAGTTTCGTTGGTGTGCCAAAAACCATGATGGGTTTGCTTTTAATGCACCTATTCAGACTCGAAACGAAATGATGCACCAATTCGGACCAAAAACGAAACGAACGCACCAAATCCACTTTTTTGGTCCCGATAGTGATGTTTTGGTTCGTTTTGGTCAGTTTCGTTGGTGTGCCAAAAACCATGATGGGTTTGCTTTTAATGCACCTATTCAGACTCGAAACGAAATGATGCACCAATTCGGACCAAAAACGAAACGAACGCACCAAATCCACTTTTTTGGTCCCGATAGTGATGTTTTGGTTCGTTTTGGTCAGTTTCGTTGGTGTGCCAAAAACCATGATGGGTTTGCTTTTAATGCACCTATTCAGACTCGAAACGAAATGATGCACCAATTCGGACCAAAAACGAAACGAACGCACCAAATCCACTTTTTTGGTCCCGATAGTGATGTTTTGGTTCGTTTTGGTCAGTTTCGTTGGTGTGCCAAAAACCATGATGGGTTTGCTTTTAATGCACCTATTCAGACTCGAAACGAAATGATGCACCAATTCGGACCAAAAACGAAACGAACGCACCAAATCCACTTTTTTGGTCCCGATAGTGATGTTTTGGTTCGTTTTGGTCAGTTTCGTTGGTGTGCCAAAAACCATGATGGGTTTGCTTTTAATGCACCTATTCAGACTCGAAACGAAATGATGCACCAATTCGGACCAAAAACGAAACGAACGCACCAAATCCACTTTTTTGGTCCCGATAGTGATGTTTTGGTTCGTTTTGGTCAGTTTCGTTGGTGTGCCAAAAACCATGATGGGTTTGCTTTTAATGCACCTATTCAGACTCGAAACGAAATGATGCACCAATTCGGACCAAAAACGAAACGAACGCACCAAATCCACTTTTTTGGTCCCGATAGTGATGTTTTGGTTCGTTTTGGTCAGTTTCGTTGGTGTGCCAAAAACCATGATGGGTTTGCTTTTAATGCACCTATTCAGACTCGAAACGAAATGATGCACCAATTCGGACCAAAAACGAAACGAACGCACCAAATCCACTTTTTTGGTCCCGATAGTGATGTTTTGGTTCGTTTTGGTCAGTTTCGTTGGTGTGCCAAAAACCATGATGGGTTTGCTTTTAATGCACCTATTCAGACTCGAAACGAAATGATGCACCAATTCGGACCAAAAACGAAACGAACGCACCAAATCCACTTTTTTGGTCCCGATAGTGATGTTTTGGTTCGTTTTGGTCAGTTTCGTTGGTGTGCCAAAAACCATGATGGGTTTGCTTTTAATGCACCTATTCAGACTCGAAACGAAATGATGCACCAATTCGGACCAAAAACGAAACGAACGCACCAAATCCACTTTTTTGGTCCCGATAGTGATGTTTTGGTTCGTTTTGGTCAGTTTCGTTGGTGTGCCAAAAACCATGATGGGTTTGCTTTTAATGCACCTATTCAGACTCGAAACGAAATGATGCACCAATTCGGACCAAAAACGAAACGAACGCACCAAATCCACTTTTTTGGTCCCGATAGTGATGTTTTGGTTCGTTTTGGTCAGTTTCGTTGGTGTGCCAAAAACCATGATGGGTTTGCTTTTAATGCACCTATTCAGACTCGAAACGAAATGATGCACCAATTCGGACCAAAAACGAAACGAACGCACCAAATCCACTTTTTTGGTCCCGATAGTGATGTTTTGGTTCGTTTTGGTCAGTTTCGTTGGTGTGCCAAAAACCATGATGGGTTTGCTTTTAATGCACCTATTCAGACTCGAAACGAAATGATGCACCAATTCGGACCAAAAACGAAACGAACGCACCAAATCCACTTTTTTGGTCCCGATAGTGATGTTTTGGTTCGTTTTGGTCAGTTTCGTTGGTGTGCCAAAAACCATGATGGGTTTGCTTTTAATGCACCTATTCAGACTCGAAACGAAATGATGCACCAATTCGGACCAAAAACGAAACGAACGCACCAAATCCACTTTTTTGGTCCCGATAGTGATGTTTTGGTTCGTTTTGGTCAGTTTCGTTGGTGTGCCAAAAACCATGATGGGTTTGCTTTTAATGCACCTATTCAGACTCGAAACGAAATGATGCACCAATTCGGACCAAAAACGAAACGAACGCACCAAATCCACTTTTTTGGTCCCGATAGTGATGTTTTGGTTCGTTTTGGTCAGTTTCGTTGGTGTGCCAAAAACCATGATGGGTTTGCTTTTAATGCACCTATTCAGACTCGAAACGAAATGATGCACCAATTCGGACCAAAAACGAAACGAACGCACCAAATCCACTTTTTTGGTCCCGATAGTGATGTTTTGGTTCGTTTTGGTCAGTTTCGTTGGTGTGCCAAAAACCATGATGGGTTTGCTTTTAATGCACCTATTCAGACTCGAAACGAAATGATGCACCAATTCGGACCAAAAACGAAACGAACGCACCAAATCCACTTTTTTGGTCCCGATAGTGATGTTTTGGTTCGTTTTGGTCAGTTTCGTTGGTGTGCCAAAAACCATGATGGGTTTGCTTTTAATGCACCTATTCAGACTCGAAACGAAATGATGCACCAATTCGGACCAAAAACGAAACGAACGCACCAAATCCACTTTTTTGGTCCCGATAGTGATGTTTTGGTTCGTTTTGGTCAGTTTCGTTGGTGTGCCAAAAACCATGATGGGTTTGCTTTTAATGCACCTATTCAGACTCGAAACGAAATGATGCACCAATTCGGACCAAAAACGAAACGAACGCACCAAATCCACTTTTTTGGTCCCGATAGTGATGTTTTGGTTCGTTTTGGTCAGTTTCGTTGGTGTGCCAAAAACCATGATGGGTTTGCTTTTAATGCACCTATTCAGACTCGAAACGAAATGATGCACCAATTCGGACCAAAAACGAAACGAACGCACCAAATCCACTTTTTTGGTCCCGATAGTGATGTTTTGGTTCGTTTTGGTCAGTTTCGTTGGTGTGCCAAAAACCATGATGGGTTTGCTTTTAATGCACCTATTCAGACTCGAAACGAAATGATGCACCAATTCGGACCAAAAACGAAACGAACGCACCAAATCCACTTTTTTGGTCCCGATAGTGATGTTTTGGTTCGTTTTGGTCAGTTTCGTTGGTGTGCCAAAAACCATGATGGGTTTGCTTTTAATGCACCTATTCAGACTCGAAACGAAATGATGCACCAATTCGGACCAAAAACGAAACGAACGCACCAAATCCACTTTTTTGGTCCCGATAGTGATGTTTTGGTTCGTTTTGGTCAGTTTCGTTGGTGTGCCAAAAACCATGATGGGTTTGCTTTTAATGCACCTATTCAGACTCGAAACGAAATGATGCACCAATTCGGACCAAAAACGAAACGAACGCACCAAATCCACTTTTTTGGTCCCGATAGTGATGTTTTGGTTCGTTTTGGTCAGTTTCGTTGGTGTGCCAAAAACCATGATGGGTTTGCTTTTAATGCACCTATTCAGACTCGAAACGAAATGATGCACCAATTCGGACCAAAAACGAAACGAACGCACCAAATCCACTTTTTTGGTCCCGATAGTGATGTTTTGGTTCGTTTTGGTCAGTTTCGTTGGTGTGCCAAAAACCATGATGGGTTTGCTTTTAATGCACCTATTCAGACTCGAAACGAAATGATGCACCAATTCGGACCAAAAACGAAACGAACGCACCAAATCCACTTTTTTGGTCCCGATAGTGATGTTTTGGTTCGTTTTGGTCAGTTTCGTTGGTGTGCCAAAAACCATGATGGGTTTGCTTTTAATGCACCTATTCAGACTCGAAACGAAATGATGCACCAATTCGGACCAAAAACGAAACGAACGCACCAAATCCACTTTTTTGGTCCCGATAGTGATGTTTTGGTTCGTTTTGGTCAGTTTCGTTGGTGTGCCAAAAACCATGATGGGTTTGCTTTTAATGCACCTATTCAGACTCGAAACGAAATGATGCACCAATTCGGACCAAAAACGAAACGAACGCACCAAATCCACTTTTTTGGTCCCGATAGTGATGTTTTGGTTCGTTTTGGTCAGTTTCGTTGGTGTGCCAAAAACCATGATGGGTTTGCTTTTAATGCACCTATTCAGACTCGAAACGAAATGATGCACCAATTCGGACCAAAAACGAAACGAACGCACCAAATCCACTTTTTTGGTCCCGATAGTGATGTTTTGGTTCGTTTTGGTCAGTTTCGTTGGTGTGCCAAAAACCATGATGGGTTTGCTTTTAATGCACCTATTCAGACTCGAAACGAAATGATGCACCAATTCGGACCAAAAACGAAACGAACGCACCAAATCCACTTTTTTGGTCCCGATAGTGATGTTTTGGTTCGTTTTGGTCAGTTTCGTTGGTGTGCCAAAAACCATGATGGGTTTGCTTTTAATGCACCTATTCAGACTCGAAACGAAATGATGCACCAATTCGGACCAAAAACGAAACGAACGCACCAAATCCACTTTTTTGGTCCCGATAGTGATGTTTTGGTTCGTTTTGGTCAGTTTCGTTGGTGTGCCAAAAACCATGATGGGTTTGCTTTTAATGCACCTATTCAGACTCGAAACGAAATGATGCACCAATTCGGACCAAAAACGAAACGAACGCACCAAATCCACTTTTTTGGTCCCGATAGTGATGTTTTGGTTCGTTTTGGTCAGTTTCGTTGGTGTGCCAAAAACCATGATGGGTTTGCTTTTAATGCACCTATTCAGACTCGAAACGAAATGATGCACCAATTCGGACCAAAAACGAAACGAACGCACCAAATCCACTTTTTTGGTCCCGATAGTGATGTTTTGGTTCGTTTTGGTCAGTTTCGTTGGTGTGCCAAAAACCATGATGGGTTTGCTTTTAATGCACCTATTCAGACTCGAAACGAAATGATGCACCAATTCGGACCAAAAACGAAACGAACGCACCAAATCCACTTTTTTGGTCCCGATAGTGATGTTTTGGTTCGTTTTGGTCAGTTTCGTTGGTGTGCCAAAAACCATGATGGGTTTGCTTTTAATGCACCTATTCAGACTCGAAACGAAATGATGCACCAATTCGGACCAAAAACGAAACGAACGCACCAAATCCACTTTTTTGGTCCCGATAGTGATGTTTTGGTTCGTTTTGGTCAGTTTCGTTGGTGTGCCAAAAACCATGATGGGTTTGCTTTTAATGCACCTATTCAGACTCGAAACGAAATGATGCACCAATTCGGACCAAAAACGAAACGAACGCACCAAATCCACTTTTTTGGTCCCGATAGTGATGTTTTGGTTCGTTTTGGTCAGTTTCGTTGGTGTGCCAAAAACCATGATGGGTTTGCTTTTAATGCACCTATTCAGACTCGAAACGAAATGATGCACCAATTCGGACCAAAAACGAAACGAACGCACCAAATCCACTTTTTTGGTCCCGATAGTGATGTTTTGGTTCGTTTTGGTCAGTTTCGTTGGTGTGCCAAAAACCATGATGGGTTTGCTTTTAATGCACCTATTCAGACTCGAAACGAAATGATGCACCAATTCGGACCAAAAACGAAACGAACGCACCAAATCCACTTTTTTGGTCCCGATAGTGATGTTTTGGTTCGTTTTGGTCAGTTTCGTTGGTGTGCCAAAAACCATGATGGGTTTGCTTTTAATGCACCTATTCAGACTCGAAACGAAATGATGCACCAATTCGGACCAAAAACGAAACGAACGCACCAAATCCACTTTTTTGGTCCCGATAGTGATGTTTTGGTTCGTTTTGGTCAGTTTCGTTGGTGTGCCAAAAACCATGATGGGTTTGCTTTTAATGCACCTATTCAGACTCGAAACGAAATGATGCACCAATTCGGACCAAAAACGAAACGAACGCACCAAATCCACTTTTTTGGTCCCGATAGTGATGTTTTGGTTCGTTTTGGTCAGTTTCGTTGGTGTGCCAAAAACCATGATGGGTTTGCTTTTAATGCACCTATTCAGACTCGAAACGAAATGATGCACCAATTCGGACCAAAAACGAAACGAACGCACCAAATCCACTTTTTTGGTCCCGATAGTGATGTTTTGGTTCGTTTTGGTCAGTTTCGTTGGTGTGCCAAAAACCATGATGGGTTTGCTTTTAATGCACCTATTCAGACTCGAAACGAAATGATGCACCAATTCGGACCAAAAACGAAACGAACGCACCAAATCCACTTTTTTGGTCCCGATAGTGATGTTTTGGTTCGTTTTGGTCAGTTTCGTTGGTGTGCCAAAAACCATGATGGGTTTGCTTTTAATGCACCTATTCAGACTCGAAACGAAATGATGCACCAATTCGGACCAAAAACGAAACGAACGCACCAAATCCACTTTTTTGGTCCCGATAGTGATGTTTTGGTTCGTTTTGGTCAGTTTCGTTGGTGTGCCAAAAACCATGATGGGTTTGCTTTTAATGCACCTATTCAGACTCGAAACGAAATGATGCACCAATTCGGACCAAAAACGAAACGAACGCACCAAATCCACTTTTTTGGTCCCGATAGTGATGTTTTGGTTCGTTTTGGTCAGTTTCGTTGGTGTGCCAAAAACCATGATGGGTTTGCTTTTAATGCACCTATTCAGACTCGAAACGAAATGATGCACCAATTCGGACCAAAAACGAAACGAACGCACCAAATCCACTTTTTTGGTCCCGATAGTGATGTTTTGGTTCGTTTTGGTCAGTTTCGTTGGTGTGCCAAAAACCATGATGGGTTTGCTTTTAATGCACCTATTCAGACTCGAAACGAAATGATGCACCAATTCGGACCAAAAACGAAACGAACGCACCAAATCCACTTTTTTGGTCCCGATAGTGATGTTTTGGTTCGTTTTGGTCAGTTTCGTTGGTGTGCCAAAAACCATGATGGGTTTGCTTTTAATGCACCTATTCAGACTCGAAACGAAATGATGCACCAATTCGGACCAAAAACGAAACGAACGCACCAAATCCACTTTTTTGGTCCCGATAGTGATGTTTTGGTTCGTTTTGGTCAGTTTCGTTGGTGTGCCAAAAACCATGATGGGTTTGCTTTTAATGCACCTATTCAGACTCGAAACGAAATGATGCACCAATTCGGACCAAAAACGAAACGAACGCACCAAATCCACTTTTTTGGTCCCGATAGTGATGTTTTGGTTCGTTTTGGTCAGTTTCGTTGGTGTGCCAAAAACCATGATGGGTTTGCTTTTAATGCACCTATTCAGACTCGAAACGAAATGATGCACCAATTCGGACCAAAAACGAAACGAACGCACCAAATCCACTTTTTTGGTCCCGATAGTGATGTTTTGGTTCGTTTTGGTCAGTTTCGTTGGTGTGCCAAAAACCATGATGGGTTTGCTTTTAATGCACCTATTCAGACTCGAAACGAAATGATGCACCAATTCGGACCAAAAACGAAACGAACGCACCAAATCCACTTTTTTGGTCCCGATAGTGATGTTTTGGTTCGTTTTGGTCAGTTTCGTTGGTGTGCCAAAAACCATGATGGGTTTGCTTTTAATGCACCTATTCAGACTCGAAACGAAATGATGCACCAATTCGGACCAAAAACGAAACGAACGCACCAAATCCACTTTTTTGGTCCCGATAGTGATGTTTTGGTTCGTTTTGGTCAGTTTCGTTGGTGTGCCAAAAACCATGATGGGTTTGCTTTTAATGCACCTATTCAGACTCGAAACGAAATGATGCACCAATTCGGACCAAAAACGAAACGAACGCACCAAATCCACTTTTTTGGTCCCGATAGTGATGTTTTGGTTCGTTTTGGTCAGTTTCGTTGGTGTGCCAAAAACCATGATGGGTTTGCTTTTAATGCACCTATTCAGACTCGAAACGAAATGATGCACCAATTCGGACCAAAAACGAAACGAACGCACCAAATCCACTTTTTTGGTCCCGATAGTGATGTTTTGGTTCGTTTTGGTCAGTTTCGTTGGTGTGCCAAAAACCATGATGGGTTTGCTTTTAATGCACCTATTCAGACTCGAAACGAAATGATGCACCAATTCGGACCAAAAACGAAACGAACGCACCAAATCCACTTTTTTGGTCCCGATAGTGATGTTTTGGTTCGTTTTGGTCAGTTTCGTTGGTGTGCCAAAAACCATGATGGGTTTGCTTTTAATGCACCTATTCAGACTCGAAACGAAATGATGCACCAATTCGGACCAAAAACGAAACGAACGCACCAAATCCACTTTTTTGGTCCCGATAGTGATGTTTTGGTTCGTTTTGGTCAGTTTCGTTGGTGTGCCAAAAACCATGATGGGTTTGCTTTTAATGCACCTATTCAGACTCGAAACGAAATGATGCACCAATTCGGACCAAAAACGAAACGAACGCACCAAATCCACTTTTTTGGTCCCGATAGTGATGTTTTGGTTCGTTTTGGTCAGTTTCGTTGGTGTGCCAAAAACCATGATGGGTTTGCTTTTAATGCACCTATTCAGACTCGAAACGAAATGATGCACCAATTCGGACCAAAAACGAAACGAACGCACCAAATCCACTTTTTTGGTCCCGATAGTGATGTTTTGGTTCGTTTTGGTCAGTTTCGTTGGTGTGCCAAAAACCATGATGGGTTTGCTTTTAATGCACCTATTCAGACTCGAAACGAAATGATGCACCAATTCGGACCAAAAACGAAACGAACGCACCAAATCCACTTTTTTGGTCCCGATAGTGATGTTTTGGTTCGTTTTGGTCAGTTTCGTTGGTGTGCCAAAAACCATGATGGGTTTGCTTTTAATGCACCTATTCAGACTCGAAACGAAATGATGCACCAATTCGGACCAAAAACGAAACGAACGCACCAAATCCACTTTTTTGGTCCCGATAGTGATGTTTTGGTTCGTTTTGGTCAGTTTCGTTGGTGTGCCAAAAACCATGATGGGTTTGCTTTTAATGCACCTATTCAGACTCGAAACGAAATGATGCACCAATTCGGACCAAAAACGAAACGAACGCACCAAATCCACTTTTTTCGGCCCAATAGTGATGTTTTGGTTCGTTTTGGTCAGTTTTGTTCCTGTGCCGAAAACCATGCGGGGGTTGCATTTAATGCACCTATTCAGACTCGAAACGAAATGATGCACCAATTCGGGTCAGAAAAGAAACGAACACACCTAATCTAGTTTTTTGGACCCAATAGTGATGTTTTGGTTCGTATTGGTCAATTTCATTACTGTGCAAAAAACAATGCCGGGTTGCACTTAATGCACCCTGTCTCTTATACACATCTAGATGTGTATAAGAGACAGGGTCACTATTGTGTCCAAAAGAGTGGATTTGGTGCGTTCGTTTCTTTTTTGACACGAATCGGTGCATAATTTCGTTTCGAGTCTGAATAGGTGCATTAAATGCAACCCCCGCATGGTTTTCGGCACAGGAACAAAACTGACCAAAACGAACCAAAACATCACTATTGTGTCCAAAAGAGTGGATTTGGTGCGTTCGTTTCTTTTTTGACACGAATCGGTGCATAATTTCGTTTCGAGTCTGAATAGGTGCATTAAATGCAACCCCCGCATGGTTTTCGGCACAGGAACAAAACTGACCAAAACGAACCAAAACATCACTATTGTGTCCAAAAGAGTGGATTTGGTGCGTTCGTTTCTTTTTTGACACGAATCGGTGCATAATTTCGTTTCGAGTCTGAATAGGTGCATTAAATGCAACCCCCGCATGGTTTTCGGCACAGGAACAAAACTGACCAAAACGAACCAAAACATCACTATTGTGTCCAAAAGAGTGGATTTGGTGCGTTCGTTTCTTTTTTGACACGAATCGGTGCATAATTTCGTTTCGAGTCTGAATAGGTGCATTAAATGCAACCCCCGCATGGTTTTCGGCACAGGAACAAAACTGACCAAAACGAACCAAAACATCACTATTGTGTCCAAAAGAGTGGATTTGGTGCGTTCGTTTCTTTTTTGACACGAATCGGTGCATAATTTCGTTTCGAGTCTGAATAGGTGCATTAAATGCAACCCCCGCATGGTTTTCGGCACAGGAACAAAACTGACCAAAACGAACCAAAACATCACTATTGTGTCCAAAAGAGTGGATTTGGTGCGTTCGTTTCTTTTTTGACACGAATCGGTGCATAATTTCGTTTCGAGTCTGAATAGGTGCATTAAATGCAACCCCCGCATGGTTTTCGGCACAGGAACAAAACTGACCAAAACGAACCAAAACATCACTATAGGGTCCAAACAAGTGGACTGGGTGCGTTTGTTTCATTTCTGGACTGAATCGGTGCATCGTTTCGTTCCTGGCCCGTATCGGTGCATTAAATGCAACCCCGACATGGTTTTCGGCACAGTAATGAAACTGACCAAAACGAACCAAAACATCACTATTGTGTCCAAAAGAGTGGATTTGGTGCGTTCGTTTCTTTTTTGACACGAATCGGTGCATAATTTCGTTTCGAGTCTGAATAGGTGCATTAAATGCAACCCCCGCATGGTTTTCGGCACAGGAACAAAACTGACCAAAACGAACCAAAACATCACTATCGGGACCAAAAAAGTGGATTTGGTGCATTTATTTCGTTTCTGGCCCGAATTGGTGCATCATTTCGTTTCCGGCCCGATTCGGTGCATTAAATGCAACCCAAGCATGCTTTTCGGCACAGTAATGAAACTGACCAAAACGAACCAAAACATCACTATAGGGTCCAAACAAGTGGACTGGGTGCGTTTGTTTCATTTCTGGACTGAATCGGTGCATCGTTTCGTTCCTGGCCCGTATCGGTGCATTAAATGCAACCCCGACATGGTTTTCGGCACAGTAATGAAACTGACCAAAACGAACCAAAACATCACTATAGGGTCCAAACAAGTGGACTGGGTGCGTTTGTTTCATTTCTGGACTGAATCGGTGCATCGTTTCGTTCCTGGCCCGTATCGGTGCATTAAATGCAACCCCGACATGGTTTTCGGCACAGTAATGAAACTGACCAAAACGAAGCAAAACATCACTATTGTGTCCAAAAGAGTGGATTTGGTGCGTTCGTTTCTTTTTTGACACGAATCGGTGCATAATTTCGTTTCGAGTCTGAATAGGTGCATTAAATGCAACCCCCGCATGGTTTTCGGCACAGGAACAAAACTGACCAAAACGAACCAAAACATCACTATAGGGTCCAAACAAGTGGACTGGGTGCGTTTGTTTCATTTCTGGACTGAATCGGTGCATCGTTTCGTTCCCGGCCCGTATCGGTGCATTAAATGCAACCCCGACATGGTTTTCGGCACAGTAATGAAACTGACCAAAACGAACCAAAACATCACTATAGGGTCCAAACAAGTGGACTGGGTGCGTTTGTTTCATTTCTGGACTGAATCGGTGCATCGTTTCGTTCCTGGCCCGTATCGGTGCATTAAATGCAACCCCGACATGGTTTTCGGCACAGTAATGAAACTGACCAAAACGAACCAAAACATCACTATAGGGTCCAAACAAGTGGACTGGGTGCGTTTGTTTCATTTCTGGACTGAATCGGTGCATCGTTTCGTTCCTGGCCCGTATCGGTGCATTAAATGCAACCCCGACATGGTTTTCGGCACAGTAATGAAACTGACCAAAACGAAGCAAAACATCACTATTGTGTCCAAAAGAGTGGATTTGGTGCGTTCGTTTCTTTTTTGACACGAATCGGTGCATAATTTCGTTTCGAGTCTGAATAGGTGCATTAAATGCAACCCCCGCATGGTTTTCGGCACAGGAACAAAACTGACCAAAACGAACCGAAACATCATTATTAGAACCAAAAAAGTGGATTTGGTGCGTTCATTTCGTTTCTGGCCCGAATTGGTGCATCATTTCGTTTCGAGTCTGAACAGGTGCATTAAATGCAACCCTGGCATGGTTTTGGTACGGTAACGACCAAAACATCACTATTGTTTCCAAAAGAGTGGATTTGGTGCGTTCGTTTCTTTTTTGACACGAATCGGTGCATAATTTCGTTTTGAGTCTGAATAGGTGCATTAAATGCAACTCCGTCATGGTTTTCGGCACAGTAACGAAACTGACCAAAACGAACCAAAACATCACTATTGTGTCCAAAAGAGTGGATTTGGTGAGTTCGTTTCTTTTTTGACACGAATCGGTGCATAATTTCGTTTCGAGTCTGAATAGGTGCATTAAATGCAACTCCGTCATGGTTTTCGGCATAGGAACAAAACTGACCAAAACGAACCAAAACATCACTATTGGGTCCAAACAAATGGACTGGGTGCGCTCGTTTCATTTCTGGCGCGAATCGGTGCATCGTTTCATTCCGCCACAAATAGGTGGACTAAATGGAACACTGGCATGGTTTTCGGCATAGTAACGAAACTGAGCAAAACGAACCAAAACATCACTATTTGGTCCAAACAACTAGATTTGGTGTGTTCGTTTCTTTTCTGACTCGAATCGGTGCATCATTTCGTTTCCGGCCCGATTCGGTGCATTAAGTGCAACCCAAGCATGCCTTTCGACATAGTAATGAAACTGACCAAAACGAACCAAAACATCACTATAGGGTCCAAAGAAGTGGACTGGGTGCGTTCGTTTCATTTCTGGACTGAATCGGTGCATCGTTTCGTTCCTGGACCGTATCGGTGCATTAAATGCAACCCCGGCATGGTTTTGGCACGGTAACGAAACTGACCAAAACAAACCAAAAGATCACTATTGGGTCCAAAAGAGTGGACTGGGTGCGTTCGTTTCTTTTCTGGACTGAATCGGTGCATCGTTTCGTTCCCGGCCCCAAATAGGTGCATTAAATGAAACACCAACATGGCTTTCGGCACAGTAACGAAACTGACCAAAACGAACCAAAACATCACTATTGTGTCCAAAAGAGTGGATTTGGTGCG